>BSBK01003346.1:0-355685 GCA_027943335.1 Chamaecyparis obtusa
CATATATATATATATATATACATATATATATATATATATATACATATATATATATATACATATATATATATATCTATATATGTATATATACATATATATATCTAGATATATATATGTATGTATGTATGTATATCTATATGTACATATAGATATCTATATGTACATGTATATATATATATGTACATGTATATATATATATATATATATATATATATACATATATATGTACATATATATCTCTCTGTGTGTGTGTGTATCTAGATACATATACATATACATATACATATACATATATATATAGACACACACACATATATACATACACACACACACACACACACACACACACACACACACATATATCCTACCTCCCTTCAGGAGAGAGAGAGAGAGAGAGAGAGAGAGAGAGGGGGGGGGAATAAAAAGAGGGAGATGGTGAGAGAGAGGTGGGAGAAAGAAAAAGGGATAAGGCAGAAAGAATTTAGGGTTGATGGATTATTCTTGTACATTTTAGAGTTTTGTGGAGAGAAAGAGGGGGTGGAGAGAAAAAGAGTAAGAAATAGGAAAGAAAGATAGGACAAGGTAAAAGGAATAAACTTCTCTTTTGTCCCTATTTCCCCTCCTCTCACTCTTCCCTTCCTCTGTCCCCCTTCTATTCCTCTTCCCACCTCTTTCCCTCTCTTATTCTTTCCCCCTTCCTCTCCCACCTCTTTCCCTCTCTTATTCTTTCCCCCTTCCTCTCCCACATCCCCTACACTACCAATATACTTTGTTGTGCTTCTTGCACAAGAACATTTAGGGAACGTGATTTGCATGAAACTTCTACATAATTACTCACGTAGGCAACATAACCTTTCAAATGACCAACATAAACTTCTGAGAGGAATTTTAGAGCCAAACACATACGCTTCTCTGATACCAAATAAATGAAAATGTTGAATAAAAAACAGTGATATTAATATTCAGGAAAGAGCTAAATCGGTTACATTACAATGTTTCACACAAATGCTGAAATCTTGTAAATAAGTACCCAAAGTTTCTTTATACGAATAAATCCCAAAACAGTGAATTACTTGTTTAATTTATTTATTATCTTAGAATTAAATTAATATAAAAACTCCAATATAACGATGGAGTAGATTATTCCTTGCTTCAGTAGTTTCCACTTAACCAGTTTTCACTTAACTAGAGATCCATTTAGTTGATATAAATAAAATCACACACAATGGTATAACACTGATGAACGAAAGTATAATCAGGGACTTTGATTGCAATTATTTTTCGCTAATAGATGTTTCTATCACACTTGATGTGCTCTTCATGGATGAGCCATACATAGGTAAAATTCAACAGTTTAAAAGTCCTTCAAGAAAGGTAAAGATGGATGGATCAACTCCAGCAATAAATTAATAGTCTTTCACTATAGTCAACATGTAAAATCCAGCTACAATTTGAGAGGCTTTTGTTAGTCATGTCAAAATGTAACTAGATTCAGCTATGTAAGTGCTTTCCAGTAGGCTTCAAGTGTCTTTCAATAACTTTAACAATAACTTTAACATGGAAGAACTAGATCCAATTAGAATTTAAGAGTCTTTTCTAATAAGGTCAAGGCTCAAGACCTACTGGAACAAATTAATATGTACAGGACAGTTACATACTCAAACCAGTTCAATTGCAAAAATACTCAAAGTAGTTGAATAATTCAAAGTTACCATTTTTACTTAATCACAAGAATTCAAAAACTACGGTTAAGTAAAATGTTGAATTTATCTATAAGCATGATTTAATAAGACAAAACATAAAATTTCTAAACACAATTTTATTTTATAAATCTTTATATCTCAAATATTTTTCAACTTGATTAACCATAATATGAAATGGCTGAACTTTACTAAAATTATATGCTTTGATTAAATCTGACTGCTCAATGCTCACCAAGGGCAATCCATTTGTCATATAAACCATTTATGAATGTTTTATCCCTAAAAGGAACGCTGAAAATTAAAATCACAGAACAGCATGTGAGAAAAACACTCACAAATTTCTCGTTGTAAAATAAGAAATGGTCTATAAAACTCTTGAAATGTTAATCTGATTAAATAAAGATAAAATAAACCTATACTTTCAGCACTATTACCCATGTGGAAAAGACTTAAAAATTCTGAGATCATCCTCCTGCGTTGAATCACAGAAAAACAAGTAAAAGGTTTTTATTTATTTGTTTTATCACTTAGAATGTCTGAAGTGTATAAGAAAAAGTGATAGGACGAAGGAAACATTAAAGCTTAAATTTAGTATAGTTTTATATTTGTACGTTGAGGATTTTGACTCTCTAGCAAAGGTTAGACGGATCAATCTTCTTATTAATTTTCTCAATTAAGTATATTGATATAAATGATCTAAAAGATTACACTAAATTTTAAATTTTAAATTCCAAAACTAGTTCTTACTTAAATACAGAACTGTATTTGAGGATAGAACAAATAAATTTAAAGACAGAGAAAAGCTAATTTGCCATAAAATATTTAATTTTTTCTTTGAACAAAATTTTATGCATTATTATAAAACTAACTAAAAGTGATCTGTCAAACATCCCAGCTTTACTAAAACTCTATGCAGTGATCAATGTTCAATCAGACTCTATGCAGAGATCAATGTTTAATCAGTGCCCTGCATGGGTAATTAACTTGACAGATAAAAAAAAAAGAAAAATTACTCTGAGAACAAATGCTTCATTAAAATGAATTGCAAAATTTTCTTTTAAAAAAGAATACGAATTTATAAATTGCAAAATAAAATGAGATTCATATACACTAAAACTGCTTATTTGATTATATAGACAATATATATAATTCACCTAAATCCAAAGCATCCAAAACAAAAGAATGTATCATTTCCACAAATTCTACAATGTAGCTAGGAAGTCAAAAACCAACCCAATGTAACAGCTTGTAACTGGCAGAAAACCAACATGATTTGCAATACATTCGCTGTCAAGAATGCCCTATTGAATAACTGCATCAACGAAACGCTGGTGAAGCTCTGCAGTCTGCCGGAGATGTGGCTAAGGATTTGTCGTTAAAACCAGACAGAGATCTACAAGTCTAGAGATCCTTCCTGTTCGCTATTAAAAGATTGTGGTTTCTCACCGGAAGAAATAATTGAATTGCTTGCTCAAAACATCTTTTTAAAAATGCCCAAAAACAGTACAAAAAATAGCATCTAGTACAGACATGAGAAACAAGAAACAAAAAATCAGAAAAAACTGAAAACAATCTTTTCAGATCTACTAGAAACCTGAAAATAGAAAGCATGAAAATATTTACATAACCTAAATTGCATCAGTTTTTTTCATGAAGACCCAGATAAGATTCTTTTGTTAGAAGGAAATGTGAAAACCAATTCTTGCTTCTAGCAAAGCAGTCATCGTTATCCAACCAAACCGCAATCTATGTAAGACAACGTTTTGAGATTTTCTATCCAGGCAAGATTAAACAAAATTGAAGAAGCCACCGTTTCAGCCAATTCACAGAGTGCTAATTGACAACATCATGCTTTCTCAAACTACATTAATGAAAACACATGAATTGGACCTACATGCAAGCTTATAGAACTACAGTTTCACTTGAAATGGATTTGACGGGAAACAATATTATAGCTTGTGCTGGAAGAGAAACTTGAAACTATCAAACATAATGTACTAAGACTTCTTTGGAAGTTATAAACCTCTAAAATGTAGAACTTTGACTGTGAGATGCTGGTGTTGCTGCGCGGTTGGTATTCTCCAGGAGTTCTGATATGGTAGCTGTTAAATTGGAAGCAGCTGCATCTCCCATCAAAGATGTCTTCACCCTCTCCAAGATATTCGCTATATTTCTCATGGAAGGTCGCTCTCTTGGTGATTCAGCACTGCACAGCAAACCAACATGAATAAGAGAAAGAAGACATGTATTGTCTTCCATCTTTTCATTCACATCTGTCAACAGCTCATTATCAACAATATCTGTCAATCTGTCTGGAAAAGCCGACTTCACCCATTTTTGCAAGTTCATGTGTCCCACAAACATGTCATCACTCGGTCTCTTCCTTGTAACTATCTCTAGTATCAGAATTCCATAACCATAAACGTCACCCTTGGTAGAAACATTCCCACCCAATCCATACTATGCAATGAAATTTATCGGTGAAATTATTAAGGAGATAATAGAGTAAATGATAATACCAATATAGAGATAACTGATAAATGTTACCTGGAGCAATATAGCCAATAGATCCTTCGAGAGCAAATGTTCTTGTACTCAATGAATCTATAGAATTTGTACTAGTTAACTGGGATATACCAAAATCGGTGACAAGGGCTGTCATGTCGGCATCCAAGAGCACATTGCTAGGTTTTAAATCACAGTGCACAATTTGCAGAGGACACTCATGATGTAAATATTCCATTGCGTGGGCTACATCTATAGCAATGCTCAAACACTCTCTCAATCCCAATTTAACAAAGCATTGATCATCCCTACCAGGGTGCAAATGTTTTTCCAAGCTCCCATTTGATGCAAACTGAAGAACCAAACCTTTGATGTCAGGGTAGAAAAAGGCACTTATGATTCTGATGAGGTTGCGGTGCCGAATCCTCCCTAACAATTTGCACTCCCTTTTAAAACTCTTAAGAGCTTCTTCATTATGAAAATTAAGAGCTTTGATGGCAATGATCTTACCATCCCTCAAGATGCCTTTGTAGACAGATCCGAGGTTACCCACTCCAACCAAGTTTGACTCGTCAAATCCAGATGTTGCAATGACAAGATCTTGATAAGAAAATTTTGGATAACCGAGCCTTTGAAAAATAAAGCTTGAGGGACGGTCTAACAGCCTTGAGAATTTATGCCTCCGCAGAATTCCTATGGTTCCAACAATAAAGCTTATAAGTACGAATCCAATGGTTCCAACAACTGATATGACTATTTTCCTAAGCTGGGAATGCTTTCCGTGGGTGTGATTTGGGCATGGAGGGAGTGAATAATTTTTTGGGCCACATAAACCAGGGTTCCCCATAAGCAATGTTACAACACTTTTATTTGGAAACAACCCTGCTTCTGGAATCTGCCCTGACAGATTGTTGAAAGAAAGATCCATCGAATCGAGAATTTTTAATTTGGAGAGTGAATCTGGTATTTGACCTACAAAGGCGTTGTGGGACAAATATAGATGCTCTAACGCTATGCAGTCTCCTAGAGAATTCGGAATTACACCAGTAAGTCTGTTTCCAGATACATCTATGGCTTGAGCCATTACAATTTTACTCATCTCCTGTGGCAGTGATCCTTCCAGAGAATTCCATGAAAGATCGAGGTAGAATTGCAGGTTTTTAAGGCTGGCAATGACTTCACCAGGTATCCTTCCCCCTAGTTTATTGTGCGATAACTCTAGGAGCTCAAACTTTTGACATCTCTCCAATCTAACAGGGATCGACCCTGATAACTTGTTGTGCTGAAGAGAAATACGTCTTAGCTCGTGGGAGTTACAAAGCGAATCTGGTATTTTCCCAGATAACTGGTTGTGATGAAGAGACAAGAGCCCGAGATGTTGCATTTGACCTATCTCACTTGGAATACTTCCTTCTAGTTTGTTCCCACCCAAGTGCAATTCTTCCAACATATGGAATCTTCTAAATCCAGATGGAATATTGCCGCTGAAAAGATTATTTGTGAGATCTAGGTAAGTTAAGTTTGTCAGATTGACAATCTGTTGCGGTATACTCCCGCTTATCATATTGAACGATAAATCCAAGTGATTGAGGTTGGAAGACAGTTTGCCTATAGATGGGGACAATATACCAGTGAAAGTATTGCTTGCAATTTCTACTTGTTGCAAGTGGGAGCAATTTGTGAGAGCAATGAGAAAACCCAATGTGTTACTGCTGTCGCTAACAAGTTGATTGTTGTGTAGGTTAAGCCGGGTAAGAAATTTCAACTTCCCAATCTCCATTGGAACCGTTCCACCCAGTTTGTTTGCATTTAAAGCAAGTACTTCAAGACTGGAACAATTTCCCAAGGAGTTTGGTATGTTTCCAATAAGCTGGTTTTCCCATAAAGTAAGCCACTCAAGGTTAGTGAGCATTCCTAATTCAGGAGGAATAGTGTTGGATAAATTATTTTCTTCCAAACCCAATTGAACCAAGTGAGAGAGATTTCCTAAAGAGGGCGGAATGTTACCCGTGAGAGTGTTTGCGCCCAAGTAGAGGTACTTCAAACTTGTGAGAAGACCGAGCTCAGGCGGAATGCCGCCATGCAGTTGGTTAAAGGAGAGTGCCAGATAATACAAACTGCTGCAAGCGGAGAGAGCGGGTGGAATGGTCCCTTTTAATTGATTGTCATATAGCAAGAGCATCCATAGATTTGGGAGTTTGCCGAGTTGAGGTGGAATGGTACCAGTGAGGGCATTGTGTGAGAGATCGAGGGAGCGAAGAGAGGAGAGGTTCCCCAGCACAGGAGAAATGGTGCCTGTTAAACTCATTTGGGTTAAATTGATGGCACGAACAGAGTGAGATTTGGAATGGCAGGTGATGGCGGACCAGTTGCAGAAGTGGTGACGGGGAGTCCAGTCGAGCAGAGAAGTGCCGTTTATGGAAACGGCAGCTCTGAATAGCAGCAGAAATTCTTGTTGCTGGTGTTGGTGTTTATTAGAGAGATTGCCAAGAGAATGAGGAAGAGTGGAGATTACAAATATGGAGAGTAACAACAAAAGAGCATCCATGGTAGAGCAGACTACAATGAGGCAGGGGAAACGCGCAAGGAAATTGAAGAGAATCGAGTGAAATGGAGTAATAAATACAGGAGGGTAATCCGTGCCTATAAATCCTTGTCGTGTTCATTTCTCAGATGAATTGTAGTCTATGACCATTAAAGATATCATTATTGCTAGAATGCGCAACCATATTAGAGTTCAAGTATTTCTCTGGAAAACTATATCCATGAGTAAGCCAGTATATAAATAATTATATGTAATCTTAAAATAAATAAAATAGTAAAATTGTATAAAATGTAAAAATTTCTTAAATGTATTTCTCTATACCAAAGCAAGGGTGTTAAGTTAGATAAAAGATGTCACATGTATATAACAATAACAAAATCATAAAATATACAATTTCAAATATTTTAGACATGTCATGAACTTATTACTGGATTATATTATAATAATCTATACAAATAATTTAGTAGTTCAATTCAAATTGTTTGAAATTATTAGATATAATGTTGATCAATCCTGTTATTTTGAACATCTAATAATACTATTTTATTCAAAATGATTTTCAAATCTAAAGTAATAATAAGTTTAAATTATTCAAAATATAAGAACAATAGCTTATTTCTAAAAAATCTCAAATCTCATGTAATCATAAGTTTAAATTATTTTAAAAGTTCATAAAACAAATGGCAATTAGATTTGAAAGTGAGATGCAATAGTACAAAAATAAAAATTTAAAAATCATAATAATGATAAAAAGTTCTCTTAGGAAAAGTTATGTCATGTAAAGAAAGATGCCATTCTCTTAAGATTAATCCAAACTAGTCAAACAAAATATACACACATAAACATGAATTAAACATAGATTGCATAATAACATCTATAAGCATGATAATTGAAATGGTAATTATGCTATTCACTTAAATTCAATGAGATAGATAGATGTAAAAGAAGATAAATTTTTAAGATTAATCTGAATTAATCAAATGAAATACATATAAAAAAAAACATAAATTAAACATAAATTACAAAATCATATTTGTAAAAATGATATTTATACTATCTTATTAAACTAAATAGGCTCGATAGATGTAACTTGCACTAGAATTGAAAGTAAATATTTAAGGTCTGTATCCTTTTCTAAATTAAATCTATATATCTATGTATCATTCCATATCCATGGATCTATCTTCTAAAATATAAATATAATACTCAAATAATTGTTAAATAAATATTCATTGATTTTGGCCATGCTTACTCTGCTCTATAATGTGAAAAGGTAAGCATGTTTGACAATCCAATTTTAATTTTAATTTTTTGGAGCAAATCAGTATGCCAAATCACTCTCATTATCGTCTGCATATGCCGTTCAAATCTAATCACACGCAAAAGAAAATTACGCGCGATACAAGTCTTGGAAGACTTTGGAAAGCCAAACTTTCGTACCTCCCCACGTGCAATGCTCGGAAATCACGGAGAAGTAATGTACATCAAATTAACGAGTTTTCTTCTCTCATGGGGAAGAAATTTTTAGCAAGATACCATTTGTCTATTCATGCGCAAATCCTATTTTGTTTTTTATTCAATTATATTATTTTTGTTTTCAAAAACTTTTGTCATTTATATAATACTGATATATTTTAAAATTTAAGTAATTTGAGAAAAATATTTATTTCTAATCGTATTGACTGAAATCTGCTATAGTCCAAATCCAACTTTTATACCTATTGTTATGTGATAAAACAAGTAATGCGATAAATATAATATTTTGTACATATTAAATACAAATTGTTGGCATACCTTGAAATATTTATTGCATATTGAATAGATATAACATAATAGAACTATGGATTTAAACCTCTTTAATTATTCTATTTATCAAAAATTAAATATCAGACAATTTCAACAAATACAATTGAATTTGGAAAAATGACAATTAATATTTCTTAATTTTTAAATGCATTTCTAAAATTATCATTAAATTAACAATACAATATTTAAATTAGACTTCTGATTTATAATTAATATAGTTTAAAAACTATTCAATTGTACTAGCATTTTATTTATGGCAATCTCTACTTTATTTTCTTATCTCTCTATTTTTTTCAATGATCATATTTGTAACAAATCAAAAGATTTATATATATATTCATTTTTTTGTTTAGACCTATATGGCCACTGTGCAATTTTATCTACTTGCTAGAAACAAAGATTTATATATATTCATTTTATTGTTTAGGCCTATATGGCCATGTGCAATTTTATCTACTTGCTAGAAACAAAGATTTATATATATTCATTTTATTATTTAGGCCTATATGGCTATTGTGCAATTTTATCTACTTGCTAGAAACAAAATGATTCATATGGTTGCATTGTTATTTTTAAACCAATGTGTATTCATATACTCATATTGTAAGCAATGAAACCCATACCATCATGCTCTCATAACTTTATGACTATACAAACATGCTCTATTATAATGACAAAATTAGATTAGTTTTTGGACACCTTCTTTGAAAAATCTATCATTATTTTGTATTCAATTTCATGGTTGGATTTCTTTGGTCATTCATTATATATTCAACTATTCATACATATATTCATTATTTTCAAATTGTGTATATATTAGAAAAATTTATATTATATGAATAAAAATTATATTTTATTATTTTTGAATCTTAATTTATAATATTAATGTTTGAGAGTTGATTCAATTAATAATTTTATTTATAAATATTTTTAATTATAATTCATAAGTATCTATATAATTCATATATCATTCTCTTCAATTTTGATATAATTGTTATCAGTTAGTATGAGTTATAATTGTTATCAGTTTTATGTTACATTAATACAATTACTAGTCTCATCTTTTTTGACAAATTTGATTACACCTCACACTAATCAAAGATCAATCTAATTTATAATTTTGATCATCATCTATTCATGTTCATATATTACTTTACATGAAATAAGTCCAAATTTGACAAATGTAAAGTCATTAACTAAGACTCTATAACTGTAATCATAGAGGATAGAGAATTGAGTATTCATAATGCATGGTTATTAGAACATCAAATTCACATGTAGAAAAGGAAAAAAAAAAACATTAGTAACATCTTGCATCAACATTTCATGTATAGATACTAATTTTCTCATCATTCAATTATTAAAAAGAGAAAAAAAGAAGGGCTTTATTAAGGTGAGGTGAATTAAAGTAATTGAATCCTAGATAAAAAAGATTTTAAATATTTCCATCAACAAAATTCACTCTTAACTAAGAAAATAATTTATGACAATTGAATTTGTCACGTAAAAACACACTCGACAGAATTGAAAAAAAATGAAATCACAAAATAGGACGATAATAGCGATCCCATCCAAGATGATAAAATAATTAATTCAATTTTTCATAGCTATTTGTAGGTGTTGATAATTTCATAATAGACTCACAAACAACTTCTAACTCATTTGTATGATTATAAATCACATCCTTATGCAATTTCATATTAAATTACACCCCGCTTTAGTATTTTGACCTTCTGAGGTTTCATCATGTCAAATTCTTATCACACCAACTTCAAATTGCAAACCTTATCAATCACCTAGGCCATGCATCCTTTCTTTAGCCCTGATAGGCTAGATGATTGCAGCCCAAGTATCATTATCTTTGGAAAATGGTGCCCCAACCTCCCTTGTACCTCTTAGAGGGGCCCAATTTTGGAACCTTCAATGGTAAAAAAATATAAGAAACAAAATATTTCTCATGTTAGTTTTCTTTGCAAAATTCAAACATGTTTCATGAGGTGAGGTATAAAAGCATGCCTTACCTCCTCATTCGAGAGATCAACACAACACATCATCATATATATTTCTGTTCAATTTTTAAAACTCAAGTGAGCAATCAATCAAGTTTTATCAAGTGACGGAAGGATAGGTCAAGTTTAGATTTCAAGAATTCAAGATGACACTTATGATCAAGTTATTATGAATTCAATCATGCATTCCTACATAAAAAAAAAAAAAACCTTTTTCTTGGAGACTTAAAAAAAGGAGATTCGTGAAGGTATAACAATTGAACACACTAAGAAGAACCTGGACGAGTTGAAAAGTGTTATTTGGAGGATGGGTAACATCCAGGCCAAGATGGAGAAAACATTGGATGAGAAACTTGGGGTTCTGTATGTGGATGCTTAGTCTGGATTTCGTGCTAGTTTTTTGTGTTTCCTAGTGTCTTTTTGTCTAGGTTTTTGTCCCTTTTAATGCTATCTATGTAGCCCCTTATATGGGCAGATCGATGTTGTATGCCTCCTTTTTGGTACTGTGTTTTCTTCTTCCGATCTTTTGATCCTTAAGCTGTAAAGGGTTTCGAGTCCTTTCAAAACCTATTTTTTCCAGTAATCAGAACAATTGAACACACTACAACACCGAGAGGGAAATTAATAAATATTTACCATATACTTAATATATTTCAATCTCAAACTCGCATCAATTAACATTAACCAACTTAACATCAATTAAAGGTAAATAAATGAACAATATACACATGAACACTAGATTTTATGTGGAAAACCCAATGTGAGAAAAAGTACAGTGAAAATTTATCACAACATATAAAGAAATGATTAGAACAATATTTTAGGTTCAAGGCCAAAGTAGTTCATGACTCCTAATTTGACTTGTAGATTGAGAGGCACAACATTAGGGAAACATACTAGAGATGTGAAAGCTAAGACATGTGATCTCAGGGAAAGTGTAATACCCCTCTAACCCTAATATAAGTTTTGTGTTTTTGAAAGAATTAAGATCCTTCGATGTTTGCTTACAGCTTAAGTTGTACATGATACTTGTTTGATCTATTCCTATAGTTGTTTATAATAATTTCATAAGCTAGTACTCAATGATTCTAATATCAGACATACTATCTAAAGGTATCATTTTTGTATGTATGTATTGAGTACCTACAAGACCTTTATGAACATAGTTAGGATGTTATATGATATGTACTTGATAGATATATATAAGTGGTTATTTATATTTTCTTCTATTAAGGTTACCTTAGATGAATCTTGTATCTCACTTGATGATTTGATTATGTTGATTTATTATTAGTATTGATAAGAGACTAACACAATGCTTGAGATTCTAACCTTCATTATGATGATGCTACATGCTTTGAGTGTATATATATACATGATGTGTTTTCATGATTCAGGATGAAGTCGTAGTTACTCACATAGCTGAGGTCCACACGATGTATCAATCCTGGTCATCTGTCTGCAATGTTTTCTTTTATATGTATATCCGTGCATATGTATTTCTTCTTTGTGATGCAGACTTGCAGGTACCGGGCATCGACTTCACCTGGCTTCCCAGGTCTGAGCATGCCCTCCAATCCTCGATGGTTGTTGTTATGGAGATAGTACTAAGGCCCCTACATGAGTCTTCCTTTGTCATTATTCCAATTTGCGAATATTAGGGTTCCTTCTTTGTCAGTCAACCTTTGGGTCAAAAACCCAGATCCAATGCACCCGGTGGGGCATGGTTGTAGTTAGTGCCTTGTGGCCACTTGAATTCATTTGGTTGTATGATTTGGTTAGTCATTTTATTTATTTCTCCTTCTTGGTATGATTCTTAGTTAATCTTTCTATGTTGTGTTTCAGGAGTTTGGCTTGACTTTCCTTGTTGACTTTGGTTGACCTTGTTTGATCTTATGGTTTTCTCGATATGTTTCATAGTTGATTTTTATGTCCTCTTTCGATGATTAGATTTATTTTGAGGCATGTGATTTTATTCTACCTCAGTGTTATATCCTATAGCAATTATAAATAGGTAATAATGTTGTGATCTATTACTTCATAATCTTATAGATTATAGTGTTTGGTATTTGGCATATATATATATATATATATATATATATATATATATATATATATATATATATATATATATATATATATATATATATATATATATATATATATATATATATATATATATATATATATATATATATATATATGGAAATATATATATGGGTGCACACATATATGTATTTATATATATATAATTTATATGTGATTATATGTTAATTATTGTAGATATTGTTGATGGTGTATATTTTGGGATTAATGTAAAGTATAATATTATTAATAATTAAATATTAAATAATGTGAGGTATATTATTCTCAATTGTTAATTATTAATAATGAGGATAGGTTATATATATAGATATTGATGTAATTAATGATGGCATATGCATATATGTTAGGATAATATTACATGTGTGTATGAATGAATACAAATAATCTTTTATTGTATATTTGAGTAATATAGTTGTATGATATTAAGTTATTTTATAATACCCTTTAGTTAAGAGTTAGTTGGGAGTTGGTTACTTTTCCTCTCAACCTTTGGAAATCTATTTATATGCACTACTTTCTCATTTGAAGGGAGGATATTTTGGGGCTGAAGCATTGAGGAGAGGATGGCCTTACTTTTCGTGGAGATTTTGGAGAGAAAACTTGGAGATGTGAGGGAGAGTTTGTAAGCATATGTCTTTAAGAATTTTTGGTTATCTTTGCTTTTGGGAGAGAGACATTTTTGTGAGAATTTCAGTAGTTGAGAGAGGGATTATTTGCTGTGGAATTATTTCTTTCTTTCATGGATATTTCTGAAAGTGGATAGGGTTTGAAGGATGCATCTCAAGTTTAGATTTGTCTTCTCTTTTGTTCACTTCCTTCTTCGATTCAACCTTCGTAGGACATGAGGTATGGATTGAATATTTTAGTTACTTTATGTCTCTGATAGATTATGGATCTATTTATATATTATCATTATTTATTATATCTGTACTTTTTATTTTTATGGTTATTTTAAAGTTTTGAGTTTTTATTTGTAAGAATTGGCATGTGTTTTCCTAGGGTTTTTAGCAACCCAGTTTTGGAGATCTATTATTATAATAATTTAAATTGCATCTAGGGTTTTAATAAATTAATTTTCTGGAAGTAAAATTCACAGATCTCAAATGGGTATCTCTTTGATTTTATTTTTAGGGTCGAATTAATGCCTTATTTTTAACATTTTGGCAGACTATGCCTGTCCATTCTTGATTCCGAATTTTCTGTCAAATGTATTCGTATGCTACAGGCTGATATGATCATATAAAACTCTGAATTTGATATCAGATATTCTCCTAAGTCTTATATTTAATTTTCAATTGTTTTGGTCAATTTTAATTATGTTTTGTGAAAATTACAACCGTTTTAGTGAAGGCAGGTCTGAACCCTAAGCAGAATTTTTTGTTTTAAACCAGAAGTCATAACTTTCTTTCCCACCATTGGATCTTCCTAAATATCAAATTGAAAGTCCATAATTATGTTATCTAAATCTCCACCGAAGAGATTTCCTTTATAATTTGTTTTTTGGAAGATATGGTTGACTGTTCTATGATGACTATTATTTGCATTTAATCCTTGCTAGAAATAATTCAGTTTAAGAACATCATTAAGTTTTAAGGTTTCGTGTGGTTACCAGAGGCTATTAGAATTTTTTTTTAGTTAATTGGATCAATTTATACTCTAAATATGTTTATAATATCACTTGGATGTCTTCTTATATGTTTGGAACATTCTAAATGTCATATTGGGTTTAGGGTTGTCAAGTGGACTAAGGACAACATATGTTTTCCTAAACTCAATCAAATGTTGTTATGGAATTGATATGAATTCTTGAAGCTGAATCTATTATGTTCTTATGATTTTTATATGTATGTTAGGGAACCTAAGTACACTAGGTGAGTGGCTCATAGTGAGGGGCCGGGGCCCTAAGTGGCTAGTACCAGGATAACCTACTATGAGTTATTTAATCAAGTGATAACCTAAATAAATGAATTGGGAATGGGGGATTATTGGAATGGGAAATTACACACTAATCAAGATTAATTTTTCCTTGCCCATGCCTTTAGTGCTAGTAAAGACTAAGGATGAGAGTGGGAGAAGGTACCTATGCGTAGGTACGACTAGATGACCTTGTCTGTACGAGAGGCATTCAGTTTCGCATGTGCCTACTTGGGGGCAGGGGCCAAGAGTGGCTAGTACCAGGACAACCCAAGGGGTGAGGGCTATGTGATGACACTCACCTAGCTTGTAGCTTAGAGTCCCTACCAAATTTGATCATGCCTCTGGTAGTCCTTGTGGTCTTCTTGTCTTTTCTTTTGTGTTGTGACTTTGGGGAAATTTTATCACCACCTTAGGAATTTCCTAGTTATTACCTCTTGTATGGGCCTTTGGTTCTATCTCCTAGCTTGGGGGAGTGGGCCTATTGGTTCCATATGGTTGGGTGGTTAATATTTATATCGAGGTATTGATCGTGATTCTTTGGATGATCCTAGCACATATTCCTTTCCAGATCTGCAATTGAAGATTTCTTATTGGATATTTTAATATGTTGAGATGTACTTATGTATTTGTATTCATGTAATTTTTAATCTCCTGAAAGGAGTCTTGTAGTATTGATGTAATCTCAATTCAAAGCAATGCATAAGGGAATGGGTAGTTCTAGGTAAAAAAAAGCGAAAAAAATGTGGAATATTGGACATGTTACTAGCATTAAAAGAAAGTATTTATGTTATTTCTCCTATCCTCATATGTTGTCCATATGTAAAGGAAATAATCTTAAATATAGTTATATATAATGATGTATCACAAAAATAATGTATTCTCTCTTGATGAAAGGATCCAAGGAAATTATTGAGAAATGATGGGTTAGTGATTGGAATTATTAACAATGAATGGTTATGAAACAATGCAATAAAATAGTAACTTGATTATAATGTTAATACTTGGTTCATGTTAATGAAATACCTAGGATAATGCCTACCTTAATGAATATTAATCTCTTACCTAAATTATTAGAGAAAAGTGATATAAAGGATAGTAGATGTAGATGAAATCAATATGAATTTATGGAATGAGTTGATAAAAGGAATAATGATGTTGGATGATTAACCTATGTTTAATAAAAGAAATAAGTTAGGGACATTTAACTTGGTGCATTAAAATGATTGTAGATCTTTTAAGCTCATGATTCCATGAATATCTTATGCATGTAAATGGTTTATATGATGTTGCTTTAGTAGTGACGTTAGGGAACCCGGGAGGACTTAAGTTGTATAAATCTTACATTCAAGTAGTAGAAAATTATTTCTTCTTTTAGAAATATGAAGTGTAATGATGAATATTATTCTAGTTAAAATAAAATTAAAAAAATAAAAAAATCACTACTTGCATTTTATAGAGGTTTTATGTCTTGTCCTCTTGGGTTGCCTGGCGGGGCGTTACATCTGGTATCAGAGCCCTAGGTTTCTACACTGGGAACTCTGGGACTCATAGCTCACCTATGCATAACCTTGAGTATCTTCACTTTGTCTCTTTTTGGATTATGTTGTTATGCTAAAACTTGAATCTTAGGAAACGAAGGCTACATTTCATGTTCTCATGTTGTATTGTCTTATAAGGGCACACCTATTCTTCTATGATTGAGTTATATTCTAACAATTACTTATGTTTTTGCATAATGAGATCAATGATGTGTTAAGTGTATGTTTCCTATAATATGAATGGAATGACGAAGAATTTTTGAGACTTGTGTTTGTTTTCTTGAAAGGTACTGGTATCCTTAGAAGGGTCAAAAGTTAAAGGATACTAAATGTTTTGAATCTTAATTATGGTAGTAGATAATATTACCCCTTGATCCTACCTATAATATAATGTTGTGCACTCTATCTTCTTACAAATACCTAGTTGAATTTTATCCTACTCAAGGTATCTTAGAAATAGATTTTTTTTTGGATCTTTAAAGAATGAAATGATTGTGCTAGTACTTGATAGGACTGGTAGGGCATTAATTAGATTACATGGCTAATAATATGTACCTAGGAAAGAAGTGAAAAAATAATAATAATAATAAATAAATAAATTAGGAACAAATAATTTACTGTCATATGCATTTCTCTCTCTCTTTCTCTCTCCCCTCTTAAGAAATAAGTTTTGCATGACTAAAATTGTTTAGACAAGGCAATAATATATTAGGAAAATTTGTAAATACTCAATTAGGAAACCCTTGGGTGAAGGACCTATGTCCCCAAGATTTTATCATAGGCTATAATTCACATTTTCATTTAGGAAGAGAAATTTTTATCCCTATCTTGGTAAGAAGTTATATCCTTTCTGCATATCTTATTAAATTGCACAAAAAGGATTTAAGATAACATAATCAAGAAATTCTAAGGAAGAGTATGTGCGATGATGGATTATCTATACTAATGATGGAAGTTGTTTTTATTAAATATAAGTCTTGCAAAATGCCTAGTGAATAGTTAGGATCCTAGATGGGTATTTTAGAAACAAATTCATGTTTTGTATATATTGTGATCAACACCATAGCAGTAAGAAATTAACAACATTAAGTGATTGAACAACTATGAATAAGGAGTTGTTGTGGTAAATAAATGTTATAGAAATGTACCTTACTCAATTTCTACTTAGAACTGATGTTATCTCAAAATTTTAAAGTGTATGAGGGTAATGTTTCAAATAGGTAAAGGGTATAAATTAAAGTTATGTACAGTAGTTAATGTTATTAATTTAGATGTTGTGGTTATAGTAGTAGGACTCGTATACTTCTTTCTCTCTTGATGGATCTATGATCATTATGAAATAAAGAATTTAAAATAACTCTTAAGTAAATGCTATATGGAAACCTCCTGACATGTAAATTAGGGAAAAGTGCATATATAAATAGTAAGCTTTAAGAAGGGATCCCAACTCAATGAATAATGGTGCAATAAATTGTAAATTGTTTAGATCTCCTCTAGGGTGTGAATGCGTTTTTGGAAATCAAGCACTACAACTATTATGAAAGATGACTTAGAATATGTATATTGTAAAATTTGTGTGTCCTATGTCATTGGAATTCTACTTAAAGCTTTGATGGAAAGGAATATTTCTTATAAAACTATGTGTTAATGAAAATGGTAAGTTTCAAGTATCTAGATTGTTTTATTTTCATGATTACAAAAGTAAATAAAAATTATTTGATGTATTCCCTTCATGATCATAACAAATATAAATGTTACATACCTCTCTATGTTTGGTATTCATAGCTTGTAAGGGACACAAATTTTGGACCCTATTTGTAATAAGGTCTCACAAGTTGTATTATGTAGGGTTAGATTATGTCTCAAAAGGGAAAACATATCATAAATTCTTTCTTTTTTTATACTGGTTACCATAGATAGGAACTTTGATATTGTGAAAGGAAGTGATAATCTTAGTTGGTAAAACATACAATTTCCTAATATATTGATATTAGTGAGTAAACATGAATACCTTAGAGTTTCGACTTGATAACAATAATTTTGATGTAATTTCAAGTATCTTGTTAACAAACTTACTGCATAAAGTGATAGACTCACATAGGTAATTCTTTTTGAAAGTCATTACTAGTTGAATTGAGTTAATCTACACTAAAGTTGTAATAAGATAGGATTTACCAAAACTCTTGATAGGAGAAGAATGTGTGCAGTCATTAAATTAAGTTCTAGAATAGTAATAATATAATTCTGTTAGATAATATGTGATATATAGTTCACATTCTCGACTTCCAGGAGTAAGTCGAATCTTAGTGAGGGAGGATGTAATACCCCTCTAACCCTAATATAAGTTTTGTGTTTTTGAAAGAATTAAGATCCTTCGATGTTTTCTTACAGCTTAAGTTGTACATGATACTTGTTTGATCTATTCCTATAGTTGTTTATAATAATTTCATAAGCTAGTACTCAATGATTCTAATATCAGACATACTATCTAAAGGTATCATTTTTGTATGTATGTATTGAGTACCTACAAGACCTTTATGAACATAGTTAGGATGTTATATGATATGTACTTGATAGATATATATAAGTGGTTATTTATATTTTCTTCTATTAAGGTTACCTTGGATGAATCTTGTATCTCACTTGATGATTTGATTATGTTGATTTATTATTAGTATTGATAAGAGACTAACACAATGCTTGAGATTCTAACCTTCATTATGATGATGCTACATGCTTTGAGTGTATATATATACATGATGTGTTTTCATGATTTAGGATGAAGTCGTAGTTACTCACATAGCTGAGGTCCACACGATGTATCAATCCTGGTCATCTGTCTGTAATGTTTTCTTTTATATGTATATCCATGCATATGTATTTCTTCTTTGTGATGTAGGCTTGCAGGTACTGGGCATCGACTTCACCTGGCTTCACAGGTCTGAGCATGCCCTCAAATCCTCGATGGTTGTTGTTATGGAGATAGTACTAAGGCCCCTACATGAGTCTTCCTTTGTCATTATTCCAATTTGGGAATATTAGAGTTCCTTCTTTGTCAGTCAACCTTTGGGTCAAAAACCCAGATCCAACGCACCCGGTGGGGCATGGTTGTAGTTAGTGCCTTGTGGCCACTTGAATTCATTTGGTTGTATGATTTGTTTACTCATTTTATTTATTTCTCCTTATTGGTATGATTCTTAGTTAATCTTTCTATGTTGTGTTTCAGGAGTTTGGCTTGACTTTCCTTGTTGACTTTGGTTGACCTTGTTTGATCTTATGGTTTTCTCGATATGTTTCATAGTTGATTTTTATGGCCTCTTTCGATGATTAGATTTATTTTGAGGCATGTGATTTTACTCTACCTCAGTGTTATATCCTATAGCAATTATAAATAGGTAATAATATTGTGATCTATTACTTCATAATATTATAGATTATAGTGTTTGGTATTTGGCATGTATATATATATATATATATATATATATATATATATATATATATATATATGGAAATATATATATGGGTACACACATATATGTATTTATATGTATATAATTTATATGTGATTATATGTTAATTATTGTAGATATTGTTGATGGTGTATATTTTGGGATTAATGTAAAGTATAATATTATTAATAATTAAATATTAAATAATGCGAGGTATATTATTCTCAATTGTTAATTATTAATAATGAGGATAGGTTATATATATAGATATTGATGTAATTAATGATGGCATATGCATATATGTTAGGATAGCATTACATGTGTGTATGAATGAATACAAATAATCTTTTATTGTATATTTGAGTAATATAGTTGTATGATATTAAGTTATTTTATAATACCCTTTAGTTAAGATTAGTTGGGAGTTGGTTACTTTTCCTCTCAACCTTTGGAAATCTATTTATATGCACTACTTTCTCATTTGAAGGGAGGATATTTTGGGGCTGAAGCATTGAGGAGAGGATGGCCTTACTTTTCATGGAGATTTTGGAGAGAAAACTTGGAGATGTGAGGGAGAGTTTGTAAGCATATGTCTTTAAGAATTTTTGGTTATCTTTGCTTTTGGGAGAGAGACATTTTTGTGAGAATTTTAGTAGTTGAGAGACGGATTCTTTGCTATGGAATTATTTCTTTCTTTCATGGATATTTCTGAAAGTGGATAGGGTTTGAAGGATGCATCTCAAGTTTGGATTTGTCTTCTCTTTTGTTCACTTCCTTCTTCAATTCAACCTTCGTAGGACATGAGGTATGGATTGAATATTTTAGTTACTTTATGTCTCTGATAGATTATGGATCTATTTATATATTATCATTATTTATTATATCTATACTTTTCATTTCTATGGTTATTTTAAAGTTTTGATTTTTTGTTTGTAAGAATTGGCATGTGTTTTCCTAGGGTTTTTAGCAACCCATTTTTGGAGATCTATTATTATAATAATTTAAATTGTATCTAGGGTTTTACTAAATTAATTTTCTGGAAGTAAAATTCACAGATCTCAAATGGGTATCTCTCTGATTTTATTTTTAGGGTCTAATTAATGCCTTATTTTTGACATTTTGGCAGACTATGCCTATCCATTCTTGATTCTGAATTTTCTGTCAAATGTATTTGTATGCTACAGGCTGATATGATCATATAAAAGTCTGAATTTGATATCAGATACTCTCCTAAGTCTTATATTTAATTTACAATTGGTTTGGTCAATTTTAATTATGTTTTGTGAAAATTACAACCGTTTTAGTGAAGGCAGGTCTGAACCCTAACCAGAATTTTCTGTTTTAAACCAGAAGTCATAACTTTCTTTCCCACCGTTGGATCTTCCTAAAAATAAAATTGGGAGTCCATAATTATGTTATCTAAATCTCCACTGAAGATATTTCTTTTATAATTTTTTTTGTGGAAGATATGGTTGACTATTCTATGATGACTATTCTTTGCATTTAATCCTTGCTTGAAATAATTCAGTTTAAGAACATCATTAAGTTTTAAGGTTTCATATGGTTACCAGAGGCTATTAGAATTTGTTTTTGGTTAATTGGATCTATTTATACTCTGAATATGTTTATAATATCCCTTGGATGTCTTCTTATATGTTTGGAACATTCTGAATGTCATATTGCGTTTAGGGTTGTCAAGTGGACTAAGGACAACATATGTTTTCCTAAACTCAATCAAATGTTGTTATGGAATTGATATGAATTCTTGATGATGAATCTATTATGTTCTTATGATTTTTATATGTATGTTAGGGAACCTAAGTACACTAAGTGAGTGGCTCATAGTGAGGGGTCGGGGCCCTAAGTGGCTAGTACCAGGATAACCTACTATGAGTTATTTAATCAAGTGATAACCTAAATAAATGAATTGGGAATGGGGGATTATTGGAATGGTAAATTACACACTAATCAAGATTAATTTTACCTTGTCCATGCCTTTAGTGCTAGTAAAGACTAAGGATGGGAGTGGGAGAAGGTACCTATGCGTAGGTACGACTGGATGACCTTGTTTGTACGAGAGGCATTCGGTTCCACATGTGCCTACTTGGGGGCAGGCGCCAAGAGTGGCTAGTACCAGGACAACCCAAGGGGTGAGGGCTATGCGATGACACTCACCTAGCTTGTAGCTTAGAGTCTCTACCAAATTTGATCATGCCTCTGGTAGTCCTTGTTGTCTTCTTGTCTTTTCTTTTGTGTTGTGACTTTGGGGAAATTTTATCACCACCTTAGGAATTTCCTAGTTATTACCTCTTGTATGGGCCTTTGGTTCTACCTCCTAGCTTGGGGAAGTGGGCCTATTGGTTCCACGTGGTTGGGTGGTTAATATTTATATCGAGGTATTGATCGTGATTCTTTGGATGATCCTAGCACATATTCCTTTTCAGATCTGCAGTTGAAGATTTCTTATTGGATATTTTAATATTTTGAGATGTACTTATGTATTTGTATTCATGTAATTTTTAGTCTCCTGAAAGGAGTCTTGTAGTATTGATGTAATCTCAATTCAAAGCAATGCATAAGGGAATGGGTAGTTCTAGGTAAAAAAAAGGGAAAAGAATGTGGAATATTGACATGTTACTAGCATTAAAAGAAAGTATTTATGTTATTTCTCCTATCCTTGTATGTTGTCCATATGTAAAGAAAATAATCTTAAATATAGTTATATATAATGATGTATCACAAAAATAATGTATTCTATCTTGATGAAAGGATCCAAAGAAATTATTGAGAAATGATAGGTTAGTGATTGGAATTATTAACAATGAATGGTTATGAAACAATGCAATAAAATAGTAACTTGATTATAATGTTAATACTTGGTTCATGTTAATGAAATACCTAGGATAATTCCTACCTTAATGAATATTAATCTCTTACCTAAATTATTAGAGAAAAGTGATATAAAGGATAGTAGATGTAGATGAAATCAATATGAATTTATGGAATGAGTTGATAAAAGGAATAATGATGTTGGATGATTAACCTATGTTTAATAAAAGAAATAAGTTAGGGACATTTAACTTGGTGCATTAAAATGAATGTAGATCTTTTAAGCTCATGATTCCGTGAATATCTTATGCATGTAAATGGTTTATATGATGTTGCTTTAGTAGCGATGTTAGGGAACCCGGGAGGACTTAAGTTGTATAAATCTTACATTCAAGTAGTAGAAAATTATTTCTTCTTTTAGAAATATGAAGTGTAATGATGAATATTATTCTAGTTAAAATAAAATAAAATAAATAAATAAATTCACTACTTGCATTTTATAGAGGTTTTATGTCTTGTCCTCTTGGGTTGCCTGGCGGGGCGTTACAGAAAGATAAAAAGAACTTGTAGGATGAATCTCATAGCCTCAAGGAAAGATAAAAATATGCACAAAATTGATAAGAAGGACACATTCTCTTCTAATAAGAATAAGAATAACATGAATTGAAATTTTTAGTTTAATTAATTATACATCTAATTACACTTTAGATGAGCTTACTTAGGATAATTCATACAAAATAGTTTTCATGTGAGACAGTTAAGCGTGTTCACATTTATTTGCACATGGTGTAAGAGGAGTTCCACTTTAGATGGTGATAGTTATTATCACATTCCACTTTATGTGTTCTCTACACCTTTACTCAACTTATCACTTTATCATCCTCTACATGTTTTGCATAATCAATTGTACAATGGAGGATGATCCACCTTTGCTGGAGATGTGATTTCACATTGCATGGATGATAAGTTATCTCCTACTTATCATGTTCTCTTATTTCCTTGCCTATTTAAGCAAGCACATCTACATTGTACTCAACCATTATCTATTTTAGTTCTATAGTCTAGTTTAGTTATTGAATCATTGATGATAATACAATTTGTTCTAGTCCATTTTGTCTTTCTTTTTCTTGTATTATTCATTGGCCTTCAGATCTTGGGTTATTTCTATGGGAAAAATATTAAATATAGTATTAGAGCTATTCAAATGCCATTATATAGTCTTCTTAGAGAGATCTTGTTGCATGCAAATGAGACGTGTTTTTAATATTTTTGGAATAGACTTTTCCGGGAGTGTCTTAAACTAGATCTGGCCTCACCATCACATTCAAAATGGTGTTTCAATAAATTTTGACTATAAATGTATCCATATTGAAGAAAAGTTATTTTTGGGGTAATTTTTTAGCACATTGAATTGTATAGACCAATCTATTATTGATGATACAATTTTTTTAAAATAAAAATAATTAATTATACTAAATATTTTAGATTTCTTATAGTCATTACTTAGGTAATGTCTTTTTTTAGCAATGGTTAGAAATCCCTACTTAGTGCCTCTATGCTTTATTAGATATACACAGATATAGTCCATACATATCTCACCATAAGACCATTAAATTATCAAATAAAAAAACCAAATATATCTTGAGAACAACTTAGTAGGAGTAGCTACCAAAACCTACCACCACCGCACTGGAACTGACACCGCAGAGAAAGCCCTTAACACTCGTTACAATCTTAGTAGGTGTTTTTTCATATAAATCAAAATATTAATTTAGATCATGTGAGTGTGGGATTAAGTCCAAAGGGGTATACACAAAACCACCACATGGCTTCCTTGAGTTTAACACATGGTGATATCTATCTAGTCCATGCATACATGAAGAAAGCCATGTGGCCACAAGCCACAAGTCTAGGTGGATTCTCCTAAGCCAGAGTCTAGAAAAGACACCTATGCAAACACCAAGCAAAAAATTTGGTGAACCCACAATAGTGGCTTGTAGTTTTTTACCTAAATGGATACTAAACTGTACATTTTGAAAAAAATTTAAGATTCAGGTGACTGGTCAGAATAATATCCTAGTAACTTCAAGGATTGGACATCCCTTGACAGTGATTCATTGTTCATATTGTCACATATCTACTTGGAATATCATGGTAGACTTCATTAAATGTATCAATCCAGGAATGTAACCCAAGATGATGGTTGCAAGGTTTATGCTTTAGTTCTTTTCAAAATTCATCACTACCAAAGTAAAGGTATTGTTGCAAGAGATTTATACTAGAAATTGAAACTATAACTTAACTCAGAACTTAAAGGAAATGCTTAGCAGTAAATAAGTAGTGCTTCAAAAGTAAACCTATGCTATAGGAAACAATCAGTGGTTCTATTACCAGCGGCTACAGGAGCAACAGTGCTTATCAACTTCAAAGAAACTTAACTAAACATAAATAGGGAATTCACCTCCCACGTGGCCCCCACGGAAGTGTGAATGATTTAAAACTTAGATGTTGAAATCTAGAACTATCATATATTCATTTAACAAAATGCAAGTACAATTGGCATATCAAAGTATTTATCTTTGTTGCTAGATTACAGTATGAATTCCTCAAAACATCTAACTAACTTGGAATCATAAGTTCCAGCTTATTTAAAAGCAATAGAGAAAAATATAACACCTCAAAACTAGGTCCTTCATTACATAGCATAACAAATTCAGTAACAGGAATGACAACATCATTTATACAAGAGGATAAGACATATTTAGTGCTTCAAGAATATAGGAACACTTGGTAACTAGATTGACTTGGTTTGAATTAGCAACCGCAAGATTATGGAAGTAGTGGAGCCATGATAAAATCTTGAAACAGTTACTCACCTTAAAAGACCCAATCATCTTTGAGTCCGTGCTCCTTGCTGACTTATTCTTCTCCCTCCAATAGGTTAGCATACCAAAATCCATAATACAAATTGAAGGCAAAGATTTATAATAATTTTTCCTATTTTAACGCATCCTTATCACATGGCTGTAGGAACACTACCCATTAAAACTAGAGAAGAGAAATACCAGATTTCATCATAATATCCACAAGTCTATATATATATTCAGTATTTTCCTTTAGTTTCAAAAGTATCAAATATACATATGGCTAAAGCATAGAAACATAAAATTTTGCATAATGTTTATGAAAAACCATAAGATATTTAAGTCTAGACTTAGAAAATCATAAACAAAACAACCCATAAACTAGACTCATCATTCCCCCCAGCTTAGCTATTTGTCGATCCTGCATCAAACAAATTCTTCAACTTGGCTATCAATCTATAATCAGCAACTGTCCTCTGACCAGAACCTCCTTCTGCAAGACTCCAATAGAATCGCTTTGTCTCTCTATATCTTTTCCACCTATCTTTCTCTCCCTTCATATTATAACTATCCAAATTTTCTAAGTTTGCTAGGAGAGGAGACATCAACAATGGCGGTTGAAAAGTCACTAGGATCTAGAAACTTTCCTGCTCTCTTCCCAAGGAAATATACCAAGGTTTGTGCTGATTTGCCATGGCAAAGTTGAGGGGTGAATATAGTTATTTGTTTCTCAGTTCCCTAGATAAAATGTTCCAACACCACTAAATGGCATTTCTAGCTTCAGGCAATTTAGAATCTACCAACTATTCATATGCATCAAATGTTGCATTCCTAACTGGATAGATGGTCTTGCTACCTGAGTCAGAGGGGGAAATTTTCAACCAATCATAATAGTAAGTTTTAGGATCTTTGGCTTTAGGTCTGAGATACAAGGGAATTTCTAGCTCTAAATCCCTATACAATTTGGCTTGAGTATCCCAACTAATCTCATTCTATACCTAGGACATAAGGGCTCTAAGCTGAATATCCCCAACATATAGTAAGGGATTCCACACTTGGTCATTTGGGACTACTAGATTGTGGAGATAGAGTTCACACAGTAGATTTTGAATGGCTATAGGAGAATTATTGAAGGCTTGAGAAAACTAAGCAAGCTCAAGCAATGAGGGAGATCTATCTTGCATAATGTAGGTCATCTGATAGTTTAACTACTATTTTTTGAGGAATAAGGCATAGACTGGTGATGGGGACCTACAGGCCATCAGGTCAGGAATAAGAGATGTGATTTTTTTAAGTTTCACACTCAATTGTTCTACTTTTTCCTCCTATACAAGGGTCTCCTGATAGTGCTGGTCTATTACCCTATTCAGTTCTTTTCATTGTTGTTTCCACTACTCTCTCTCATAAATTAATTGCTTAGACAATTGAAAGATAATGGATAATAAAGATGTTGAACCAGACTAATCTGAGATGGAACTCATGTAATAATTTTCTACTAATTTAGGAATAGGGGACTTACCATTGTTAGAAATTGCCTTCTTCAAAGGATTTGTCTAGATAATCATATACCTCTCGATATTAGAGCATTATTGAGCAACAGAGGCCAACGTATCTAATCTGTCATTCAAAATTTTCTCTACTACCTTATTAACAAGGTCTACATCAAATATCAAGGTTTTCTTCATATGGACTCCTCTCTGTTGTAGGAGAAAACATTGGGTCATCTTCTTCCCTTATATAAGTATATGAGTCATCACTAGATGAGTCATTTTTCTAAGGGCTCCTAGAGGTTGAACCTCTTCTCCAAAATACATAAGCTTGCTCTTCTGAGCTAGAGTCATCACCGATTATAATGACTTCTGCATTTGCTAGCTTACTAGGAACCTGTTCTATTTCAATATCAGGAAACCCCTCAAATGTTTCCTACTGCATAATCTCAGTCCCTTGTTCTTCCTGCTCAAAAATTTTAGGTTGTATTTCAGATTCTTGTTCAATGTTTCTAAATTCTTCTTCCTTCCACCTAGAAGATTCTTGTTCCACATTTGGCTCTTCAACTAGAATCTTTGCAGTTGTATTTGACTTCCTCCTATTACTTCTCCTTAACGGGGTTTCTTTCTTCTTTTCCAAAACTTTCCTTTTTCTGGAAGTTCTTGTGGCTACAGGAGATAATTCCTTAGCCTACTGACTAGTATCAGGGTTATTTTTCTTTTTCTTGTCCTTCGTGGAAACCCTCTTTGTCACAAGATAAGCTTCAGCCTTTTCTGTAGAAGTCTCCAATTCCTCTTCATGAGATGACCTTGAAGTAGAGGAATGAGGGGAATTAGGGGTCCTAACCCTAGATTTATTCTTGGATGAACAACCTTATCCAAGTTCAATAAAAAATTTCCTAACCCCTTTATTGGTTTGAACTCTCTATCGTACTCTTCTCCCAATAGGTTTTGGGATTGGCTCCTTAAACTCTTGTAGCAGAAATTCATCCCAGGAGATTTCTGACTACTCCCTTAAGGCTTTCTCAACTATCAATTTGATTAAATAGTGGTGTGAGATAAAATTATGTTTACCCTCCTGAACTAGAGTGGTCTATTTCGACAAGATGCTAAACATGAAACTAGGAACATTGATAGGTCTATTGTCATGCCTTAGACAGCTCAAAAATTTAAAATGAATGGAATGCAGAAATGAATGCCATCCTTCTCAAGTAAAATATCTAATGACATGAACTACACATTGCCTAAATGGCTCTGGAAGAGATACTCTAAATGTACCTTGTTTTTGGTCAACTCCAAGAGGTGGGTCTGAATGCAGAGTGAATTGAGCTCTGGACGTGGTTGGATCAAGATTTTCTACAAATTCCTCCCCTTCCTGCAGTAACCCCATAAGTTCTACCAAAATTCTTTGTGCAAATGGTACCCTCAATCCCTTGATTGTAGCCATTTCATCTTTTAATGAGTTTAGAAACTGCATCGCAACTTCGTCATCCAAACTGATTAGCTTCTGGATATAATCCAACCAACCTCTTGCTTGAAAAATATGGCCTCCAGTCTTGGTCTTCGAGCAAGACATTATGTACAGTGGGCTCCCCATGAATGAGGTCACCTCCCATCTTCAAGTTGCCAAAATACCCAAAACAGAGTTGCAGGAGATAAAAATAGACAAGAACAATTTCAAACAAGGAGGCTTGAAAAGGAAGGTTACAGGAAGATTTCAAATATGGAAACTTCAAGTAGTGTAGCTTGGAAAATGAGCTCATAAGTTATATAAATGCAAATTATCTCTTAACTTCTCATAATTACTCATAAGTACTCATACACAAAACTCATACTTGACATAACTTGCCACCTTTACTTCATATGTGTGAAATAACAATGCAACACAATGATCTTAAAAATGTGTCAAATCATGACAAGAAATGCAAGTGTGATAGGCTAAAAGAATAAATATAAATATTTCATAGACATAATGATAAAAAAAATGATATAACTTCCCCCCTAGCCAAAATTTGGCAAGTGGTCCCACACTTGCATAGGTGACAAGGCATACGAAAAAATAATTGGAAAAACATGTTAAAATTGCATACCTTGAAAAGTGTACAAACCTGGATTGTTGTTGAGGTGGCAGTCATTGTTCTCCATGAATGAAGAATAAATTAGATGGATGGGTGATAGAAAATAAATGAAATGGAATTTTATTATGGAGAAGCAAATTTCGTTAAGAAAGTGTTTATTATGAAAGTGACAAGAACTTCTAGAGTGAGGAAGGAAAATGAGAAAAAAGATCACTATGAGAGGCTACAGGAAGTGTGTCACCATTAGCGAAGGAGAATTGTTGTAGGCACTTTTCCTTACTCTAGGTTTTTTGATACAACTTCAACCTGTGACCATTGACCAATAGTTTGAACTGAACTGGATCAACTATGGAAAGTTGAACTGCTCCATTTGGAAATATTGCTATAATCTCATATGACCCTAGCCATCTAGTTTGGAATTTCCTTGGATTATTCTGATACCGGGAGTCATAGAGGAGCACCCAATCATGAACATAAAAGAATTTATCCTTAACATACTTTTCATGCCATTGCTTGCACTGGTATTGTATTGGTTTTGTGTTGTGGAAGGAAAATTTTCACCATTCATCAAGGCCATTCAAACTCAGTATCCGTTCTTGTTGTGCTGCAGTGAGATCCATCCCAAGATCAAGAGTTGTCCTGAGTGTCTTATGTTCAAAATCTATAGGCATGAGTGCAAAATGACCATATACAAGCTCAAATGGTGTGAAATCGGTTGTAGACTTCCATGTAGTCCGGTAAGCCCAAAGAGCTTCAAGAAGTCTTATGGCCCAATCTTTCTTATGGATGGCTACTATTTTGGTGAGAGTAGATTCCAACTCCCGATTGGTAACTTCCACTTGCCCATTAGCTTGGGGATGATAAGATGAGGGTTTACCATGCCTGATGTTATATTCTTCCATCAGAGTAGCAATCAGATTGAAAGTAAACTAAGGACCTTGATTAGACTAAATTTCTCTTAGTACCCTGAATCTTGTGAAGATGAACTCATCAAGGAATTTTGCCACATTTTTATCCCTTGGGTGCTTCATAGGTTTAGACTCAGCCTACTTTGTAACATAATCAGTGCATACAAGGATATAGGATTTTCCTTGTGAAGAGGGCTGAATAGGACCGACAAAGTCAATCCCCCATTTATCAAAGGGTGCAACAACTACTTGTGGCTACAAGGGCATTTCATTTGTCTTAGTAGGTCATCCCATGCATTGGCATTTGTCACACTTTTTTGTGTACTGAGCAGCATATTTGTGTAAATTGGGCTAGTAGTAGCCTATAGTCAAAATCTTTAATGTGGTTCTTTTGGTAGCAAAATACCCACCACAAGGCTCATCATGACATGCCCCGAGGACATCATATGTTTCATCCTCTCTTATGAATCTTCTAGTCACTTGATTAGGACTAGTATAAAACATGAATCTAGAAATCCATGAATAATTAAAGCTCTTTTCAGTCAACAATCTTCTTTCTTTAGCAGAGAAATGAGCTGGTGTCTTACGAGTGGTGAGATAATTGGCAATATCGGCATACCAGGGATTGTGTGCAGATAGTAGGAAGAGATGTTCATCAAGAAAATTTTCATCTATGGCTGTAGGATCATCAGGGACATGCAACCTAGAAAGGAAATAATCTACCACATTGGCCTTACCAGGTTTGTCTATTATGGTGATGTCAAATTCCCGCATAAGAAGCAACTAGTGAGGCAGTCTTCCAGAGATTGCAGGCTTGTTCATGAGGTACTTAATAGCAAAATGGTTGGTATGCACATGGATCTCATATCTAGTAATGTAGTGTTTGAATTTATTCAGGGTATAGATGATCTCAAGTAGTTCTTTTTCAGTGACGATGTAGTTAAACTCAGTACCTTGGAAATTTTTACTGATGAAGTAAATTGCATGCTCAACTAAGTCCACCTTTTGACCAAGTACAACACCAATAGCATTGGTGCAGAGGTACCTCGACATTTGATTATTATTAGCATATTGTTATATTTAAGGCATTAGGAATTTAATGGCATCGTGTATTAAATTATGTTTTAAAATATCCAATGTATTCAGAAGCCATTATATGTCATTTGTAACAAAAAGGCCGAATGGGAATACAAAAGATCGCAGGGTAGGTATGCGGTTGTGTAACCATCCAAGATTATCTTTAAATAGACATTATTGTAATCATAGGAGAGGGAAGTTGAAGAGAATAGTTTTGGAATAGAGTGAAAGAGGAGAAGAGTCCAAAGGGCTCTCTGGCGGTAGCCAGGGAGCCATACTTTTGTAATTGTAGATGTTTGAGCTAATGGAGCTATTATTATTTGTAAATTGCTTTGAATCATTTTCTTCAAACTCTCGAAACTTCCCTATAGATTGATTTCATGGTTTCTTTTTTTTAATGGTTATTTATACATCTTCCTGCTATCAATTTTTGATATCCTTTATAAAAGAAAATAACAACGATACAAAATAAGGTTTTGTGAAGTGATATGAATTTGGTTTAACCAGTCATTTTTGTTTATGTTCTCCAATTTACAACAGTCCTAATTTGGGATGATGGGAGTCAGTTGATTTGACAGAATCATAGATTCAAAAAAAAATTGAATGCTAAGTCTCAAATGTATTGAAATGGTTTTCAAAGAACCGTTATATGTGTCTTGTGGTGGATTCAAACAATGATTTCAGGGAAGATATGGAAGTCGGTTGTGCTCATGAGGAAACCAAGAGGCAAATGTTTAGGTCAGTCATTTCGAAGAAAGAATAAAGGTGGTGGAACTAGTTGTTAAGTTAGCACTAACCACATGGTGTTGAATTCAAGCCAGCCCGTGAAGGACTTGCACAACATGTAATAATAAACTAATGGTGGTGAGTTTGAGGATTGGTAAAGGTAATGTGTTTATGGGTAAGCCTGATTCAATGAGAGAAAATGGAAGATGATAGTTAAGTCACGGATACTATTAGTTTTAGAAAATCAAAAGAATGTGAGCCTCACATAAATGTTTATAGAGAACTAAAGGATAATATGCAGATTTTTAGATGTTTTCGATATAGATTTAATAAAGATGTCAAAGCATGTGAAGATTTTAGAATACATCAAGTGGTATTAGAGCTTAGATGATTTTGCACATGTAGATAAAAGGATATCTACACCAGGTAGTGGTTTTGGTTATTTTGATTCTTGTATGAAGTTTTGGTTACAGAATGTTGCCGGTTTGCTTAGCTGCAAGTGGGTGGACAGAAAGGTCTACCAAGAGGATCATAGAAGATGATCCAAAAGGCAATGGGATGGTCTTGTGTGTTTCCTATAGATTGGGGAGAGAGGCATGAAGGACTCCCAAGTGAGGGAAAAAGGTTGTTGTAGTAGCATGGAGGAGTGGACTGTGGAATGGGAAGCACCATGGAGGCAGCTATATACTCCATAGATGGGAGTCAGTTGACAGTGAAATAAAGGAAATAGAAGAGGCATCAATGCAGTGCTAAAGATGAGGCCAAAGATTCAATTGTAGTCTCACCATGACATTTCCATGAGGCATGGAAACATTTGAAGTCTGGTAGTATGGTGTAGGGGCACCTTGACATTTGATTATTATCAACATATTGTTATATTTAAGTCATTAGGAATTTAATGGCATCGTGTATTAAATTGTGTTTTAAAATATCCAATGTATTCAAAAGCCATTATATGTCATTTATAACAAAAGGTCGAATGGGAATATAGAAGATCTCAGGGTAAGTATGCAGTTGTGTAACCATCCAAGATTGTCTTTAAATAGACATTATTCTAATCATAGGAGACAGGAGTTGAAGAGAATAGTTTTGGAATAGAGTGAAAGAGGAGAAGAGTCCAAAGGGCTCTCTAGCGGCAGCTGTTAGAGTATCTATTTATCTTCACTTATTAATTAGATCATGTTGATTTAATTATTAAGTTGTCTATGTACTCTATTTTCACTTAAGCTATCTCGTAGGTGCATATAATTAATATTTTATATTAATTATATTATGCAACCTAGCTTTTTACTTTTTAGGGTTTCATTCACCTTATAGGTTGAACTCTTGTAATTATTGTTCATTATCTTGGAATACAATTTCTCTCACATCGCTGAGATTTCCAAGCTCTTTCTTTTTTGTCTTCTCTGGTTTCCTTTTAGCAACATGTTATTTGCATGTAGGTGTTCTTGGTGAACTTTGAAGTTGGATTTCTTAACTTATACATGGTATCAGAGCTTCCCTTCTACTACCTGGTCTGAGGGTTTTGAAGCCGTGATTCGAAGATGAGAGACATAGTTTTTCAAGGGTTTTTTCTTCACCTTTGAGGAGGCACTATTTTCTGAGAGAAGAAGAAGACAGAAGCAGAAGGGTCTTTTCTAAAGTAAATTACAGAAAGGAAATTACACCCCCCCACAATATATAATTCTATCCCCCGTACAACAAAGAAAAAATTACTGAAAGCACAAAAAATGAGGAGAAAACAACAACCCTGGCAAACCCCATCAGTGCAAGTAATTTGTGGAAGCCCAAGAACAAGTGCCTATGTGCTCATCTGCTAAAGATATATGTAATTGAGATGGCCTAAATGCTCACACTCGGCATTTGGTCACCTTAGTTTCTCCTTGTGCTACTTCACAGATTGATGTAGGGAACTCATCTCATCTTTCTATTTTGGGTTCTGGTTCTGTTGCATTAGCTGGGGGTTCTCTTCAGGATGTTCTTTGTGTCCCTGACATTTTGATGAATGTATTGTCTATCTATTAGATTTACCACTCTGGATCTGGTAAGATAGTTGAGTTCTCACCACATGATGTGGTTATTCGGGACTTACATGATTCTGATATGATTGTGGCTACTAGGAGTGTTGACACAGCATCTCGCCTATATAGATTTGATGGATTTGAGTATTCTGATGGCACAAGTTCCTTTCTTATAGCCCATGCAGATTCAGTGAGAAAACTTTGGCATGCACATTTAGGCCATGTCAATTACAAATATCTTCTGTAGATGAGCACACAGGCACTTGTTCTTGGGCTTCCATAGATTACTTGCATTGATGGGGTTTGTTAGGGTTGTGTTCTTGGAAAACAACATACGGATCCATTGGATGAGCTACTCGTGCTTTGGCACCATTAGAGTTGATTCATAGTGACCTCATGTCATTTCCTACTCCTTTTTTTGGTGCCAGATATGTGCTTACTTTTATTGATGACTTCTCCAGGTGCACGTGGGTGTACTTTTTGAAGTACAAGTCTGATGTCTTTGATTCATTTTGAGTCTTTAAGACATTTGTGGAGAAGCAATCTGGTCTTCTATTCGAAAGATATGCACAGAGAATGGGGGGGAGTATGTGAACCAAGATTTTAGGGATTTTTACTCTAAACATGGTCTTCAGCACTAGTTTTCAGTGCCCTACACCCCTCAGCAGAATGGTGTGGCAGAGAGAAAGAACAGAACACTTCAGGAGATGGCTAATTGTATGATATAGTCCAGGTCCATGGATTCATCTTTTTGGGCAAAGGCCGTTAATAGTGCCAACTATATTCAAAATCAGATGCCTCATAAGGCAGTTCAACATATGACTCCTGAGGAGGCTTCATCTCATGTCAAGCCTGATGTGTCTTCATTTCAAGTTTTTGGTAGTGAAGCATGGGCATTTGTGCCTGATGCTCAGAGGAGAGCGATGGAACAGAAGAGCTGACACCTCATTTTTGTTGGCTACTACGAGGACGTTAAGGCATATAGGCTATTTGATCCTGACTCCAGAGAGGTCCTATTTTGATGGGATGTTCAGTTTGATGAGTGCCTTCCTGCAGTAGATACCCAGCTTCCAGAGTCTACTTCACTTACCACTACTCCATCTCTTCCAATTTCTTTTCAAGATGATGAGGATGATGATCTTGGTGATCCCCATTTACCTCCACCACAAAATCCTCCACAGATGCCTAGATGGGCTCGTGTTATAGTTGATGTTGTAGGATCTCTAGTTGGTGATCCTTCCACTTCCCATCGCACCCGGTCTCATACTGTGGGTTCTAGTCTTCTGAGTTATTCCATTTGTGATGATCCTCAGACATTTTTAGCAGCAATAGGACATACTGAGTGGGACAATGCTATGGAGGAGGAGTATTCTTCTTTGATGAAGAATCACACATGGGATCTTTATTCTCTTCCTAAGGGAAGAGAACTAGTACAATGCAAGTGGTTGTATCGTACTAAGTTTTTTGCTGATGGTTCTATTGATAAGTATAAGGCACATCTTGTTGCGAAGGGTTTTTCATAGGTTGAGGGTATTGATTACAATGAGACATTTGCCCCTATCACCAAGATGAACTCTATCTACCTTGTCTTATCCCTCATAGCTTCTCAAGGATGGTCCATTTTTTAGATGGATGTGAAGAGTGCATTCTTGCACGGTGATCTCACTTAGGAGATTTACATGGAGCAGCCTCTGGGATTTGTGCAGGATTCCTCCTTGGTTTGCAGACTTTGGTTTTCTTTGTATGGTCTCAAACAGGCCCCTTGGGCTTGGTATGAGAAGATGGACTCCTTTCTTTCCACAAGATTCACTCGATGCTATTCTGATCCTACAGTCTACATTCAACATCTTGAGGATGAGGTTGTGATCCTTGTGCTCTATGTTGATGATCTTCTCATCACTGGTAGCTCATCTTCTATGATTCAAGATGTTCAACGAGCATTAATTGAGCAGTTTGAAATGACTGATCTTGGTCTATTACACTACTTCCTTGGTCTTTAGATTGTTCAGTCCTCTACTGGGATTTTTGTTTACCAACAGAAGTATGCTCTTGACATGCTACGATGCTTTGATATGCTTGATTGCAAGCCTTCTCCCACACCTTTTCAGTTCGATGTTACCTTGTCTACCTCTTGCACTTTGCCTTCAGTGGATCCTACATTATCCTAGTAGTTGGTTGGCAGTTTGTTGTACTTGACTCACACTTGTCCTGATCTCTCCTTTGCAGTTGGTCTAATCTCTCAATTCTCCCATGAGCCTCATGAGAGTCATTAGCAAGCTGCCAAGTGTATTTTGAGATACATTTAGGGCACTCTTATGTATGGCATTCATTACACATCAAGGGTTCCTCACATTGTTGGCTTCACTGACTCAGATTGGGCTGGTGATGTTGATGATCAAAAGTCTACTTCTGGCTTTGTCTTTTGTCTTGGCTCTAGTCCTATCACATGGTCATGAAAGAAGCAGAATGGTCACACACTTTCATCTACAAAGGCTGAGTACAGAGCAGCAGTGCATGCTAGCCAGGAGATTTTATGGCTTTGATAATTAATGACTGAGTTTGGATTTCCTCCTAATCATCCCACGGTTCTATGGTGCAATAATCAGAGTGCTATTCACATTTCCCACAACCCGGTGGAGCATCAAGACACTAAACACATTGAGCTTCATATGCATATCATCTGTCAGTAGATTTAGGATGGTGTTCTCTCTTTTGAGTACATTCCCACTAATGCCCAGGTTGCTGATATCTTCACCAAACCTTTTGCATCTCCTCGCTAGCTTCAGTTGTGTTCTATGCTTGGGGTGACAGAAGTTGTCCTTGGGAGGTCTTGTTGAGGCCTTCCTTCCTTCATATTTTTTTCAGCATGTTTTTTCTATCTCTTTTTGGAGAGGGGTTTTTCCCACTAGGTTTTCTCCTTTGTCTCTAGTTTATAGAGATTTCCTTGTATTGGGTACCTGATCAGGCCTTGTTGTCAGGACCCATTTCCTGCTTTCATAGCTGTGCTAGGTTAGCTTACCTCCTAAGCTTCGCTTAAGGGGGGGTGTTAGAGTATCTATTTATCTTCACTTATTAATTAGATCATGTTGATTTAATCATTAAGTTGTCTATGTACTCTATTTTCACTTAAGCTATCTTGTAGGTGCATATAATTAATATTTTATATTAATTATATTGTGCAACCTAGCTTTTTACTTTTTAGGGTTTCGTTCACCTTATAGTTTGAAATCTTGTAATTATTGTTCATTATCTTAGAATACAATTTCTCTCACACCACTGAGATTTCCAAGCTCTTGCTTTTTTGTCTTCTCTGGTTTCCTTTTAGCAACAAGTTATTTGCATGCAGGTGTTCTTGGCGAACTGTGAAGTTGGATTTCTCAACTTCTACAGTAGCTAGGGAGCCATACTTTTGCAATTGCAATTTGAGTTAATGGAGCTATTTTTACTTGTAAATTGCTTTGAATCATTTTTCTTCAAACTCTCGAAACTTCCCTGCAGATTGATTTCATGGTTTCTTTTCTTTAATGGTTATTTATATGTCTTCCTGCTATCGGTTTTTGATATCCTTTATAAAAGAAAATAACAACAATACAAAATTAGGTTTTGTGAAGTGATATGAATTTGGTTTAATCAGTCATTTTTGTTTATGTTCTCCGATTTACAATAGTTTAGATTTGGGATGATGGGAGTTGGTCGATTTAACAGAATCATAGATTAAAAAAAAATTGAATGCTAAGTCTCAAATGCATTGAAACGGTTTTCAAAGAACCGTTATATGTGTCTTGTGGTGGATTCAAACAATGATTTCGGGGAAGATATGGAATTTGGTTGCACCCATGAGGAAACCAAGAGACAAATGTTCAGGTCATTCATTTCGAAGAAAGAATAAAGGTGGTGGAACTAGCTGTTAAGTTAGCGCTAGCCGCATGGTGTTGAATTCAAGCCAACCCATGAAGGACTTGCACGACATGTAATAATAAAATAATGGTGGTGAGTTTGAGGATTGGTAAAGGTAATGTATTTATGGGTAAGCTTGATTCAATGAGAGAAAATGGAAGATGATAGTTAAGTCACAAATACTATTAGTTTTGGAAAATCAAAAGAATGTGAGCCTCTCATAAATGTTTATAGAGAACTAAAGGATAATATGCAGATTTTTAGATGTTTTCAATACAGATTTAATAAAAATGTCAAAGAATGTGTAGATTTTAGAATACATCGATGCTGTCTACATCTAGCATAGTCCGAGGTGTCAGTATGAATGTGAAAAGGCAAGCCCCAATTAGGTTCTCTCAAAACTGGTGTTGTGGTGAGAACTTCCTTAAGCTCCAGGAAATACTTTGCACACTCAGATTCCCAAGCAAAGTCAACATCCTTTTTGAGAAAATTATACAAAGGTGCTGCAAGCTGACTGAAATCCTTTATAAACCTTCTATAGTACCCGACATGTCCAAGAAAACTTCACATATCTTTTTGTTTTGCTAGAGTAGGCAATGTGCTAATCACTTCAATCTTGGAACGCTCCACCTGAATACCTTTTGAAGATATGAAATATCCTAAGACAACCCCTTCTTCCATCTTCATGAAGCATTTTTCACTATTAAGAGAAAGGTTATAGTCACGACATCTTTGAAGGACTTTCTCCAAGTTTTCTTTAACCTCATCAAAAGTATGCCCATATGTGATAAAGTCATCCATGTAAATCTCCATGAAATCAACAGATATATCAGAGAATATACTTATCATAGCTCACTGGAAAGTGGCAGGAGCATTGCACAACCCAAAAGGCAGCACTAATTAGGAAAATGTGCCCCATGGGTAGGTGAATGTTATCTTCTACTGGTCTTCAGGGGCTATTTTTATTTGATTATAACCACTGAATCCATCCAGAAAAGAGAAGTATTTCTTACCAGCTAGATTATCAAGCATTTGATCTATGAATGGAAATGGAAAGTGGTCCTTCTTAGTAGCTAAGTTAAGCTCCCTATAGTTGACACAAACTCTTCACTTCCCTCCTTTATTAGGTACTATAACAAGATGGGAGATCCACTGACTATCATAAATGGGATAAATGAATCCAGCATTTAACAACTTCTGCAACTCAATCTTAACTATATCCCTTAAAGCTAGATTAACCCCTCTTTGAGGTCGGTAGATAGGTCTGTAGTCAAGACTGATATAGATTTTATGAGTGCAGATCTTAGGATCTAGGCCTTTCATGTCAGCATAATCCCAAGCAAAAGCTTGTTGATGTTCTTGTAGAAGCTGTAGGACAAATTTCTGCTGAGAGAGTGTCAAAGCACTGTTTATATTTAATTCCTAACCTGGGCTAACTTCTAGCTTAATGACCTTTTCTGACATGGATAGTTGAGCAACTAGGAGAGACTCCATTTCATGAGGCAATAATGTATGAAGGAATTGTGAAGTTTTTGAATAATGTGGAGCATTGGAAGGTGGTAACAAAGTTTCAAGAACACAGTCTTCTTGGGAACACACTTGGGATTGCACTCCATATTCATTCATGAAAATGGAGGAAATTATCTCATCCTCTCCCCTAGAGGCTAAAAATGGTTCCTCAGATATCATCATTAACTAGTGGATGAAATTGACCTCAGGTTCAATATCACCCAAGTCTGGCCAGATTATCTGGTTGTCTTGAAATAGAGGTTGACCTGGGGAATATAGAGTTAGATTTTTGGTGTTGACTCCATTTGATATAGTCATTTTTCCTAATTGACAAGATATATAGATTTGTAGTAGCCAATCAAGGCCTGTCTAGAATAATTGGATACCCTCCCATGTTAGACTTTGGAGAAAGGATAACAAAGTCAACCAAATATTCCCAAGAATTCAAGGTGACTATCACATCCTCTACCATCCCATCAAGTGTAATGGTGGAACTATCAGTAAGCTGAAGGATGGTTGGGGTTTTCCTAAGACCAATGATATGCAACTGAGACATTACTTCCTTGGTCATGATATTTATAGATGCACCTAGGTCAACTAGAGAATTTTGGACTTGTATTCCTTGAATAGTGAATGTAACCATAGGGCTACCAAGACCAGAATACTTTGGAACTATCAATTTCTCCAACATTAGGTCAGATAGCTTTCCTATAACATGTATGGTTTTAAGATCCATTTTCTTCCTCTTAGGGTGTTTGATACAAGCTTCCTTGATGGCTTTAGTATATGCAGGCACTTCCTTTATGGCATCCAATAGTGGAATTTTAACTGTCATTTTATTTAGTTGGGTAAGTAAGTCCAATACTACTTGGTTTTCAACTAGCTTAGCTTGTTCCTCCAATCAATGAGGAAACAGGAGCTCTTGAGTTGCAGGAGAAGTAGGTTTTACAGCTATAGGAGAAGTAGGTTTTACAGGCTCTTCAATTGGTTCTGTCGAGGCATCCTCAACTTTAGTGATGATAGGTTGTTGTGGAGAAGAAAGGGTTGTGCCTAATCTTAAATGAATATTATTCAGGGAAATAGCTTAGCTCTGCTATTGTGTTGTAGGCTTGGTACTATTGGGAGTAGGGGTAGGCTAAGCAGGTAATTGAGTCTATTTAGGGGAAGTAGTGTTGGCTACAGGAGGAGGCATTAGAGCCTATTGTTGAGGTGGTGGCATCAAAGCTTGCTGGCTTGATTGGTTCATCCAATTGTGTGGTTGTTGCTACCCCTGTTGTGGTTATTGCCAGGTTTGCTAAGGTTGGTACCAACCCTGATGAGGCTGCTACCAGCCTTGCTGAGGTTGTGACCAACCCTAATGAGGTTGTTGCTAGCTTTGCTGAGGTTGTGACCAACCTTGCTGAGGTTGTTTCCAACCTTGTTGAGGCTGTTGCCAACTATTATACCCACTAAAACCACTATGTTGTTGATTTTTCCATGTATTATTACTATTAAAATTTTGAGGAGGATATTGGGGAATACCTAGTCTCTGAGTCCATGGTCATCACTCAGAAACATAGAGTACCTCTCCATTCTCATCGATCGCTTTAAACTTAGTAGGTATAGGTTGTGACTCCAGGCTTGCAACAGATTTGCACCGACAATTCTTCTTCTTCTCCCTATAATGTGGATAGTACTCTGCTAGCATGGCATCGGCTTCATCTTTATTTCTTCTCACCTGCATGGTATCCAGTTGTGTTGCAACATCATTGATGATGTCTTGCTTAAGGTTGGACAAAAAATTAGATAGCACCATCTTTGATACTCCTAAACCACTATTGGACTTATGAGGTAAGTCTCTTGTCAATCCTCTTCCCTTCTTGACTGTGGCTCTGGAATAGTTCACACATATATCCTTTATTTCATCCTAAGTTTTCTAAGTAATATCACCTCCTACCATGAGGTCGAGGGCCTCAATACTTCCATCACCCACACCTTTCAGAAAAAGATGTTTCTGGGATTCTACATTTAGGTTATGCTCTATATTGCACTACAGGTTGAACATGAAACTAAATACATAATCCTCCAAGGTTTCATCTTCTCTCTGGGACATTTTAAAAATGTCATCTCATTTTAGGTCTCCTTCTCTACAATAGTCCTTGTACTTTGTGTATCATCTTAAAATGGAAGCACTTCCATGATAAGAGTGTTTAGCCCTCCGAGTAAGTAGTTTGGGGTCATGTTAAGTACCTTGATTGGGTCTTTACATATATTTGGCTTTCTCCCCACTTTCCACTTCTTCCGAGCACTTGATTTCTTCATTCTAGGTGAAATTAGGGTTAGGATCTCAAGGATTCTGCTTAATTTCCCACTTCCATGGCTTTTTTTTCTTGGTAGGATTCAGAAATAGGTCCTCCTAGCTTTCATCATAGTCACCATAGGATTTTGTGTCTATCCCTGACATTCTGTCCTAATCTGATTTCATTTCTAGGTTTTTGGGCATCCCCAAGACCTGCTGACCTGGCTCTGACTCAATATGGTCCTAGGATCAAATTCAAGGTTGATCCTAACTAGGTCAAGGTTGACCTCAAACTTGAATAGGTTAGGTCCAACCTCGAGTTTTTCCTCCTCATTCAAATTTCTAGAATCTAGAATTTTTGAGCATCGGGCTTTTGGGATATTTATTTTCCCACCTCCGGGTTAATCATTTTGAGTTTCAGGATGGTAAATCCTTTAATTGCATTTAATATAGGTATATTTTCTAAAGGTTAGGACCTAATTGGGATTTAATTCTCCAAGGTGGCCCATCTAGAGGATTGTGCCCTAGTTCACTATAAAAGGAGGCCTTCCTCTCTCATTTTCATCATCAAGTTTTATGAGAACATCCACAATCAAGTTTTGGCAATCAAATTTTCATGTGCAAGCTCTCAATGTGATCAAGAAAACATCCATTCAAGCATTCAAGTCCTATTATCCATCCAAGTCTTCCATTGAAGATCAAGGATTCAAGCATTCAAGCCATTGAAGGGAGTTGGTTCAAGCATTCAAGATTCATCATTCAAACCCTAGATCTAGCCATCATGGTGTAATCTTCCCTCAAGATCCTTTGTTCATCTTCAAGATCCATTTCATTCTGTTATCAAGGTGGATTCTAATCATATAATCATGGAGTTTTGATTTACATTTATTGTTGTGTTCAAGCTTTCATATCAATATACTTGTTTACATTCAAAATACAATTACATATCTATTGAATTGCATAGCTTCATTATTAGATCCTTTTCTACTAATTGCTAGCATTCTTATTTCAATTTCAGTATTAAAGTTGATTCTAAACTGGGGTTTGATGAAGGAAAGCCCTTAAAAAAAACAACAAAAACCTTCATTTTCTTGTAGGTATTGGTGCAGAATTTTGGATCTGAGAGAGAATTGGATACCCTTTTTAGAAAAATTCTGAGATCTGTGAATAGAATTTAAATCAGACTTCAAATAAAGAATGTAGTATTTGACCTTTTATGAGGGTCAAACCCGACCTGAGCTCATCTTGGAGAAATATTTTTGGGTTTTCTCTATCTCAACATTTCCAGTTCATAACAGGTTTCAGAATTGCCCAAAAGTACACACAGACATCAGAATTTAACATTTTCCAAATCCACCCTAATTTGAGGTTAGTATTTTCATTTCAATCATTTCAAATTCTAAACACTTCAATTCTACCATAGGGAAATATAGGGTTTTTCTCTCTTTCATATTCTCCATAGATTGATTCAATTGTGTATTAACCTCTTGGTTGATCAAATTGGATCTCTTCTTTAGGAATTTGAGTTTGGGAATAGATCTCATATTTCCCCCTTTCCTTTTACATCTGAATAGGGATGAATCCATTTTAACCCTATTCACTTTGTAAGAAATAGATTACTCATCTCAGACCAATCTTGTACAGCATTGGCACCCAAGCTCATGAACCATCGCAAATCAGCTTCCTTCAAGGTAGAGGGAAACAACTTCAACTTATGGGCATTAGTTGAGTAGTCATAACTCCTGCAGAGTATGTCAAACTCAAAGAGATATGTCTCAGGATCTTCTATGATAAGACCATAGAATTTTGGAAGGGTAGCAGGAGGTATATTCTTCATGTTTTAGTTAACTTGCTGATTAGGAATAGGAAAATGGAAGGTAGGCTAGGCCATTATTGGTTGATATTCAGGTTCAGCAAATAGGTCATTCAAATGGTATGATTCCTCTAAGGTTGTAGGTGAAGGAAATTGTTCATAGGCATCCACAAATAGATTCTCAAAGGGTTCTTCTTCTGGTATGTTCTCAGCATGGGATTCTTCAGATTCTTGATTAAAAAATTCAAATGGTTCTACTTGTATAATGTTAGGAAGGAATCTCCCAAGGTGATCCCTACGTCTATGCATACAAATAATGTAGAATGAAAACTAACTTAATGACTTCTAGGTTGAACTAAATTAACACCATCCCTGGTAACAATGCCAAAAATGACTGGTCAGAATAATATCCTAGTAACTTCAAAGATTGGACATCCCTTGATAGTGATTCATTGCTCAAATTGTCACATATCTACTTGGAATATCATACTAGACTTCATTAAATGTATCAATCTGGGAACGTGAGCTTGAGATGATGGCTGCAAGGTTTATGCTTTAGTTCTTTTCAAAAGTCATCACTACCAAAGTAAAGGTATTGCTGCAGGAGATTTGTACTACAAACTGAAACTACAACTTAACTCACAACTTAAAGGAAATGCTTAGCAGTAAATAAGTAGAGCTTCAAAAGTAAACCTATGCTACAGGAAATAGTCAGTGGTCCCATTACTAGTGGCTACAGGAGAAACAATGCTTATCAACTTCAAAGAAACTTAACTAAATCCTACTTGAACATAAATAGGGAATTCACCTCCCACGTGGGCCCCCATAGAAGTGTGAATCATTTAAAAATCAGATGTTGAAATCTGGAACTATCATATATTCATTTAACAAAATGTAAGTAAAATTGTTATATCAAAGTATTTCACTTTTTTGCTGGATTACAATATGAATTCCTCAACATATCTAACTAACTTAGAATCATAAGTTCCAGCTTATTTAAAATCAACTACGAAAAGTAGAACACCTAAAAACTAGGTCCTTCATTACATAGCATAACAACTTCAGTTACAAGAATGACAACATCATTTATACAAGAGGATAAGCCATATTTAGTGCTTCAAGAATATAGGAACACTTGGTAACTAGACTGACTTGGTTGGAATCAGCAACCACAAGGTTATGGAAGTAGTGGAGCCATGATAAAATCTGAAAATAGTTACTCACCTTAAAAGACCCCCTCATCTTTGAGTCTGTGCTCCTTGTTGACTTATTCTTCTCCCTTGCAACAGGTTAGCATACCGAAATCTGAAACACAAATCCAAGGCAAAGATTTATAAAAAGTTTTCCCATTTTAACGCATCCTTGTCACATAGCTATAGGAACACTACCCATTAAAAATAGAGAAGATAAATGCCAAATTTCATCATAATATCCACTAGTCTATATATATATTCAGTATTTTCCTTTAATTTCAAAAGTATCAAATATACATATGGCTAAAGCATAGAAACATAAAAGTTTGCATAATGTTTATGAAAAACCATAAGATATTTAAACCTAGACTCAGAAAATCATAAACAAAATAACCTATAAACTAGACTCATCATTCCCCCCAACTTAGCTATTTTCTAGTCCCGCAGTAAACAAATTTTTCAACTTGGCTGTCAATATGTAATTAGCAACTACCCTCTGACTAGAACCTTCTTCTGCAAGACTCCAATAGAATCCCTTTATCTCTCTATGTCTTTTCCACCTGTATTTCTCTCCCTTCATATTATAACTATCCAAATTTTTTGAGTTTGCTAGGAGAGGAGACATCAGCAATGGTGGCTAAAAAGTCAATGGGATCCAAAAACTTTCCCGCTCTCTTCCCAAGGAAATATACCAAGGTGCACACTGATTTTCCATGGAAAAGTTGAGGGGTGAATGTGGTTCTCTATTTCTCAGATCCCTACATAAATTGTTCCAGCACAACTGAATGGAATTTCTAGCTTCAAGCAACTTAGAATCTACCAACTGTTCATATGCATCAAATGCTACATTCCTAATTGGATAGATGATCTTGCTGCCTGAGTTAGAGGGGGCAATTTTGAACCAATCATAAAAGTAAGTTTTAGGATCTTTGGCTTTAGGTATGAGATACAAGGGAATTTCTGGCTCTAAATCCCTATACATTTTGGCTTGAGTGTCCCAACTAATCTCATTTTATACCCAGGACATAAGGGCTCTAAGCTGAATATCCCCAACATATAGTAAGGGATTCCACACTTGATCATTTGGGACTACTAGATTGTGGAGATAGAGTTCACACAATAGATTTTGAATGGCTGCAAGAGAATTATTGAAGGCCTGAGAAAACTAAGTAGGCTCAAGCAATTAGGGAGATCTATCTTGCATAATGCAGGTCCTCTGATAGTTTAACAACTATTTTTTGAGGAACAAGGCATAGACTAGTGATGGGGACCTACAGGCCATCAGGTCAGGATTAAGAGATGTGATTTTGTTAAGTTTCACACTCAGCTATTCTACTTTTTCCTTATGTACAAGGGTCTCCTAATAGTGCTGGTCTATTACCCTATTTAGTTTTTTTCATTGTTGTTTCCACTACTCTCTCTTAGAAATTAATTGCTTAGACAATTGAAAGATAATAGACAATAAAGATGTTGAACTAGACTGATTTGACATGGAACTCATAAAAGAATTTTCTGTTGATTTAGGAATAGGGGACTTACCATTATTAGAACTTTCCTTCTTTAAAGGATCTGTCTAGATAATAATAGACCTCTCGGTATTAGAGCATTGTTGAGAAACAGAGGCAAACATATCTAATCCATCATTCAAAATTTTCTCTACTAGCTTATTAACAAGGTTTGCATCAATATCAGGTTTTTCTTCATATGGACTCCTCTCTATTGTAGGAGAAAACATTGGGTCATCTTCTTCCCTTATATAAGTATCTAAGTCATCACTATCTAAGTCATTTTTCTAAGGGCTCCCAAAGGTTGAACCTCTTCTTTGAAACACATAAGCTTTCTCTTCTAAGCTGGATTTATCACTGATTGTAATAACTTCTACATTTGTTGGCTTACTAGGAAGTTGTTCTGTTTCAATATCAGGAAACCCCTCAAATGTTTCCTGCTACATAATCTTAGTCCCTTGTTCTTCCTGCTCAGAAATTTTAGGTTGTATTTCAGCTTCTTGGTAAATGTTTCTAAATTATTCTTCCTTCCACTCAGAAACTTCTTGTTCCACATTTGGCTCTTCAACTAAATCTTTCCTATTGTATTTGACTTCCTCCTATTACTTCTCCTTAACGGAGTTTCTTTCTTCTTTTCCAGAACTTTCCTTTTTCTGGAAGTGCTTGTGGCTATAGGAGATGTTTCCTTAGCCTGCTAACTAGTACCAGGGTTATTTTTCTTTTTCCTATCCTTCAATGAAACCCTCTTTGTCACAGGAGAAGCTTCATCCTTTTCTATAGAAGTCTCCAATTCCTCTTCATGAGCTGACCTTGAAGTAGAGGAATAAGGGGAATTAGGGGTCCTAACCCTAGGTTTCTTCTTGGATGAAGAACCTTGTCCAAGTTCAATAAAAAATTTCCTAACCCCTTCATTAGTTTGAACTCTGTACCCCAATCTCCACCCAATAGGTTCTGGGATCAGTTCCTTAAACCCTTGCAATAGAAATTCATCCCAAGAGATTTTTGACTGCTCCCTTAAGGCTTTCTCAACTATCAATTTGATTAAACAGTGGTGTGAGACAAAATTATGTTTACCCTCCTGAACTAGAGTGACCTATTTTGACAAGATGCTAAACACAAAACTAGAAATATTGATGGGTCTATTGTCATGCCTTAGACAGCTCAAAAATTTAAAATGAACGGAATGCAAAAATTGTTAAGAATGAGAACACTGAGGGGGGGGCTGAATCAGTGTTCACTATATTTTAATTTTTCACTTTAATCTTTATGTTGAACTAAAATGCTTAAGTACTGAATTAAACATTCACACAAACATGAAACATGAAATCAACACAAGACACCAATATGGATATGAGGAAACATAAATAGGTAAAAACCCCAGTGGGAATTGAAACCCACTAATATTCTACACTAGTGTTTTGTGATCATTGTTAGAAGATCCTTTACCCTGTTAGGAGTAGCTTTACAATGCTTTAAGTATAGTAGACCTTGTTAAGGTTTGAACCCTATTAGGAGTCATTTACAATGATCCCTGTTAGGGGAGTGGACTCACTATCCTAGAGCTCACTGCTCAAATGGTGAAGGCTATAACCTTCTAATTTCAGATACACACTATATCTATAGGTGACTATCACTGTGACACTGCTCGTTTGATCACTTCCTTTGATCCTCTAGTTCTTTGACCTCTTACAAAGCCTTAATACATCTCATAGTGTCTTCGTACACTTCTTCTCTACTTAACACATCTCTCTTACAACTTCCATACCGAATATAATGGGTGCATCTTATATTTATACATTCATACAAACTAAATAATTAGGTTGGCCGTATAACTAATTACAAAAAACACTTCCAAATTAATTGGATTAAGCGTGCTTACAATTAAACATATAAACATGTCGAGAACCTAAATACAATGGGTGCATGTCCTTTACAATATTACATTATTACCACAAATGAAAATACTAACTGTCGGCTCCATGCTCTATTCTTTACTGGCACACACTGGGTGGGCAACTTCAACTGACTATAAATTTGGCCTCTTTTCATATCTTCTTATGCTCTCATAGACTAAGCATGAATATATTCTAACCAACTTAACATCTAGGGTGCATACCATTATTTGTTCATACACATGTGTGCTGATGCTCTGAGCTGCAGGAGCTCTGTACACTATCTAGCCTTCAACACTTAGCTGATTTCTAATCTTTTCATTAGGTGTGTTGACTCCAAACTACTATATGACTTTGTTGCCATAATGACAACACTATATCAAGTCATATACCTCAATATAGACAACTTTACAATGATCTCCCCCTTTGTCATTGATGGCAACAAAGGAATATGGCCAAGTTGTTAACTGTCCCTTAACACAAAAACTTTTGTCTTCTATACATTCTTTATACATAATCTTATATCTCCCTATACATATATACACTCCATATTCTATACACAACTCTCCATTTGACATTAATGAAAAAGGTATTACAAAAAACTATATCTACACATACTCAATGACAAAAAACATCAGGATATGCTACCTTGAGGTTCTAGATCTCCTTCTTCCAAAAGGTTATCAGTGAGTTAACTATCTGGAGATGGGTGCATAAGGCATACTAAAGCTTCTCCATCTTCTCTAAAACTATACTGGAGCCTTCGTCATAGGTTATCATGGTGGCATCAATCTCCTTTATATTCTGATTGAGAATGTCTAGTGAGGGCACAAGAGCATTCCTCAACTGAGTTTGTCTAGACCTTATCTTTTCCACCTCTTTCTCTGCCTTTTCAATCTTGTCCAACTGACCTTGGTAGATATTTTTGCACATGTTCACATCAGTGGATTTTTCTTTCACTGAATTCTTCAGTTTCTCAATCATAGCTTCTGCCTCTTTTATTTTGAAATGAGCATTAGTAAGCTTATCTCATTCCATGCATTCTGCAATGATTTTCCTTCCTTCATTTGCAAATTATTTCAAGGATGCTTGACTAGTCTTGAGTGAATTCAAGTCTAGTGAAAAATTTCTCATCATTTTTTTTAGTCTCTTCTTTAAGTATTTCTCTTCTACCACTGTGGACTTAGATTCTTCTAGGCTAGAAAAATTGCTTTTGAACTATGAGATGAATGTACTCACATCATCAACTAAGTGTACTTTTAGCACTTTATTATCCATAGGAAACAAACTATTCAAAATGTTCACTAATTCTACAAGGAGAGGATTTCTCATGACTTGCTTCTTCTTTGCCTTCTCCATAGCCAGGATGTTGAACTTAATCAGGTCTTCTTCTTTCCAAAAGTCCAAACTACTTGTGTTAGGTGTCAAACTTGGCAATAATGTTGAGGAGGGAGTGATGGGAGTGCTATCCATTACTTCTTATTTCACATTGACCAATTTATCTGATGTTTCATCCTTATGTTCATTTTATTTTTCCTCTTCTTCTTCTTTCTTTTCTTCCCCTACCTCTTCTTTCTTTTCTTCTTCTTCTCATCAGATATGTCTTCAATGTGTATTTCTTCTTGATGAGTGGGAGGTGAGCTGCTGCATAAGATTTCAACTTCTTGTGTGCTCACAAAAGCTTCCTCAAACTTATCTAATTATGTGTCAATGGCCGCCATGGCTATCTCTACATTGTCAATGACAATGGTGTTGTCCTTGAGTGATTCTAGCATGGGGGAAGACTTATCTACCTCTAATTGAGTTCCAAATATGGGCAATGAGTCCTATGGACCTGTTACTAGTACATTGGAGGTCTCTATTGCTTTGTATTTCTCACTAGGTGCTTGAGTGATGGGTGCAGAAGGAGGTCTCATGTGTTGTTCTAAGAATACTTTCTCAAAGGCCTTCTCAATTTCCTTTGTTATCAGCTCATAGTCTTTGTTCATAATGTGTAGAATCCTCATCTTTGTCCTTAAGTGCAGCTTCACTAAATTTAATATCAATGCCTTTTCTTCATTAGAACATACTAGCAGAATATCTTCTAATATCTTTTCTTTGATCCTTAGATCCTCTTCATTTGCTTGTCTCTTTTGGAATTCTAAAATATTCCATACTTTATCTAGAATAGTGGTTTTCAATTCAAGGACTACCTTCTTCAACTTGATCATATGTTTGATAATCATACTATGTATTTTTTATTTGTCAATCTCACTATATGTTTCATAATACTTGCCTACTTGATCAATTCTTCCCTCATCAACAATTCTTGTATTCAAAACTTTAAGGCTTGGTCTAAATCCTACCTTGGGAGGTTCTTGAATGTTTGTCTTGCTCCTTGTTGCTCACAAGGATGGATGACTAGTGCTAGATTCTTTATTCCTCTTTACTATTGGCTTATACTTCAGAGGAGTGGTAAGGTCAATAGTATCTTTGGGTGCAAAAGGAGTATTATCTTCTTTACCCTTCTGACTGACATCTTTTTTAGTTTTCATCTTCCTCAACTTGGGATCTTCTTGTTCTCCTCTGCTTCATTGATTTTCAATTCTAAGGAAATATTTTCATCCCTTGCTTTATCAAAGTCTTCTTGAGACACACCATGTATTCTCAAGATCTCAAATGTGACCTTAGCAACCTTTATTTTAGCTATTGCACTATTAAGTTTTGCATCAACTTCTCTATTCTTTTCTTCATATGTTCCCCATATAGGTTCATTAGGATCTTTGGGGACTGATAGCAATACCTATGCATATGCTTCAAGAACTTGTTCCTCTACCTCATATCCTAGTGGATGAATCCACTTAGTTCTTGGCTCAACAACTTCCATACAAGTAGTATTAGTTTCAACCATAAAGCATATTGAATCCTTATACTTTTCCACAATGTTTCTTGGAATCCTATACCTCATCTGCATCTTAGACTTGAAGGTCTTCAATTCCAATGTTACATAGTCTCTCAATGTACTCTCAGTGGATTCTTTGAGGGATATCTATGGCATGGTTGGAATGGACTTGTCCAAATACAAATCTAACACTTTCCCTACTATATGAAAGTATATATAGATGATTAGGGACCCAAACATGAATATCTTTGTCTTGTCATTTTTGATAGCCTTGATGTTATCAATCAATTATGCACGCAAGATCTCACACAATTTGAATTGTCGATCTTCCTTTACAAGTCTGATGGCTACTATAATAGTGCCCATAGACGCATTATTCACCCTATTGGTGTGATGAAATTTGTATCCTAGCATCATAGACATCAATTTGATATCTACTTTCTCAATAGGCTTAATTATCATGCCACGCCTATCTCTCCTTGACTTACATGCTTGCTCAACCATTTTTCCTAACATCCTTTCCCACAAGAAGGATGGTACCTATTCTAGATAGACCTGTCATCTTATGTATCAAGTCTCCTATGATTCTTACCGGCACATCACCAATCCAAAATAGATCATCATGAATTATGCTTAATAAGATCTTAATCCATTCTATCTCATAGAATTCATATGCCATAGCATACTCAACAATAGGGTGATCATTCCATTTGATAGATTCATCCATGAAGGTTTTATCTAGTTTTAGCATGGTATCCATGTGCACCCTTAACCTATCCAATCCAATTGGTTCCTTCTTATAGTAAATGTAAACCCTAATGTCTTCCACATGCATGATGCCCATAGGCATGCTGGAGAAAACTCCCTCTAAATCATCTATGGTTGATTTAAATGGGTGCCTCTTGAAAACATATATTTTCTTCTCAATGACATTATAAAAAATGGGAATGGCCATGACTTACTTGATAATCACTTTCCAACTGATCTCTAAGATAATTTGATGACTTCTAAATCGATGCAATGAACTAGGGTTTCTACAATTGACCAAACGCACTACAAAAACTGATAAATCAATCTCCAAGTCTTCACAACAACTTCCAAGGCTCAATCTTCTCTTCAATTTCTCTAAATTTGAATGCAATGTGTAATGAAACAACTATCTATGTACTTAAAGTGAGAATTTTTCCATTAATGCAAGTCACGTAAACTAGCCTGTCACTTCAAAATTTCAAACTTGAGTTCTGCTAACAATCAGAATGTGCGCTCTTACATGAAGGTTCCTATACACTCCAAAAGCTTAAGTCCAAAGGCACATACTCTTAGGATGAGTATACCAACCATGTAGGGGTCTAGAGCTAAATTAGCTCCCCTTATGACCCTCAGGGCCATTCATGCAGATGTAGAGGGTGCATCCACTGCGGATGCATCCCATACATTCTCATCAGCTTTTTCCTTCTTTCCTTCTAACCAAATCAATCTTGCATCCTCTGAGGCTTTCACAAACTTGACTTCTCCTCCAGGATTCAATACTAGTTCTTCAGTCTTTTTAGGGCTTTCCCGACCTTACGTCCTTGATCTATAGTATCTTGAGTTATGTCCAACCTTGTTACAAGAAGGACAAATGACTAGAGGTCTAATATTCCTCGGTGCATTGACATGAGTCACCATTTTACATTGTTTCACCAACTGACCATTATAGTTACATATCTAACGTAACATTCTAAAAAATTCTTACATTTGTCTGATTCTAATTTCTCTGATCATGTCAAATCTTGTTCTTCTTGCTAGTCTTGTAATTCATAGCTTTATGACCAAATCTATTGCATGAATAACATCATTAAAAGGTCTTACCTTAGTACAGTTCCTTGCAATGTGTCCATGCTTGTTACATGCAAAACAAGTGCTTTCTCCAGGCTTGCACTTATTATTAGGTGCTCCATCATTGTCTTTGGATTGATCTTCAATATTTTTAGTATCAGTAGAGTCCTTTTGTGTTTCTTTTCTTGCTCCCATATTATCAATCTAATTTTTTGCTTCATTGTATCCAATATAGCTAGTGTCTCCTTTGACTCTTCTTGCATACAACTGAGATTCTATCAAATCAGAACTGGTGTGCAATTTTTCAATGTGATTCTTTTCTTCTTTCAATTCAAAATCCAATATTTCTTTGCAATTCCTTAGATCCAAGATTTCCAAATTGGCTTCCCTTAATTCCTCATTGAGTTGAAGGTTCTCCATGACTTGTTCATTGTAGACTTCTTGATTGTTGATCAACTTATCATCAAATTCTTCAAGTAGTTCTTTCATAGATGCATTGTCTTCATTCAGCTTCTTAACCTTTTCTCCTAGATCATTTTTAGAGCATTCTTTCAGATCCCTTCTTAGATTTTTGATAACTAATTGAGCATCACTAACTTTCTCTATTAGTTCTTCAATTTATCTTTCAGATTTGTCCAGGTCTTCAAGAGAAGCTTCAAGATTTTTCTTTAGATGTTTCATTTCTACTTTGTCCATGATCTCCTCAAGTGGTTAAACTTATTTTCTAAGGACCAGAGCTCTGATACCAATTGTTAGGAATGTGAACACTGAGAGGGGGGGTGAATCAGTGCTCACTATATTTTAACTTTTCACTTTAATCTTTATGCTAAACTTAAATGCTTAAGTACTGAATTAAACATTCACATAAACATGCAACATGAAATCAACACAAGACACCAATATGGTTATGGGGAAAAACCCCAGTGGGAATTGACACCCACTAATATTCTACGCTAGTGTTTTGTGATCCTTGTTAGAAGATCCTTTACCATGTTAGGAGTAGTTTTACAATGCTTTAAGTATAGTAGACCTTGTTAAGGGTCAGATCCTATTAGGAGTCTTTTACAATGATCCCTATTAGGGGAGTGGACTCACTATCCTAGAGCTCACTGCTCAAATGGTGAAGGCTACAACCTTCTGATTTCAGATACACACTATATCTGTAGGTGAACTGTCACTGTGACACTACTTGTCTGATCAGTTCCTTTGATGCGCCGGTGCTTTAACCTCTTACAAATCCTTAATACATCTCATAGTTTCTTCACACACTTCTACTCTACTTAACACATCTCTCTTACAACTTCCATACCAAATACAATGGGTGCATCTTATATTTATACACTCATACAAACTAAAAAATTAGGTCGGCCCTATAACTAATTACAAACAATGCTTCCAAATGAATTGTCTTAAGCATGCTTACAATTAAACATATAAACATATTGGAAACCTAAATACAATGGGTGCATGGCCTTTATAATATACATTATCACCACAAACCAAAATACTAACTGTTGTCTCCATGCTCTATGCTCTGCTGACACACACTGGCTGTGTAACTTCAATAGACTGTAACTTTCACCTCTTTTCATATCTGCTTATGCACTCATAGACTAAGTATGAATATAGTATAACCAACTTAACTTCTAGGGAACATACCATAATTCATTCATACACATGTGCGCTGATGCTCTGAGCTAGAGGAACTCTATACACTGTCCAATCTTCAACACTTAGCTGATTTCAGATCTTTTCATTAGGTGCACTGACTCCAAACTACTATATAAATTTGTTACCATAATGAAAACACTATATCAAGTCATATACCTCAGTATAGACAACTTTCCAATAGAAATGAATGCCATCTTTTGCAAGTAAAATATCTAATGACATGAAATGCACATTGCCTAAATGGCTTTGGAAGAGACAGTCTAAATGTACCTTATTTCTGGTCAACTTCAAGAGGTGGGTCAGAATGCAGAGTGAGCTAAGCTCTGGACGTGGTTGGATCAAGATTTTCTACAAATTCCTCCCCTTCTTGTGGTAACCCCATAACTAAATGAGACCCTCAGTCCCTTGATTTTAGCCACTTCATCTTTTAATGAGTTCAAAAACTACAACGCAACTTCGTCATCCCAACTGGTTAGCTTCTAGATATAATCCAACCAACCTCTTGCCTGAAAATATGGCTTGTAGGCTTGGTCTTTGAGCAAGACATTATGCACAGTGGGATCCCTATGAATGAGGTCACCTACCATCTTTAGGCTGCTGAAATACCCAAAACAAAGTTGCAGGAGATAAAAATAGACAAGAATAATTTTGAACAAGGAGGCTTGAAAAGGCAGGTTGTAGGAAGATTTCAAATATGGAAAGTTCAAGCAGTGTAGCTCAGAAAATGAGCTTGTAAGTAATATAAATGAAAATTATCTCTTAACTTCTCATAATTACTCATAAGTACTCATCCAAAGAACTCATACTTGACATAACTTGCCACCTTTACTTCATATGTGTGAAATAACAACACAACACAATGATCTTCAAAAAGTGTCAAATCATGACAAGAAATGCAAGTATGACATGATAAAAGAATAAATATAAATATTTCATAAACATAATGAAAAAAAAATGATATAACTTTCCCCCTAGCTAAAATTTGGCAAGTGGTCCCACACTTGCACAAGTGACAAGGGATATGAAAAAATAATTGGAAAAACAAATTAAAATTACATACCTTGAAAAGTGTATGAACCTTAATTGTTGCCGAGGTGGCATTCATTGTTATCCATGAATGAAGAATAAATGAGATGGATGGGTGATAGATAATAAATGAAATGGAATTTTATTATGGAGAAGCAAATTTCATTAAGAAAGTGTTTATTATGAAAGTGACAAGAACTTCTAGAGTGAGGAAGGAAAATGAGCAAAAAGCTCACTATGAGAGGCTAGAGGAAGTCTGTCACCATTAGTGGAGGAGAATTTCTATAGGAATTCTTCCTTGCTCTGGGGTTTGTGATATAACTTCAACCTGTGACTGTTAACCAATAATTTGAACCAAACTGGATCAATTGTGGAAAGTTGAACCGCTCCATTTGGAAATACTACTATAATCTCATATGACCCTAGCCATCTGGTTTGGAAATTCCCTGGATTATTTTGATACCTGGAGTCATAGAGGAGCACCCAGTCACCAATAGAAAATACTTTAACCTTAACATAATTGTCATGCCATTGCTTGCGTTGGTATTGTATCAGTTTTATGTTGTGCAAGGGAAGATTTTTGCCATTCATCAAATCCATTCAAACTCAGTATCCATTCTTACTGTGTTGTAGTGAGATCCATCCCAAGATCAAAATATTTCTTGACTATCTTATGTTTGAACTCTATAGGCATGACTGCAGAGTGACCATATACAAGAACAAATGGTGTGAAACCTGTTGTAGACTTCCATGTAGTCTGGTAAGCCCAAAGAGCTTCAGGAAGTCTTATGGCCCAATCTTTCTTATGGATGGCTACTATTTTGGTGAGAATAGATTCTAACTCTTGATTGGTAACTTCCACCTACCCATTAGCTTGGGGATGATAAGGTGAGGATTTACCATGCCTGATGTTATACTCTTCCATTAGAGCAGCAATCAAATTGGAAGTAAACTAAGGACCTTGATCAAACTAAATTTCTCTTGGTACCCCAAATCTTGTGAAGATGAACTCATAAAATAATTTTGCAAAATTTTTATCCCTTGGGTGCTTCATAGGTTTAGCCTCAACCCACTTTGTAACATAATTAGTGCATACAAGGATATAGGATTTTCCTTATGAAGAGGGCTCAATAGGACCAACAAAGTCAATCCCCCATTTATCAAAGGGTGCAAAAACTACTTGTGGTTGTAGGGGCATTTCATTTGTCTTAGTAGGCCATCCTATGTGTTGGAATTTGTCACACTTTTTGGTGTACTGAGTAGCATCTTTGTGTAAACTGGGCCAGTAGTAGCTTGTAGTCAAAATCTTCAATTCGGTTCTTTTGGTAGCAAAATGCCCACCACAAGGTTCATCATGACATGCCCTGAGGACATGATATGTTTCATCCTCTCCTATTCATCCTATAGTCACTTGATCAAGACTAGTATAAAACATGAATCCAGAAATCCATGAATAATTAAAGCTCTTTTCAGTAAAAAATCTTCTTTCTTTAGCAGAGAAATGAGCTGGTCTCTTACCATTGGTGATATAATTGGCAATATCAGCATACTAGGAATTGTGTGCACATAGTAAGAAGAGATGTTCATCAGGAAAACTATCATCAATGGTTGTAGGATCATCAGGGACATGCAACCTAGATAGAAAATTAGCTACCACATTGGACCAACCTTTGGGAGGAGAAGTGGAAGATCTATATGTAGGAGATAATGATGGATCTGAAAAGTCTACAGTTAATATGTTTACTACTCAAAAAGTAGAAGAAATTTCATCTTTAGAAGATGAAGAGATACTTGTTGATGTTGATTATAAAAGGAGAAATTTACCAAAATATGAATAATAAGTTTTTACCAATTCTGATCAGGATGAGTCTGAAAATGATGCTTACAAATCAACAAATGTGATCGAACAAGAGTGGGGTAATGCTCACTGGAAGAAGCCTAGTGAAGAAGAAATTAGGAATCTTACTGTGGCTACCATTTCTTAAGCTAGATCCTCATATAACTTGAAAAAAAGAAGAGTAGACCTGATCAAGGAGTACCTAGGTCATTTTTTATGAAGCAGGATTCTGAAAATAAGGTTTCTAAGAAGATAAAAGTAACCAAAAGTAAGGGTGATGAAAATTAAAAAATAGAACCTGTTCTTGTTCAGAAAACCAAAAGGAATGAAGAGGTTACCACTGAAAAAAGAAACAAGAGGTTTAGTAAGGGAAAATACTTGTCTAATCCTTTTACTAAACCCCTAACCTTTCAAATGAAAGTCTCAATTCCCTTATTAGAAATACTAAACATAAAATAGAACAAGGCAGTAGTGTGGGCCTTGATAAATGAACAAGGAGATGCTCCTATAAAGTATTTGAAAAGGACAAGCCAGTGAATGGACCTAAGACAAGCAAGGAAGTTTCTAATTTCTATGTCAGGAGTATTGTAATCCAAGAACCATCATCAATTGAGCCATTCTATGTAACTCTAATTGTCAACAACTTTTTGTTAAAAAATTGTATGGTAGACTTTGGTGTGGTAGCTACAATGATGTCATATCATGTTATGAAGGAACTAGGACTTCAAGTTGATACTTCCAATGGAAGATGTTATGCCATGGATAATAGGGTTGTTCCTGTGGTAGGAACCTTAATAGGCATGAAAGTAAATATTTCTACATTTCCTAAGGCTACATATAAAATGGATTTAGTTGTTGTTGATACCAAGAGGCATTATGGTATGATGCTATTAAGACAGTGGGTAGCAAAAATGAGAGGAAAATTAAAACTAGACATGTCATATGCTACAATACCTATAAATGATACTGAGGTTAAATTGTACAGAGAGACTCATTCTTCTATCATGGCTGAGATGGTAGCACATGAGAATTTGAACTGTTGCATTTACATTGATATGGAGAATTTTATTGTTGAAGAAATCAAGCCACAGTTTAGGAATACTAATCCAATAGTTGATGAGGTGCTCTTGTAGTAAGGTGGGTTGTGGAAAATTTACTTTAATGGAGGTGATGAACTAAACCTGATTGAATATCTGAATGAACTGAATCAATAGTGATTAGAGATCACCAAGTATTGAAATGATATGTAAGATGATTAAATTAGTCAATATGTTGTCATTGATGTCAACTAGTCTTGACAGTACTTATCATGTTAGTTACAAACATCTAAACATCTGTTTGAGGAAGAAAAGATCAAGAACTGAGATATCTACATGAAGAAAAAGATGGATATGATAGATAAGGATAAGGTAAACATTGGGTAACTTATTGATGTGTCTATGGCTTTATATTGTTGACTTGAGCATGTTACATTAATCTATTATGAAGAAGAGATTTGAAATTGAACATGTCAATATGGTCGGTAATGGAAGATTTATGTATACACTAATCCAGTGTAGTGTATAACGACTGCAAGTATTAATCAAGCTAGTTTAACTAGTTATCACAGATGCATTTCTATATTGACTGAGTATGGATGAAAATATTAAATGCAAAGAACAATCGACTGTAATTTGATGAGCTGGAATTGTTATGATTTCAAGATTAAGGATGAATTTTTTTATGAGATCCAAAGATGACAAAATTTGGAAAAGATCTAAAGGATGAGATTGAAACATGTTAATGACACATCTATTGATGAAGGTTTGAGAGGAAAAATGGATGAAGGAGATTAAGTGGCAAAATCTAATGGATGTGTTGGTTATTTTCTCAGTTTTAGGCTTTTGTTTTTTGAAATTTTGATTTTTGATGGCTACCTCTGATTTTTATGATTCGATCCCCAAATTTTCCAGTCTAAGAAGCTCTAAATTTTTTTTAAAAATGAAGAAACCCTAGGTTTTAGGTTTAATTCTCTTTGAAAATCCAAAAACCCTAAAAATTGCTCACCTAAGAATATTTGACTGTTACTTTTTCAAGTCACTTAACGGCCTTTTCTACATGTGCACTTTATATTTGTGGTCAATCGCTAAATCTCCCAAACACTTTAGCATATTATTTATTATTTAGCGATTGCCCAAAATCACTTTGTCACAAAATCTCCTTAGGATGAAGGAATATTCTTTCTCTACAAACGATTTAGTGGTCCCCTTTAGTCGCCAAGTCTCTAAATGACTATTATGAGATTTAGCGATTGCTGTGATAAAGTTTTTCAAAGTAACTATGGTCACCTTATCTCCAAACCAAAAATGCCTTTAGTCAGGTGATCTCTGAAAGGAATAAAAAATTGATATATTATTCAGCGGTAAAGAGATTTGCAATTGGTCATCGAATCTCTAGATGCACAATAGAAGTTTGTTTTATGGGTCGCAAGGTCTCAAATTATTCATCGGTTAAGTTCTTTTATCCTATGACTTGGAAATTTCATTCGTCATGCATTCTCATCATTCTAGAGATTATGTCTCAAGCAGTAAGCGATTCAGCAACACAGTTATCTCTAAGTCTTCCAATAAAGTGGTTAAGTTATAAAAGGTATGGTGACTTAGAGACAACTGCTGGATGGAGTTTTAATCAGTGGTTGATGTTTAATCTCATTACTTAACTAAGGTTCGGTAATTCTTCTGGTGCCTTGGAGAATAAGGGTGTTCATGCAATCTCTAGTTTTAACCATAGTTGAAAAAGATATCCAGCGATAAGGAGATATCTTTATTTGCGTGGTTGCAAGATGAAAATGAGTTAAGAAGAGGGTTTTCAAATAGTTGTTCTCAGCAGTTGATTCAAGTTTCATGAAGTGGTGGTCATGTAATCTCACAATTGAACCATGGGTTAAAGACTGATCTAGCGACCTTGAGAGTTGCCTTGTCACTCAATCTCTGGGTTAAACTCAAGTTAAGGAAGCTGTTCGGTGATTAAGAGATTGTCTTCAGTCACATAATCACCAAGAAGTCTAGAGTTAAGTACTAACCAAAGTCAAAAGATTGAAGAAAATGTGAGTTTTCATTTGCCAGATTTTGTGATGTGTCTCTTTACGATTGGTTGACAAAGTATGAATATATAAATAGGAAGATGGGCTTGACTATAGTCGCCAGATCTCTAAAAGAGATAAATTGAAGTTTTCATGTCTTCAGTAATTGAATCTCCAAATAGTTAAGTCGGAAGGTCTCAAGAAGAACTTTGAAAAATCAATCGACTTCAGAGACTTAGAGATATACTATGGTTGCCAGATCTCATGATGGCTCTCTATCACCAGTTCTCAAGATAAATTCAAATAGGAAACATTTTACAGTGACTAAAGTAATGACTATAGTCACCAAGTCGCAGGATGGAAAATGTAAGAAGGCTTATTATTGCCCAGTCTCTAGATAAATTTAAAAGGGTTCAAATTATTTAGTGACTATGATATCTGACTATAGTCGCTAGATCTCAATAAGAAGTAAATTCATTCAGTGACTATGGTTTTCTTCAATCACCAAATATTTGAAAGTATAAAGGAGGTGCCAAATCTTTTAGCAATTATGAGAATGTGTTGTAGTCACTAGATTTCCATAAGTTAAAATTTAATTACCTATCATTTTCTTAGCTTATGGTTAGTGAATTGAGTTCTACACATGCCAAGTAATGGCATAAGTAACATATTGTTTAGCTTTTTGATCTCTAATAAATGTTTGCATTCAATTGTACTAAATAAATACAATTTTTCATCACTCATTTCAAATTACCAAGCATTCAGAAAGCCAGAGTGATAGAATTTCTCAAAGAAATTGCAAGGTCCAGAACGTCCAGAATTGGTAGAAGTATTTGAAATTGCAGACACAATGAGAAAACAATCAGTCAGTGGGGCCTCTATTGGAAATGGAGGAAAGGAGAAAGTCAAGGAGATTTTTTCAGATGAATTCCTCATTTTTCTACCAGGCTCATCACAGAATAAGAAGGTTAGTGATGAATGTTTTGTAGATGAACCTGCTTATTATAGAGATGCTAGAACATAAAATGTCATTGGAATGTGCCTATTTAAATACTTTTATGAAAATTCCAAAAGTCCAGCCCCTGTCTCAAACCCTTGGACATCGGGATTAGGAAAATTGATAGTTCTTGAGGTCTTCCTGGATGTTGATGTTTTAATTGGCCTATCCCACAGCTATGATCCTCTATCCAGGATGATTATGAAAGTTGATAGTTCTCCTCTGGTCACTCTTGATCATAGTTCATTTATAAGGGCTTTTGATAGCCAGGTCCCTATGGCTAGTAAAATTAACTTATAGGCCTTGGCCAATAGGTATACTTGTTAGAAAGTAAAGACCACCAAGATAACTGAGAGGGGGGGGTGAATCAGTTATCTGATAATTAAACCATTTATCATCATTAACTTTAATATCAACTTCAATAGCTTTAAACCATATAATTAATGCAGTAACCAACCATAGAAGGATAATCATACATAGTGACACAATAACACAAGATATGTTAACTAGGGAACCTCTTGATCAAAGAGTAAACCCCAGTGGGAATGATGCCCACAAAATGATGTACTAACATGAAAGTTCCTTGTTAGAGGATGGAACCTATTAGGAGTCTTATGAAATACATTTAGTACATATGAATCTTTGTTAGGAGATTTTGAATCCCTGTTAAAAGATTCTAACCCTATTAGGAGTTATGGAAGACAGAAGGACCCACTGCCCAAATAGCTTCAAGGCAAGATCGCTGAACTCACTGTCCAACAGTTCTTAGGATTATTCAATAGAATAATATGAAATATGTTACCTCCTTCACACTATGCCAAAACTACACTCTTTGCTACACAAGATCACAAATTCAGATCTTTGTACTTTGTAAGTCTTCCTTCATCACTGAATTAGCTCTTTTCTTCACTTCATGCATACATTCGCATCACAACTTTCACAACTATTACAATCATCTCATATAAAAAGGAAAACATTCCTTCCTTTATACCACACTCAAATAATTACAAATGAGTCAGCATGCAAATACAAAATAATAATTTCAACATGCTACATCAAAATTACATAAAACTGTCAGCTTCCAGATACAATAACTTTCCAATCGTGTGACCTCAAAGTTTGTGCTATGAACCACATCACCAAAAATGAGTCTCAAACTTCTCTTTAACCGTGTAGAATTAGATTCCATCCTGATTAGGAGATATCCTCCGATTACCAAAAACTACTACATAAGAATACTACTAGAACATTGCTTCCACCAAAATGCTTATAACTTTTATGAATAAATGAATTTAATTTTGCACTCTTAACCATAGGCTAATAACACACCAAAGAACATACCATCAACTACACATAACTCAATCTATAATATAACATGTGCGCAAAAAAAAATTGTGCCTGCTTCTCTGCTAAACTCCAGAATAACACTGTGTTGACATCAATGACAATCATAGTCATGAATGCAACAACCACTGCTACAGAATGACTACCAAAAGCTTTAGTATTCATTCCTAACAATCTCCCCCATTAGCATTGATGGCAACATAGATGAAACACATCCAATGTTCCAAAAATCCAATCACTACTGCTCAACTTCACTGTTACTCATCATCAATCAAATCTTTCTTTGTTATCCTATTCAATCTCTCAACAAATGTAGTTCCTCAATGTTTCCTCAATTTTTTTCATGATTCTCTCCCCCATTGACATCAATGACAGAAATTCTATCACTATGTCAAACAATAGCTCAATGTCAAAAGACACTATTCAGAAAATACATTCACAAGAGTCCTCAATGAGTCAGCTCAGATACACATACTCCCCCATATAGGAAGTACGAACATCCAATATAGAAAATAGATAGGGCCATAAACCACTAGATGGATGCAAACAACTGCATCATTACTCAAAAGTAGGTTGGGGCATAACCCCAAGCATACCTCTTAGATACTCAAATGTATCCTTAGGCAAAGGCTTAGTAAATATATCTGCTATCTGCTCCTTTGTGCTTATGTACTCCAGTCTGACTTCTTTATCTACAACTTTCTCTCTTACAACATGATACTTGATTTCTATATGCTTTGTTTTAGAATGTAAAACTGGATTCCTAGACATACTAACTGTACTTGTATTGTCACAATACATGACAATAGGCTCATCGAACTTGATTCCAATGTCCATCAACATCTACTTCATCCATATTATCTAATTACAATTGTTTGCTACTGCTACATATTCTACTTCTGCTGTACTCTATGAGATATAATTCTTCTTTTTGCTCAACCAAGAAACTAATCTTCCTCCAAGAAAAAAGGCTCCACCACTAGTGCTTTCTTGTCATCAACGCTGCCTCCCCAATCAGCATCAGTATATGCACATAGGGTAAAATCATCAGAATTTTCATACCACAGTCCATAGTCCATTGTGCCTCTAAGATATCTCAATATCCTTTTTACTGCTACATAATGTGACTCTCTAGGTTCAACTTGAAATCTTACTACCATCCCAACTGAATGTTGTATATCTAGTCTAGTGTGTGTCAAGTACTGTAATCCACCAATCATAGATCTGTATTTCTTTTGCTCAACTTTTGGTGCCTCATCTTTACTAGATAGTTCATGTCCTATAACCATAGGTGTTCCAACTGGTTTACAATTCTCCATACCGAATCTTTTCAACAAATCATTCAAGTACTTTGTTTGACTTAAAAAGATACCATCTTTGTTTTGTGTTATTTATACTCCCAAAAAGTATTTCATTTCTCCAATCATACTCATTTCAAATTTTTTCTTCATTTCATCACCAAATTTGTCACTAGCTTCATCTTCCCCTCCAAAAAAAATGTCATCAACAAAAATAAGCAAAACTAACAATCCATTCTCAATTTCTTTTGTGTATAAGTTACTATTAGCTATTCCTTTTGTAAACCCCAATTTTAACAAATACTTATCTAATCTAGCATACCAAGTTCTAGGTGCTTGCTTTAGTCCATACAATGCTTTCTTTAGTTTACATATGATGTCTCCTTCTTGAGTCAAAGGAAAACCTTCAGGCTGCTCAATGTAGACTTCTTCCTCCAATTCACCATTCAGAAATGCTGACTTCACATCCATCTAATACACTTTGAATTTCTTAAATGCTGCATAAGCAAAAAACATTCTTACTACTTCAAGTCTTGCCACAGGGGCAAAAGTCTCTTCATAGTCAATTCCTTCTTGCTGTGAGTATCCCTTACATACCAATCTTGCTTTGTTTCTAATTACTTCTCCTTGTTCATTCATTTTGTTCCTGAATACCCATTTAGTTCCAATCACATTTTTGTCTTTAGGTCTAGGGACCAATTCCCATGTCTTGTTCTTTTCAATCTAATCCAATTCTTCTTTCATAGCTTTAATCCAATGTTCATCTTCACAAGCTTCATTAGTAGACTTAGGTTCAATTTGAGAAATCAAATATAAATGTACCTTCTTTCTAGTCATAACTCCTCTACCCAAAGTTCCAATAACTTTCTTAACAAGATGATGTCTTGATATATACCTATTAGGTGTCATAGTCACTGATCTTTCTTCAACTATAGATTCTTCTCTATTTTCTTCAGCATGACTTTCATTCAATAATTCACTGTCAGTCTCAAAAAATTGTTCAGTAGTTTCAATGTTAGGCTGAGGGTTAGTTCCTTCATCAGATTCATAATCAAGCATTCTTTCCTAAATTTTAAACTTCTCATCAACTTTTACATTTGCACTTTCAACAATAGTTTTAGTTCTCTTATTGTAACATCTATATGCTTTTCTTTTCAAAGATTATCCAAGAAAAATTCCTTCATCGCTTCTAGGATCAAACTTTCCTATATCATCATCTCTCTTAATATAACATTTGCTTCCAAAAATTCTAAAATACTTAACTGAGGGTGCATGTCCAAACCATAATTCATAAGGTGTCTTGTCTATGTCTACTCTGATTTGTACTCTATTCATTGTATATACTACTGTATTCACTGCTTCTCTCCAAAATGTCTTTGCCAAATCACCTTCAAATAACATAGCTCTAGCTGCTTCAGTTACTGATCTATTCCTTCTTTCTACAATACCATTTTTTTCAGGTGTTCTAGGGGCTGATAACTATCTCTTAATACCATTCACTTCACAAAAAGTGTTAAACTCTTTAGATGTAAATTCTCCACCTCTATCGGATCTTAAACATTTAATCCTCATTCCTGATTCATTCTCAACTTTATTCTTCATGACCTTAAACTTATCAAATGCTTCAAATTTTTCTTTCAAAAATGCAATCCACATCATTCTTGTAAAATCATCAACAAGAATCATAAAATACCTTTCTCCATAGGATCCTCTAGTCCTAGTAGGACCGCTAAAGTTTGTATGAACAATCTCCAACTTTTCTGTAGATGTGAACTTATTGCTAGGAAATGAACTCCTTTTCTGTTTAGCCATCACACATTCCTTGCAAATCATGTTAATAGGCTTCATAATCTTAGGTAAGTCTCATACTACAAGTGTAGAACTCACTTTCACAATATTATCAAAGTTTATATGACAAAATCTTGTATGCCATAACCAACTGTCATCAATCTTAGTCATTAAGCATGCCATATCCAATTAGATTTCCATCTTTATCCTTAATCACACAAGTTTTCTCAGTAAACCAAACTTAATATCCTTTATCTACTATCTATCCAACACTCAAAAGATTATGTTTTAATCCATCAACAAAGTAAACATCATCAGTATTAGTCTTTCCATCAAGAGTAATAGATCCTATACCTTTAATCAAATAAGGTGCATTGTTCCCAACTCTAACAACTCCTCCATCATAATTGTTAAAATTTATGAATTTTCCTTTATCACCAGTCATATGATGTGAACAACCACTGTCTATAATCCAATCAGCTTTCTTTTCAACTTGGGAAACTAAAGCTTTTTCTTCTTTAATATCAGATTTAGAATTTTCTTCCTTAATTGCTACAAATCCTATGTCATCAAATTTATCATTGTCACTATCACTCAAATGTATTTCAATTCCTACTTCAATTTCTTCATCATTTGTATAATAACATTCTTTAGATCTTCTAGGCTTAAAATTGTTCCTATACTTCTTAACTCTCTTAGGACACTTAGATGCAAAATGACCATATTCTTGACATGTCCAACATTTAAAGATTTTCTTACCATCTGGTTCTCTTTTTGCAAGCAAGGAAATACCTTCTTCAATCTTCTTATCTTCATCAGATTTGGATCTGCTACTACTGGCATAATCTCCATTCACACTAGTACTTCTAGACAAAGTCGGTCTAATGCTAAGAGCACTGAATGCTGTCTCCACTCTAGGTAGTTCTCCTGATAATCTCAAATTCATCTCTGCTACTTCCAATCTTCCAAGAAGAGTCTCTCTTGAAAATTTTGGTGTACAAGGTATCACTTGTTCAATCATTTGTGTAGTCTGCCTAAATACCAGTGTCAATGTTCTCAAAATCTTCCATATTACTTCATTCTCTATATTTTCACCTCCACAAGATTTTATTCCTGCAACAATTTCTGACATCCTACCAATATAGCTTCTAACAGATTCATCTTCCATCATTCTTATGTCTTCAAATGCACAAATCCAATTATGTAACCTAGCTTTCTTTGCATGTTTGTCACCTTCAAAAGTAGAATGTAAAGCTTTCCAAATATCATGAGATTTAGTTAAACCTTTTACCTAACTGTATTCATTCTCTGGAAGTGCTGATAAAAGTGCTTCTCTTGCAAGTATATTACACATAAATAGATCTACCTCATCTTTAGAACTTGTTTCAAGATTGTCTTCTTCAATTATAGTCCTTTCATTTTTTGTAATCAGCCAATAACCTAGTCCTAAACAAAAGAGATGTGTCTTCATCTTTTCTTTCCAACTGTCAAAATTTACTCCATCAATCTTAGGGCTATCTTTGCTAAAATTTTCCATAGATCTCATTAACTTGTTAAACTTCTCTTTCAAGGACCTGCTGCTCTAATACCAATTGTTAGAAAGTAAAGACCATGAAGATAACTGGGAGGGGTGGGGGTGAATCAGTTATCTGATAATTAAACCATTTATCATCATTAACTTTAATATCAAATTCAATAGCTTTAAACCATATAATTAATGTAGTAACTAGCCATAGAAGGATAATCATACATAGTGACACAATAACACAAGATATGTTAACTAGGGAACCTCTTGATCAAAGAGTAAACCCTGGTGGGAATGATGCCCACAAAATGATGTACTAACATGAAAGTTCCTTGTTAGAGGATGGACCCTATTAGGAGTCTTATGAAATACATTTAGTACATATGAATCTTTGTTAGGAGATTTTGAATCCCTGTTAAAAGATTCTAACCCTATTAGGAGTTATGGAAGACAGAAGGACCCACTGCCCAAACAGCTTCAAGGAAAGATCTCTGAACTCACTGTCCAACAGATCTTAGGATTATTCAATAGAATAATATGAAATATGTTACCTCCTTCACACTGTGCCAAAACTGCACTCTCAGCTACATAAGATCACAAATTTAGATCTCTGTACTTTGCAAGTCTTCCTTCATCACTGAATTAGCTCTTTTCTTCACTTCATGCATACATTCACATCACAACTTTCAAAACTATTACAATCCTCTCATATAACAAGAAAAACATTCCTTCCTTTATACCATAGTCAAATAATTACAAATGAGTTGGCATGCAAATACAAAATAATAATTTCAACACGCTACATCAGAATTACATAAAACTGTCTGCTTCCAGATATAATAACTTTCCAATCGTGTGACCTTGAAGTTTTTACTATGAACCACATCACTAAAAATGAGTCTCAAACTTCCCTTTAACTACATAGAATCAGATTCCATCTTGGTTAGGAGATATCCTCCGATTACCAAAAACCGCTACACAGGAATACTGCCAGAACACTGCTTCCACCAAAATGCTTATAACTTTTATGAATAAATGAATTTATTTTTGCTCTCTTAATCATAGGCTAATAACACACCAAAGAACATACCATTAACTACACATAACTCAATCTACAATATAACATGTGTGCAAAACAAAATTGTGCCTGCTTCTCTGCTAAACTCTAGAATAACACTGTGTTAACATCAATAACAATCATAGTCATGAATGCAACAACCACTACTATAGAATGACTACCAAAAGGCTTTAGGATTCATTCCTAATATCCTCTAGTCTTGGTAGGACTACTCAAATCTGTATGAACAATCTCCATCTTTTCTGCACATGTAAACTTCTTACTAAGAAAAGAACTTCTCTTTTGTTTAGCCATTACACATCCTTTGCAAATCATGCTAGTAGGCTTCATAATTTTAGGCAAATCTCTTACTACAAGTGTAGTACTTACTTTCACAATTTTTTTCCAAGTTTATATGACAAAACCTTCTATGCCATAACCAACTATCATCAATCTTAGTAATCAAACATGTCATCTCAGTAGGATTCAACTGAAATACATTACCTCTAGTTCTAGATCTAGTTCCAATCATATTTCCATCTTTATCCTTTATCACACAAGTTTTCTTAGTAAACCAAACTTGATATCCCTTATCAACTAACTGTCCAACACTCAAAAGATTATGTTTCAATCCATTCACAAAATAAACATCATTAGTATTAATATTTCCATCAAGAGTAATAGATCCTACACCTTTAATCAAACAAGGTGCATTGTTTCCAACTCTAACAACTCCTCCATCATATTCATTAAACTTTATGAACTTTTTAATGTCTCCAATCATATAATGTGAATAACCACTTTCTATAATCCAATCAACTTTCTTTTCAACTTGAGAAACTAAGGCTTTTTCTTCCTTAACATCAGTTTTAGGATTCTCTTCTTTAATTGCTACAAATCCTATGTCATCATTATTCTTAGTATCACTTTCACTTAAAGCTTAAAGTTCTTTCTATACTAGCTTCAAGATTTTCATCGTTAGCATAATAAAATTCCTTAGATCTTCTAGGTTTGAAATTGTTTATGTAATTTTCAACTCTCTTAGGACATTTAGATGCAAAATAACCATATTCTTGACAAGTCCAACATTTAAATATTTTCTTACCATCTAGTTCTCTTTTCACAAGCAAGGCAATACCTTCTTCAATCTTCTTGTCTTCTTCATTTCTAGATCTATTGCTTCCAACATAATCTCTACTCACACTAATGCTTCTTGACAAAGTAGGGCAAATACTAAGAGCACTAAATGTTGTCACCATTCTAGGTAAGTCTCCTGATAATCTCAAGTTCATTTCTGTTGCTTCCAATCTTCCAAGAAGAGTGTCTCTTGTAAATTTTGTAGTACAAGGTATAACTTGTTCAATCATCTATGTTGTTTTCTTAAATACAAGGGTCAATGTCCTTAGAATTTTCCTTATCACTTCATTCTCTATCTTTGTTCTTCCATAAGATTTTATACCTGTAATAATTTTTGACATTCTACCAATATAGCTTCTAATAGATTCATCTTCCAATATTCTTATATCTTCAAATGAACATATCCAATTATGTAATCTAACTCTTTTTGCATGTTCATCACCTTAAAAATTAGAGTGTAAAGCATTCCTAATTTCATGAGATTTTTTCAAACATTTTACCTGATTGTACTCATTCTCCAGAAGAGTTGTCAAAAGTGCTTCTCTTGCAAGTATGTTACACATGAATAGATCTCTCTCATTAGCAGTACATGTTTCACGATTGTCTTCTTCAATGATAGTCTTATCATTCTTTATAATCAACTAATAACCTAGTCCTAAACATAGTAGGTGTGTCTTCATCTTTTCTTTCTAGCTGTCAAAATTTACTCCATCAAACTTAGGGCTTTCTTTCCTAAAATTTTCCATGGATCTCCTTAAGCTGTTAAACTTCTTTTTCAAGGACCTTTTTCTCTGATACCAATTGTTAGAAAGTAAAGTCCACCAAGATAACTAAGAGGGGGGGGGGTGAATTAGTTATCAAATAATTATAAGTTTATCAACTTCAACAACATTAAACCATGTAAGCAATATAATTACTAACCATAGAAAGATATTCATACATAATAACTCATTAACACAAGATATGTTGACTAGGGAACCTCTTGATCAAAGAGTAAACCCCGGTGGGAATGATGCCCAAAAAAGATGCACTAATATGAATATTCCTTTTGAAAGGATGGAATCTATTAGGAGTCTTATGAAATACATTCAATACATATGAATTCCTGTTACGATATTTTGAATCCCTGTTAAAAGATTCTAACCTTGTTAGGAGTTATGGAAGACAGAAGGACCCACTGCCCAAACAGCTTCAGGGTAAGATCACTGAACACAATTTCCAAATAATATTTGTATTACTCAATAGAATAATATGTTACCTCTTCTCTAACTATGCCAATCTACACTCACTATTACACCAGATCTCAATTTTAGATCTTTGTACCTCACATGTCTTCCTTCACAAATTCACTTTCACACTTAGCTCTTTTCTTCACTTCATGCATACAACATCACATCTGACCACACTAAAACAAGAAAATACATTCATTCCTTTATACCACACTCAAATAATTGCAAATGAGTTAGCATACAATTACAACATAAAAGTTTCCACACACTACATCAAAATTACACAAAACTATCAGCTTCCAAATACAATAATTCTTCACTCGTGTGACCTCAAAGTTTGTGATGTTATCCACATCACTAGAAATGTGTCTTCAACAACCCTTTAACTGCACAAAACCATATTCCATCTTGAATAGGAGATATCATCTATTTCCATGAACTGCTACTTGAACACTGCCTGAATACTACTTCCACAAAAATGCTCATAACTTCCATGAATAAATGAATTAATATCTACACTCTTAACCATAGACATATAACATATCAAAGAGTATATCCTCAACATCACATAGCTCCAACTGCAAAAACCCACGTGCGCTAATCCAAACTCTATTTGCTTCTTTGCAAGTCTCTGGTAAATCACTGTGTTGACATCAATGACAATCAAAGTCATGAATGAAACAAAAAATGGTACATAATAGTTGCCAAACATTTAGCATTCATTCCTAACAATGGACTCAAGAGAAGTACCATTTATTGGTACCATAAAAGCATTACCGTACAGACTGGCATCTTACCCAAATAGGTTGTTCGCTATGAGTGTCTTGGTAGTTGACATCCCACCTCAATATGGAATTTTATTATCCAGTAAATGGAGTGCTTCAATGGGAGGTAGTATCCAATGTGATTTATCTTTTGCAACTTTCAACATTGATGGAAATAATATCAAAGTATCTAGAGAAAGTAGAACTCCATGCATGATTGAATTAACTGATGCTGATGATTTGACTTATTGTGTGGATGTTGATATAGAAAACTTTAGAGTAGAAAAACTCATTCCACAAGAAGAAGATGCAGACCCGTTGATCGAAGAACTAAAAGAACAAAAAAATGGATTGTAGAAAATGTATTTTGATGGAGCTTGTTCAAAAGAAGGTTCAAGAGCTGGAGTCCTATTTATATCTCCATCAGGTACCACTTTCAAGTATTCTTTCCTATTGACTTTTCAATGTACAATTAATACTATTGAGTATGGAGCACTTTCTTTAGGATTTAACATTGCCATAAAACATGGGATAAAATGTTTAAAAGTTTTTGGTGACTCTGAACTTGTAGTAGCCCAAGTTAGATCCAAATATGTTGTCAAAAATGATAGACTGAAATTATATAAACATGCTATTTGGGATCAGATTGAGTTATTTGATGCATTCAACATTTGTTGGGTGGAAAGGTCTAAAAACATAATGGCTGATTTTATAACTAATGTTACCTTAAAAGGAGATAATGTAACTTTTTCTAGAGTGTCAAGAGTGGAAATAAAAAGTAGGCCAGTTATCCTAGATAATATTTATAAATGGCAGGTCTTTGAAGATGACCATGACATTTTAAAGTTTATCCAGTGCCTCGACATGTATGAAGATCAACTCATAGACTAGAACACTTTGGTTGAGGAAGTTAATGTTAAAGATATGGTTTTGGGAAATGAGGTAATCCAGTTAAGCACAAATTGCATTTTTTAAGGGTTTGACTAAACTAAAAGCATTATATGGTAATTAGGATGATCACATGTTAAAGACTAGTAATGCTAAGATAGAAGATTTAGAGGAAGTGAATTTGGGATCACATAACACACCTCAAATGATTTATATTGGAAAAGGTTTAGATCCACAAATAAGATACAATCTAATAAAATTAGTAAGGAAACACAAGAATGTGTTTTCATGGTCTTATGATGACATAAAATCTTATAGAGAAGACCTTTTCCAACATGAGATCCCATTAAAATAGCATGTTAAACCATTTAGATAGAAATAAAGACCTATCAACCCATTGTTGGCTCCAAAAATGTAGCAGGAACTGGTCAAGTTGAGTGATGCAGGAATCATTCAGCCTATAAGGCACTCAACTTGGGTATCTAGCCTGGTCCCAGTCAGAAAGAAAAATGGGGACATTAGGTTGTGTGTGGATTTTAGGAACCTAAATGTTGCATCTCTAAAAGACAATTATTCTTTTCCCAATATGGAAGCAATGTTGCATAAAGTTACTCGATGTGAATTATTATCCATGATGGATGACTTCTTTAGATATAACCAAGTGTTGGTGAAAGAATCTAAACAATTTAAGACTACATTCACAACACCTTGGGGAACTTATGTGTATGTCAGAATGCCATTTGGTCTTAGAAATGTTGGTGCAACTTTCTAGAGGGCTATGGATGTTGCATTTAAGGAATACATAGATTTATTTATGGTTGTTTACCAACATGACAAGACTGCTTATTCCAAGAGAGATGAGGATCATTGTTATCATCTTGAATGAATTTTTAATAAATATTTGGAATATGGTGTATCCTTAAACCCAAACAAGTGCAACTTTACAGTCAAAGAAGGAAAACTTTTAGGCCACATTGTATCTAAGGAAGGAGTAAGAATTGATCTAGAAAGGGTGGAGGCCATCAAGAAAGTCACTGCGCCAAAAAATCTTAAGGGTGTGCAATCCTTTTTGGGAAAAAATAATTTTGTTAGAAGGGTTATTGCAAACTTTGCTGAAATTGTCAAACCAATAGTTAAGCTACTCAAGAGAGATGTTAAATTCCAATGGACTGCTGAAGCTCAGCACACTTTTGACAAGATTAAAGAGGTTGTTCAAGAGGAACCTCTATTGAAATCTCCTGACTATAGCAAGCCTTTCTCACTATTCTCTTTTGCATCATTTCACACTATTATTATTGTACTATTACAAAAGGATGAAGAAAATTTTGAGCATCCGTTTGCATTTTTTAGTAAATCCTTGCAGGCTTTTGAATTAAATTATGAAATGATGGAAAAGAAGGCATATGCATTGGTAAAATTGTAAAATATTTTAGACCTTATCTAGTATGTGCTAAGGTTATTGCATATGTTCCACATGCATCAGTAAGGGATGTTCTTACATAGTCAGAGGTTACTGGCAAAAGATGTAAGTGGATTACTAGGATCTAGGAATTCAACTTAGAAATCCATATCACCAAGCTAGTAAGAGGACTAGGTTTGGAAAAGTTGATGACTGATGAAAACATGGATTTGGTCCAAGTTAACAATGAAGGGTGTTGGGAGTTCCCTTTGATCTTCAACTTGTAGATTTATACTTTGATGCATAACTTCTAATGATACTTTGACTCTATAACCACTCCAAAGTCTACAAGGAAGAGGGCCAATTAACAAGGATCAACAATGAGATCCTCCTACACTTTGAGCCTTAATGCTCAGGCAGGTGTACCCTTGATTCACTTCTTCAAAGGAATCACTAACTAATAGACAATTATACACCTTACTAATTGATTAAAGATTTTATCATTTAAATGTGTGTGTTATTGATGATAGACAACCTCTAGAGAATGGACCAGTGCCTTAACCAAGGGCAAAGAGTCACCTAATAACATATATCAATTGAACCCTAACTTAAACACACTTGAATTTAGGATAAGTGCTTTGCCTATTATCCTTCTCACTCACATATCAGGACATCAAATCCTTATCTAGCCATGAACTCACTCAAACTACCTGAAAGACTTTAATCCTAACTTTGTTAGGAACTCAAAGATAATTTCAAAATACTCTTTGTTTACCATATGATAACCCACTTTGTGAAATTAACATATATGAGCTCAAGAACAAAATAAGAAGACATACACAAACATGAGATTGGAATCCAAATGTATTTTCATTAAAATTTGGAGGATCAATACATTATCAAACAACAAAATGCTGACGGAAAAGACCCAAAATCTAGGCTCTCCTCATTTAGTAAATTAACATCAACAATCAGGGACCAAAAGAAAGTTTTGGAACCCTCACTAAGTCAAAAATGCTACAATATATACCCCCTAGATATCTTGGAAACCCAAAATAGGTTGCAACAAGCTATGGATGACTAGGGTTAGGGTTTCACCCACTAAACCAACTTAAACAGTTAAGAATTTATTACAGGGGATGAAAACCAGTTGGGCATGCCTGAGAAAGCTTTGCACTTATGATAGATCTCTGAGAAAGTACTACAAATCATGGAATTCTATGTCAATTAGTCCTTTTAGTCACCTACAACATGCCTTGAGCAACATTTTCCCATACCCTTATGACACAAAAACACCTTTGTAGTCAATCATCAAGCCTTTGGACTCTGCAAACGCACTGAGAAACCAATCTTCACCAAATCTAGCCACTAAAACAATAAATTTTAGTCCTTTTTGTAACTGGAAACCCTTCAAAAATTCAAATTTAAACTACAACAGCTATTTCCATGGCACTAGTAGTGTATCGGTGGTCCACATTTGAATTTAGGTCAACTTATATCATGACCGTCGGATCCTTTTATTTTGTAGGTTTTACATCTTAACTCAACTGCTATTTCTGGGTTAACTCTTAGCGACCATGCGACAAGGCAATTCCTATTTGTGAAATGAAACCCCTAACTCATGTTTAACTTTAGTGAATCAGCGAATAAAGGAAAGAAACTCACCCTAGTTACATTTGGCAAACTAGCGACTGAAGGGTTTTGCCAGTTCGCAAATACCTTTATCTATCTACCAAATAGTTTGACGATTATGCGAATACACATTCACTGAATCGCTAGTCAATTTAAAGTACCACCATCTCATTTTGTGAATGAGTGAAAAGCATTGAAATTCATCAGGCTGCTAGCCTTATTTGTCAGGATCACCAAACCTTAGACCTCTGCCTGGGCCCACATTGTGCCACCTGTCACCATACAATTTGCTACCTCTGATTGGTCACCACTAACATAGGACCCATTCACTATAAGCCTTTAAATCAGACGACGGGTGCATGATCTCGTGGCTTTGACACAACCAATGAGATTATGCACCAGTCGTTGATTCCATCCTTGTCACCAACTTTTTTGACAATGACCCCATCCTGCTTTATCATCCACATTGACCAATGAGGAGACACCATTTGTGTACATGTAGCAGTGGACTCACCATATTTTATTGCTTCTAAAAAAGGTGAAATTGATGACCAGTGCATAATCTCAAACCTCTGACACATCTCATAAGAACTTACACCCGCCGTTGATTTACTGCAAGTGTCAGGACCCTCTGACAAGTCAAAAATTTAGGTCCCACTAACAACTGCCAACATATTATATTGTGGACCAATAAGAGACCACCAACTGTGCTTACATGGAAATTAGGACCCACCATCTGAAACACTGCAACCATGGAAGAATCAATAGTCATCGTAAGATCGCAAGCCTCTGACAAAACCCTTGCAAACTTATGACAACCATAGGATTAAGATGATGTCAGAGGGGCCAGGCCTAGGAAAATACCATTGGGATAGATGTCATCTTGTCACATAGTCGCATGTCAGAAACTCTGACAATGGGAAACCATGAGATTAAGCGACAACCACAAGTTTTCCAAGCTGAAACATAGGAAAAATTAAAGCGCAAGACTTAGGCTTTAGGGAAAAATTAAGTGCTGAGGACTATAGGGAAAATTTAATTCACCGAGCACTTAGACTTAGGAAATATTAAAGGCCACTGGGGGTATAGAAACTTAGGAAAAATAAAAGGAAAACCACCACGAGTCGACCAAAAATATAAAGCACATGCGAATTAGGACTTTTAGGTGACCCAAAAAGGTAACTTGAAATTAGAATAGGGCTTGGGATTTTCTTACCAATGGCTACTTTTTCAAAATTTGAACTAAGGGTTTATGCTAGAGACCTAAAAAAAACTGTAAAGACCAGAAGAAAAGGGCTAGAGCCATGAAAATTTTTCAAGGTGCTAACAGTGCCTCTGTCTGGGGATGTATGCCTCCTACAAGCATAGCAAGGATCTAGAATCACTAGTTAAAGTAGACCATCTCACTGGAAAAACCTGACAACAAAGAGCAACAGGACCAAAACCCTACAAACCAAGACAAAATAGGATAGGGGCAAGCAACTTTACAAAATTTACAAGGCTATACATATATACATAGCCTAACTACTGCTCATGGAAGATAGAATACTTCAAAAGAAGTATTTTTTCAAGAATTGTCCATGAACAGGCAATTCTTGAACATTACCATTCAGTTCCTTGACAATGTATGAATCCTGGCCCCATTTTTCATGAATTTGATATGGCCCTAGTCAAATGGGATCAAAATTTCCATGTTTTCCCTTATCCTCCAGTCTGGCATTCCAAATTAATACTAGATCATCAGGCTCAAACTTCCTCTTCGTAGCCTTCCCATCATATAGGTTCTTGATTCGCAATTGCAACTTGACATTCCTTGTAGCTGACTCTCTCTTGATTTCATCTAGCCTGATGAGATCCTCAATCCTCAATTACATTTCATCGTCTATGTCATCATCATGTAATTGCACAAATTTATACATTTCCAATAGATTATTTTGAGGCATTCTTGCATGTATTCCATATACTAGGTCAAATGGTGCACAACCAATTTCCCTCTTCATAGTTACCCTATCAGCGCATACAGCTAATGGTAGTTTTGAATTCCATGCCCTCTTATTCTTTTCAAGAATCCTCATGAGGATCTTAATCAAACTCTTATTAGTAGATTCTGCCTGTCCATTTCCTTTTGGATGATAAGGTGAGGAATAAGAAATTTGAATTCCTAAACCTTTGCAAAAGTCCTTATATTCAGCAGACCTAAAACACATTACATTATCACTAACTATCCTCTCGGGGCAACCAAACCTTGTAACAATATTGTTCAATAAGAAATCAGTCACCACCTTACTAGTTGAATTTCTTGTAGGTATTGCTTCTACCCACCTTTTAAAATAATCAGTGGCAACTAAGATCCAAGAGTGTCCTCCACTTGACTTGTTTGGTATCTCCCCTATGAAATCTATTCCCCATTTTTGGAAAGGAGCTTGTACCTCAACTAGCCTTAATGGCACTTACCTGCAAATTTAAGCTTATCAGAGAACCTTTGACAAGCATCACACCTCCTTGCCAACTGTTTTGCATCCTTGAAGATTGTGGGCCACCAGAATCCTTCTCTCAAGATCTTTTGAGCAGTAGGCTTACCCATGTAGTGTCCACCACAAACCCCCTCATGCATTTCTTTCAACAATACTTCAGCCTAATTTTCATCTACACATTTCAAAAGTATGCAATCTAAATTATTTCTATACAATTTACATTTCACAATTACATACTCGATGGCCTGTAATTTTAATTTCCTCTTCTTGTTGTCATCCATGTTTGCTAGACATCTCATATTTCTCAAGTAATAGATAATATCTTGATACTAGAAACAATCATCCATGTCACATGTATAATCAATTTCAGCTTGATTTATCTAATTTGCATCAAGATTAGATTGGGCCATCAGTTTTGCCAATCCTTGTCCTCTAACCAATTTGGTAATTTGGATATCAATGTTGAATTCTTGGATCCTATTGATCCATCTACATCTTCTCCCAGACACCTCTTGCTATGAGAAAATATCCTTCACAGCTGCACTTGGCACAAAAGAAATAACAACTACCCCCATCAAGTAGCACCTAAAAGCCTTGACTACCTTCACAAGTGCATACACTTGTTTCTCATTTATGTCATATTTTAGTTTAGTAGCCTGCAAAGATTTACTGAAAAATGCAATAGGCTGCTCAAAACCATTCTTATTCTTTTGTAACAAAACTGCAGCAATAGTGTGAAAAGATGCAAAGGAGAAGATGTGCATTGGGACATTATAATTAGGTGCCTTAAGCACTAGTGCATCTTTGATAGCCTGCTTGATATTTTTGAAAGCCTCATCAGGCTCACCCTCCTAATTGATTGCAGATCCCTTCTTCAACATCTTAGAAATAGGTCTAGCAACCTCTGCAAAATTTGTCACAAACCTCCTTAAGAAATTGACTTGACCAAAGAAGGTCTGAATCCCTTTAACATTTTTTGGACTTTGAATCTTGTCAATGGCTGCTACCCTTTTAGGATCAATTCTAACTCCTTGCTTCCCAACTAAGTGGCCAAGCAACTTACCCTCAGTGACACCAAATCCACATTTCCTTGGGTTTAATGAAATACCATATTCCAAAGCCCTTACAAATATTTTCTCTAAATAAGTACGATGGTCTTCTTTCTTCTTAGAATAGGTAGTTAAATCATCTTGATAAACAACAAGGAAATCATCAATAAAATTTGAAAAGGCAACATCCATTGCTCTCTGAAAAGTAGCACTAGCATTTGTGAGTTCAAAAGGCATTCTCACATAAAAATATGTCCCCCAAGGTGTTGTAAAAGTTATCTTAAACTATTCTAATTCTTTGATAAGTACTTTATTGTAACCAGAGAAACTATCCATCATAGACATCAATTCTGATCCGGTCACTCTCTGCAACATAGCTTCCATATTGGGTAGACAATAGTTATCCTTTAATGAGCTGATGTTCAAATTCCTGAAGTCCACACAAAGCCTGATGTCACCATTTTTATTTCTCACATGAACAAGGTTTGAAACCCAAGAAGAGTGCCTTATAGGCATGATAATTCTAGCATCTCTTAGCTTCATTAACTCTTCTTGCATCTTGGGTGCTAAAGTAGGATTAATAGGCCTTTGTTTCTACCTGAAAGGTCTAGCATCTTCTTTCAATGGAATAATATGCCAAAAAAAATCTTCTCTATAAACCTTTAGGTCATCATATGACCATGCAAAAACATGCCTAAATTTTCTCAATAATTCAATCAAAGATTTTTTCACATTTTGAGACATGTCCCTACCAATGTATACCCTCTTAGGTGCCTCATGTGTTCCAAGATTTATCTCCTCTAGATCAGCATGATCTTCTCTTTTGATATCTTTTGAACTCTATCCTAGTTATCAAAGATAGTTTCCAAAACAACAAGCCCCTTGGGCACCTTGTTAGTTTTGAGTTGAATGACCTCATTGCCAAAGACAACCTCCTTTCCTTCTATTAACTCAACCAAAGTTGAGCAATCAAATTCTTGACCATGATACTGATCTTCACAACTCATAAACTTCAAGATATCATTATCATCATCAAAAACTTGCCAATTTTCAACATTGTCTGGTACACTAGGCCTAGCCTAAATTTCAACTTTAGAGATACCAGTATATGTAATATCACTGGGATTGATTTCTATATTGGCTAACAAGTCAGCCATCTTATTGTTACTCCTATCCTTCCAATCAATATTGAAGGCATCAAAATGTTGAATCAAATCCCACATAACATTCCTATATTGTTTTAACCTTTTGTTCTTGGAAGCATATACTGACTTGACTTGGGACACCACCAATTCAGAATCCCCAATAACCTTTATACATTTAATTCCATGCTTTTGTGCCAACCTCAGTCCTAACAACAATGCCTCATATTCTGCTATATTGTTGGTACAAAAGAAATTCAATGTGAAAGAAAATTTGTAGGTGTTTCCATTAGGAGAAATGAGTAAAATACCTACTCCTGCTCCATCCTTGCAGTTTGCACCATCAAAGTACATTACCCACAAATCACCCTTCATAGAATTAACACTTACCTCAACAGAGATAGGTGACAAAATAGGTTCCTTCTCAAGTACATGGATCTCTACCCTAAAAGCATTAATATCAGTATCCACAAAACATGTAGTTTCATTATCAATACTTCTCTCAATCATGTGGCATACTCTTGGTTCTCGCTCAATCTTGAAAAACTAATCATTAATCTTGAAAGTGGCATAGGATGGATCACACTGTAAAATTCCACCCATGGCAGCACTCCACCTTCTAGATAGCAACATCCCATAATGAGGAGGGATGTCCACCACCAAAACACTCATTGTTAACTCTTTCTTTGGATATACTGCAAGCCTATATGGCATTTCATTGATAGTCCCAATGACCGGTACCTCCCTCTGATCCATTGCACAACATCTACCTTAAACTATATCAACTTTAAGGCCCAACCTTTCCATAATCTTAAAAGGCATAATAGTATTAGAGGCACCTCTATCAATCATAGAATTTCTTAATTTCATTTCATTCACAAGGACACTTAAAAAGAATGGATCAATGTCTTCAAGACTAGCATTGAAAGAACTATCCAAATATATAGGAGGAATTTGAGATACAATTCCCTAAGCAGCAACACCTTTCAAAGCTTTATCCTGAGACCCATTGCATGCAACATCTTTATTATGAAAATTATCTACCCATGTAATAGCTCTGTCTTTATGTTCAGGGATCCTCAACAATTATGATAGTGGAACCTTAACTATAATTTGGGACAAAATGGATAACATATCAACAGGAGCAGTGGGAGGAACCTCAATCTACACTGCCTTAATGTCCTTTTGCTTGTCTAATACATTAGGTGTACTGGCCACCCTCACTTTTTCAATCTTAGCCATTGTGTTAACTGGTTTCTCAATCTCACTAGAAAATATTTCAACTCCAACTCCCTTAGGCTCACAATTCTTAGCTTTTACATTCTTGAATTTCACCATGTGATCACCTTTTGATTTGTTCTCATTAGGCTCTCCAGATTTGGTACTCTTTATAAACATTCTTGCAACTTTTCCATTTGTATCCCTTGCCACCATGCCCCTAGTTTGCACTTGGGAAATCATTTCTATAGTAATCCTATCCATCTCTTCTCTAGAAGGTCTTCTTAAATTCACTGGCTCAGAAGAAGAGTTCATGTTACATTTCTTCACTATCAGAAAAAACCTCCTGATGAAAAAGGGCCTAATTGTGTCTCTTCACATTTAAATTTTCTTCTTCATCAAAATTAGAATCATCTTCATATCCTAGATATGAAGTAGCCATGTTGCATCCAACATCATCTTGATCTTCATCTTGATCTACCTCCTCATTGCCACAATCTTGATTTGTAGCCATAGAATGTGCAACCATACAATGCTATGCAGAATGAGGGGACTGGCATGCAACACACCAAGGTATGTCCTCCATGACATTTATTGAATCTTTTTGTAGAGGGTTAGGGACACCTCTGTCATTATTACCTCTTGTAGTAGGGACAATAGGCTTTCCATCCTTTCATTGGGTGTTGTAGGGGTAGTTCTACAATCTATTCTGCTTATTGAAATTGTTATTGAACTGAGGCCTTTCATTGGTAGGAGCACTGATGTTCCTATTTGTAGGTGCCTTCAAATCCTTCAATGCATTGAGCACCTTATCCAATTTATCTTCTTCTTGCCTCCTAGTTCCAACATTCCTATCATTTTCTTTTTTGTATTTTGTGTCCCCAAACAACTTAGGGTCATCTCTCTTCCCACCCAACTTCCCTGATATCTTCATATTGTTCTCAATATTGATGGCAATCCTAAAAGAATCTCTAAGGGTTCTTGGTTCCTTGTCCCTCAACAAGTAACCCATATTTCCATCAAATGCATTGAAGTATGTAGTTAGACAAACATTGTCATTTAACTGCATAACTTGAAATAACTTATGCATACCCTTCTGAAATCTCATGTTGATTTCAGCTACAGACTCATTCTGATTTTTCCTTATGGTAATGAATTCATTCAACATGAAACTAGCATTAGGCCTATCACCATAATGCTCTTTAAAACATCTCTCAAAGGAATCCCAAGTATCAATACATTTATCAGGAAGTCTCTTAAACCAATCTCTAGCATCCTCCATTAGAGATTGAACAAATAATTTCATGACTACATCCTCATGCTCTACTTCATAATCATTAATCATATCAACAAATAACCTAAGATGTTCATCACAACTAATAGCATTTTTACCAAAAAACTTAGGTACCTTATCTCTTATATCATTTGAAAAAGCATTTGGATAGCCTGGTATCCCATCAAAACTAATTTGCCTATAGCCTTCTAGTTGCATAGGTCTTCTTTGAAATCCTAAAATAGTGTTCCCACTAGAATTATTTTTATCTACATTCCCACCCACTTGCACATTTGACTACCTATTAGGATCAACAAATGATTTGGTAGATACATTAGCAATTAGATTACTAGTAGTAGCATTGCTAAGTGGAACAATAGTATTCATAGATGGCATACCTAGTTTAGTAGCAGAAGGGCCATGAACATTAGCTGATGAAGCCTTCAAGAACTAGATCTTTCTTCTTTTCTCTATAATAGCAGCATCAAATTCAACTCTTTCCAACTCTTGAGCAAGAGTTTCATCCTCTTTTCTTTTTCTTTCTATCTCTATCTCCCTATTTGATTTAGGTGGTGGGATCCCTGGCATTGTCACTGGTTTGATTATTTGGACACCCACCATCTTCTTCTTTCCTTTTTCATTAATAACTATAGTAGGCCTAGTGATCTCATGTCCATTCTTACCCTTAGGCAAAGGAGCATAACTTTGCACTTGTCTGATCACAGGGCCTTCTTCATTAAACTCATGGTATTGCAACAAGTGTTTGTGCTCACTTCTTAGAGCTTCAAGATCACCAAAAACATCATGCTGCAACACCCTAGGAGTAGAAGCAAGCATCTTGTTTCTCTCCTTCATTTCATTAATTTTTCTAAGGAGAGACTATCTTTCTATTAGAGCATTCACCTTTTCAGCTTCTGTCTCCCCTTGTAACCTCTTATGTATGGCATCCTACTCTGCCAACTGTAACCTTAGTGCATTTCAATCATCTGGGTCTATCATAATGTCATCAGAGCCTGATGACACATCCACATCAGTAGGATGCTGATATGGGAAATACACTTGTCATGGTCTCATGGGATCCCTTCTTCAATTATCCTCATCGAGATCTAAATCAATCTCAAAATGCATCTCTTTGGCTTGTTCATCCTGATCTGCAGGCAATGAACCCTTGTCTTGAAATACAGCCTCTGGGATATCATAAAATTTATCTTTAGAGAAACCACCATTTGATCTAGAAACTTTTTGTTGTGAACCTTCCTCACTTGAGGAAACATGTGGTGCTCTACCTCTGGTATTTCTTTGTTCTCTTATGGGAGCACTAGTAGACTCACCATTCCTCCTGATCCAACTCTTCTTCTCCTGTCTAGGTAATTTTTTCAGAGTGACCTCTAGATTTTTCCTGACAAAGGACCTAGTATTCCTTCCTTTGTCCATGATTTGTAGTCTATAACACTAGTTCTAACCTTTTTGATTCGCCACCCACCAAAGTGGGAAATCTTTAACTGAATACAATAGGAAAACAATAGTGCACTTTGAAAACCTTTATCTCTAGACTCTCCTCAGTAGAGTCACCATTTTGTTGGGAGTTCCCTTTGATCTTCAACTTGTAGATTTATACTTTGACTCTATCACCACTCCAAAGTCTACAAGGAAGAGGTCCAATTAACAAGGATCAACAATGAGATCCTCCTACACTTTGAGCCTTAATGCTCAGGAGGGTGTACCGTTGATTCACTTCTTCAAAGGAATCACTAACTAATAGAAAATTATACACCTTACTAATTGATTAAAGATTTTATCATTTAAATGTGTGTGTGATTGATGATGGACAACCTCTAGAGAATGGACTAGTGCCTTAACCAAGGGCAAAGAGTCACCTAATAACATATATCAACTGAACCCTAACTTAAACACACTTGAATTCAGGATAAGTGCTTTTCCTATTATCCTTCTCACTCACATATCAAGACATCAAATCCTTATCTAGCCATGAACTCACTCAAACTACCTGAAAGAATTTAATCCTAACTTTGTTAGGAACTCAAAGATAATTTTAAAATACTCTTTGTTTACCATATGATAACCCACTTTGTGAAATTAACATATATGAGCTCAAGAAAAAAATAAGAAGACATACACAAACATGAGATTGGAATCCAAATGTATTTTCATTAAAATTTGGAGGATCAATACATTATCAAACAACAAAATGCTGATGGAAAAGACCCAAAATCCAGGCTCTCCTCATTCAGTAAATTAACATCAACAATCAGGGACCAAAAGAAATTTTTAGAACCCTCACTAAGTCAAAAATGCTACAATATATACCCCCTAGTCATCTTGGAAACCCAAAATAGGTTGCAACAAGCTACAGATGACTAGGGTTAGGGTTTCACCCACTAAACCAACTTAAACAGTTAAGAATTTATTATAGGGGATGAAAACCAATTGGGCATGGCTGAGAAAGATTTGCACTTATGATAGATCTCTAAGAAAGTACTGCAAATCATGGAATTATATGTCAATTAGTCCTTTTAGTTGCTTGCAACATGCCTTGAGAAACATTTTCCCATACCCTTATGGCACAAAAACACCTTTGTACTAAATCATCAAGCCTCTCGACTCTATAGATGCACTGAGAAACCAATCTTCACCAAATCCAGCCGCTGAAACAAAAAATTTTAGTCCTTTTTGCCATTCAAAACCCTTCAAAAATTCAAATTTAAACTACAACAGCTATTTCCATGGCACCAGTAGTGTATCGAGGGTCCACATTTGAATTTAGGTCAACTTATATCGTGACAATCGAATTCTTTTATTTCGCGGGTTTTACATCTTAACTCAACTGCTATCTCTGGGTTAAATCTTAGCGACCATGCAACAAGGCAATTCCTATTCATAAAATGAAACCCCTAACTCATGTTTAACTTCAGCAAATCAGCGAATAAAGGAAAGAAACTCACCCTGATTACATTTGGTGAACTAGCAACTAAAGGGATTTGCCAATTCGCAAAGAACTTTATCTATCTGCCAAATAGTTTGGTGATTACGCGAATACACATTCACTAAATTACCAATCAATTTAAAGTACCACCATCTCATTTTGTGAATGAGCGGAAAGCATTGAAATTCATCGGGCCGCTAACCTTATTTGTCAGGATCACCAAACCTTAGACCTCCGCCTGGGCCCGTATTGTGCCACCTGTCACCATACAATTCACTACCTCTGCTTGATCACCACTGACACAGGACCCACTCACTATAAGCTTTTAAATTAGATGGCGGGTGCATGATCTCATGGCTCTAACACAACCCATGAGATTATGTGCCAGCTATTGATTCCATCCTCATCACCAACTTTTTTCACAATGACCCCACCCTGCTTTATCATCCACGTTGACCAACGAGGAGATGCCATTTTTGTACATGTAGCAGTGGACCCACCATATTTTATCACTTCTAAAAAAGGTGAAATTGATGGCCGGTGCATAATCTCAAACCTCTAACATATCTCATAAGAACTTACACCCGTCGTTGATTTACTGCAAGTGTCAGGACCCTCTCACAAGTCAGAAATTTAGGTCCCACTGACAACTACCAATGTATTATATCATGGACCAATAAGAGACCACCAACTATGCTTACATGGCAATTAGGACCCACCGTCTGAAACACTGCAACCGTGGAAGAATCAACGGTCATCGTAAGTGTTGATACCAAAAGTTTCTATGCCTAAAAAATCAAGACGATAGGGAAGTATACTATATATCTATCATACTTTATAAATTTCCTTTGATAAAAATAAAAATAAGTGAAAATGCATCCTATGTTTGTCTTTTACTATGATGATTGATTTATTAATTTCATTTTATTGTAGTCATTTGAAATAAAGAATAGCTTATTTTAAAATAAAATGAATGAATATTAAAGAGGTAGAGCAAAAATGCGGCGATCGGGAGTTGAACACTCAACCTCTCAAGCCGGCCTTTTGTTCTACCTATCTACCCTCCTACCCCCTAACCAATTGTCCTATGTTATTCCTTGAGAATTTGGGTAGTAATTATGGTATAAATTTTAGAGTTTTTTCCCTTTTAATAATTTGAAAATAATTATTAGAATATTGAAGTTTTTTGTACATGATTTTTTTTAAAAAGGGATTTTGTAGTTTATGTGATTTGCTTTTTACTAGTGTGATTTACTTTAATAAAAATTAGTTCCTAATTTACCTAAAGTGAAAAGTGTATTAATGTAAATTCACATTAAGAGGATTATTATGTTTTAGGATTTGAAACATTATTAATTGATGTTGATTTTTAGTTTTCAAATCCTTAAATATAATCTTGAAATCTTACTATAATTTTACTTTTAATTCCAAAATTAAACTCATACGATAAAATGAGCTTAATTGATTATATGTTACCATATGTGATTTATTTGTAATCTTTTCACTTTAGGAATAATAATTAATTGATTTGAAGTATATTCTTTATTTTATTTTTTACCTTCATTTCATTTTGTGTTTTATAAAATGATTATAAAATTGTTTTTATTTGTAACATTTGAGTTATTACTTTACAAACAAAATTAACCCTTTATCTATGGGAATCCTTTAAAAAAAATTATTATTAAGGTGATTATTCCCATATTTCAAAAAAGGTTATGACCTTTTTACCCTAATATTTTAGGTTATACATTATTAATGTAATGTTTATGTTCGATAAACAATAGTAAGCAACTCATCACTAATTATTTAAATTCTATGATTAATTTTATTACTTGTGTAATTATAGCATGAGTTTATATTTTTTGATATATATTATTAATTAATGATTAAAATCATTTGTATTTAATTGATAGTTTAATGTAATGATTTTAATTTAAAAATTTTATTGAATGAATATTTAACCTTAAATTTTTGTGTGCAGGAATTACATTTGCAGATGACTATGCACATTTTCCGAAAATGATAACAAATCAAATTTTTTGAAGGAGAATTATTTCCTTAAAAACTATTGTAATAGTTTATTTGATAATTTTTAGGGTTAGTTGGGGATTAGGTTTCTGTGAATAGAGATGACTTTTCATAGACAACCTTTGGTAAACATATTTATATGCAAACATTTGTAAACAAAAGGGGACGAAAAAAAAATACATTTGGAATATATTGGAAAAGGGGATGATTGCTCTGGCTCTGGAATCATATGAAATTATTGGATCAACTTATAGGTCAAGTGGTTTTTGAAGTTTAATTGCTGAATTCACTGGTAACATATGTTCCTCTGTGATTGTTTTGAATTCGATGCTTTGGATAAAGTATATTTTCTTCATTTGAGATTATTGTATTGCAATTGCAAATAGGAATTTGAGAGCTACGTCAGATTAGTTTTCTATTGTGTATGGCTAAGCATACCCTTTGGATGTTATTAAATTCAATCAGTCTGTCCTTTGGAAATTAAAATCTTTCTGAATAGTTGTCTTCCTATTGCTATTGTTATTTGATCAATTTCAATTGATAGATTTCTTATAATCCGTCTCCAAAGTTATATTTAATTCAAGTTTTTATTTTGTTGTTAATAGATAAAACTGAATGAATTTTGACAGTAGACTTCAATTAAAGTAATCACACATATTTTTCATTTCTGATCAGGAGTAGGCACTGGTCTTTATTTTAAGTATAGTTAATTTTTATTATCCTTTTATTATGGCAATTCTTTAGATTATTTTGTTTATTCATTTAGGAAAAATCATTAATTTTAGGTTTACCAGCCTTGGTTCGATTGAACCAAAATTGCAGAGGCACCTGTTATAGTGCCTGTCAGTTGGCCTCAAAATGATCAGCATTTTTTAGCCCCAACAAATTGGCAACTCTACTGGGGAAAGATTCAATTACAGAATCTCTGGTTAAGTTGTGAAGACTCTACTGGGAGAAAGATCCAGAATATTTACTAATTCCTCACAGGAAGTGAGGTGGTGACTCTAGAATTCACTATTAGGTGAAACTTATGTTAGGGAGAAGATCCCTAAAGAACAGTTCATTTTTTGAATTGAAACCAAAAAAGAAGAATAAGAAACCAAAGAAGAAAATGTCGTATGTGTCTCCTAAGAAGCAGCTTGACGAGGATGGTCAGGAACTTGCTTGTGAATAGTTTCCCAGCCCCGACCATTAGAATGATGAAGGCAATGCAAATCCTTGTTTCTCAAATGTCAATCAATACAATTACGAAAATGAGGAAGAGGATGATGAAATTGACATTCGGATACAAAAATCAATCTGAGAGTTCATTGAACTTATCCCTGATAAGAAAAGGCTCACAAGGAATTTTAGAAAACAACCAGCTGATGTTTTGGAATGCTTTAGGTTGCAGACCAATGATATTGTTACTCCTCTAGAAAGTATAGGAGGATCAGAACAAATCAATGAAGGAGAAAGGGTTGATGAAGGGGAAATAAATCAAAATGTCAGAATACTAAAGTATACTCCCCCTCATAGAAAAAATAGTAATATTACTCAAAATGATTTTAATAGCCCTATGTTGCAGATGAACAAAGAGGGGAAAACCACAGAAGATTTTGATAAAAGGTTCAAAATCTTTGACAATCCTATGTGCAATTTGAATGATAGTAAAGGAAATGATGATCATTGGAGAAAAGATACTAGCAAAAAACATGATCAGAATAATAAAATTAATCTCCTTAAGTATGATCAGTATGCACAGACTACTCACCAAGTTGAAGATTGTCAGAAGAATAAGGGATATGAATTAAGCGATTCACAGAGACAACCCGTGCATAATAGAAAAGGGTATAGTCCATTCAATAATGTAGATCATCCCCAATGTGGCGAAAATTTACATTATTGGGAAGAAGAAAATAATTATTTATCTCATAATGTTCATAATTAGGAACAAAATTATAATGAGAGAAAGAATGAAAATGAATGCCCTAAGATTTATAACCAGGAGGAAAACAAATACCGTCTTGATTATAAGCATACTGATGATAATCAAATTATTCACCATAATTTTTGTGATAAGAATGATAGAATTCACTGCTAGTAGGTTGAAGAAACACATGAAAAATATAATAATACTGATATTGACAGCTATCAAATACCAGATAAATGTTTCTCTAACTGGTGTACGAGGGATTATAAAGAACAAAATGATACTCTACAATATCAAAATCAAATGGAAATAAATAATTATATTGAAGATCAATACCCTAAATTATATGCAGAAAAGGAAATACAAAATGTACGGAATAAGAATGATATTATTTTAATGCAAAAAGAGCTTGAACATTACAACAAAAATACTCAAGCAAATGAAAATTATGAGCAATTCCAAGGTGTGTGTTACTAGCATGAAAATATGAGGCAGCGCCAGGATTTTGTACAGGGATATAATGATATTAAGCAACATGATGATTCTTATGAGAAACATGATGTTGAGATTACTAATGTGGAATGTTACAAACAGCAACCTCAGTATCTTACACAAAGATACAATAATAAAAAACAACAAGATATGCAAAATGTTTATAAATATAATCTAAATGATGTATGTTGTGTCGTGCAAGGTGTTATCCAATTGGAAGATTCAAGTGATTTTTGCAAAAAGAGAATGGGAAATACATATTCATCAAACACACAAGGCGTAAGTTATACGCAGCAAGGTAATCAGTAAAAAGACAATTATCGTCAGTTTGCACAGCAAGATAAATGTTTACCAAGAAACATACGCTGTCAAAAACAAAATCAATGCAATAGACACATGCACGAGTATCCATCTAGGTCTGCACAAAGCCAGAATACTAAGCAGTATTCTCAATGCTTACATCAGTACCCCTTTATGCAGAATAACAAAGATTTTGATACTACCAGTCATGTTAATTGCAATAATCCACATGAGCAGCTGCAAGAAAGGATTCAACATAGTTTGAGTAATACTAATATGATACAGCACAATATATACGCACAGAATTTGGAGAACAAACCATGTAGTGCACAGCCATGTAATAAAAATAATATTTGTTTTGATAATAAATGCAATGTTTATCATAGGGTAAGTAATGATATATCATTTGCACAAGGAAATAAAATGGCACAAGAACAAAATCAAACACAGCATCTAAAATTTGCACAAGGTGATAATCACACATCATTCACGTAGCAGTAGCATCATAAAGACTAGCAACATAAGGGCTGGCGTGAGCAGTTGTACTATCCTGCATTAAATCAGAGCAATACCATTAATGATAATGATATTGATAAATGTCAGTATTTTGTTGAAAGGCATGTGCAAAATGATAATGCAAATGCAGATACCCACTACCCATGCAAATAGCATGCACAAAATCTGTACCAAGGGAGAGATAATAACCAACAGCAATACAATGAGGAGCAGCTGTTTCAAAATAACAAAAACAATGGAAATTTGTTGAATGGCCTAGAGCAACATAAAAATGCACAACCATATGGAGTAGATTGTAGAACATTGAAGAAGGACTATAATGAATTTCAAAAGGATGGTGGCCAAAACATGAGTAGATACGTTCACAAAGGTAATGATACATGTTATAAGATATCTGACAATGTTCAAAGGAGTTATGGTTTGCAGAATACCCGGGCACATAACATGCCAAGTAAGTATGTCGATTCATATATACAGAATTTGGAATGTAATATACTTAATGGAATGGATGAAGGTAAGTTTGAGCATTTTTATGGTAACGATCTGCATCAAATTGATAATGTGCATAATAGACAAATGGGAGCACATAATAGATGTGATTATCCTAATAATAACCAAGGTGATGAAAATTATTTGAGATCAAATTATATGCATCCAGATTCTGATAGGGATCATACCTATCATGTCATCAATCCTATTAAAATGCATAATATGCATGATCATGAACAATTTGGAAATCAAGTGCAACCTAGAAATTCTCAAAATTATGATTTTAATAATATTGCTAGGCGTGGTATTCCTGTAGATAGAAATATGTTTGGAAATTTTGATCGCACTTATGATGATCTACCTAATGATGATAGCAAGAATAGAAGTGAACAGATGAGAGACCCCCAATATCATTATGATGATCAATTACATCAAAGCCAAAATCATAGCCACATTTCACAAAGACAGTATATAGGACAAAATGTAATTCAGAGACCTATACAACAGACTCTCAGAGCATATGAGCATGATGATGAAAGTATTCCTCAGAGAGGCAATTATGATGGTCCTAGAAGACCTAGAGTTGGTTTTGATACTTTAAATATAGAAAGCAATTATGATGAGTACCTTGATCAAGATTTTACAAACAATCAAAACTTACAGAGGCCTAACTATGAGGATGTAAATGGAAACAACTAGAATCAAAGGAACCATACACAAAGAAATATGGTTAGGAATAATATTCAGAACAACTATCAGAGCAATAATCCTAATAGTGGGCAGGGGAGCAATAGATGTCAGGAAGTTAATGAAAGGTATAAACCATTAGATTTATTGGCAGTAATGTGTTATCCTGACCCTATACCAAATAAATTGAAGACCGCTATTCCTAAATTTACGGGGGATGGATCTCAACTAGCAGAACATCATGTTATTAATGTGAAGAATACTATTTATGAATACAATATTACACATGAAGATGTGTGCATGAAAATGTTAGTTCTTTCACTCAAGGATGGTGCTGATGAGTGGTACAGGAATTTTCCAGATGGATCAATCACTAGTTGGCAGAACTTCGTTGATCAGTTTATAGAAGAGTTCAGGGATCACAAGGACCCATCATTTGCAACTCACAAATTAACCACTATGAGGAAAAACACAAATGAGATAGTGAAGGAATTTAATAAGAGATTTAACAAGGTGTTGAACAAGATTCCAAAAGACATTCACCCTGTAGACTCTTTTTTGATTACCTTCTACTTGAAAGCCTTTGATGTGAAGATGAACTATGAGATAAGATCTCATAACCCAACAACCTTGCAACAGGCTTTCAAGAATGCTCTTAATATTGAAAATAATAGGATAGCTGTCGGAAGGATTGATAAGAGAAGTGATCCTAAGCTTTTTGACCCCACTGCCCTGAAGAAGAATGATTATAATGATAAAATGGACAAATTAGTGAGTCTGATGAAGAATTTGCAACCAAATAAAGGTAATTTTCAAGTAGGGAGATAGGATAGAAATTTCAATAGAAATAATAAGTATAGGTTACATGATATGCCTTACCATACTGAGTGGAAAGATGGAAGGTCAGTAAAGAAGCAGATGGATACTCCAGATCCTCTCAAGAAGAATAATCATTTCATAGTAGATGAGTTGTGGTGTGAGATTTGCAAAATGCCTCACCCTCAGGATCAATGCCTTATAGCACAAAAGGTTTTAGAAGAAGAAAACCAAGGATATGAAGAGAGGCCTGTGATAAACACTCTTTCATCCACACCCTTTTGATCGAGAGACAGTGATGATTCAGATGGGGAATATGTGCCAGATGAAAGCTACAGGAGGTTGGGATACCAACAAGAGCAGCAAGTCTTCTCAGATGATGATAGGGGTCCAGTTGTTAGAAGGACAACAAAAGAAGAAAGAGAGGCTTACACTGTAGCAGTGATGGAACAAGTGCTTAGCAAATATCAGTTAAGGAATAGGAATGTGAACTTAGGAAATGAACGAGCAGTGGGGATGTACAAGATTTCAAACAATAACACTGAGATAAAGAGGTCAAAGGCAGATGTTCCTAGAAAGCAAATTGATCAAATATCAAAGATAAGTAAACCTATGGATAGACAAAGCAATGGTAAGGAAATTTCAAATTGTACTTCATTTATGTCTCAAGCATTATCTCAGGTGAAGCTTTCTATTCCTCTAATGGAAATCATTAAATTAACTGATTGCAGGAACAAAACTATCAAATTAATAAATGACGTGGTTAAAGAGGATGCAAAGGAACAAAAAGATAATGAAGAATTATCAGTTATTTACATAGGAAATTTTGTTAGTGAAGATGTTGCTAAAGTAGATCCTTTCTTTTTAACTTTATTGATAAACAATAAATTGGTTAAAAATTGTATGTTAGACTCTGGGGCAGCAGTTAATATTATGCCTCATGGGGTAATGAAAGAATTAGGAATGAATTTAGATACTACTTATGGAAAGTGTTATGCTATGGACAATAGATCAGTTCCAGTTATCGGAATAATGAAAAATGTAGAATTTAAGTTTCCTACATGTCCTAAAAAATCTTATAAAATAGATATTACTGTAGTTGAAGTACCACCTAGTTATGGAATGTTATTATCTAGATAGTGGTCTAACTTGGTAGGTGGAAATATTCAATTAGATCTATCTTATGCTTCTATCCCCAGTGAATGACAGGATTGTGAGGATCGATAGAGAACCAAGATCTACTTACATCATTGAAGACATTGATCCAAGCTAGGTTACGCATTTCTGCCACACTGACATGGAGAATTTTTAGGTGAGAATTCATAAGAACTTTATTGAAAATACTAGTGCAATCGAAATATGTGCCAAGGAAAATAATGATCTCATGTGGAAAATGTTTTTTGATGGATCATGTAGTAAAAATGGTAATGGAGCCAGTGTAGTATTTGTGTCCCCAAATGGAAAATATTTTAAATATTCCTTTTTGTTAGCATTTGAATGTACTAACAACACTGCAGAATACGAAGCACTCTTACTAGGTCTCAAAATAGCAGGTAAGCATGGTATCAAAATTCTTTCTATTTATGGCGATTCTAAATTAATTGTATCTCAGATTAGGGATAAGTTCATTACTAAGAATCACATCTTAAAAAGGTACAAAAATGAAGAGTGGGATTCTATAGAAGTTTTTGATACTTTTTCGATAACATGGATAGATAGATCTAAGAATATTCTTGTTGATTTCATGGCTAACCTAGTAGTTAAGCATAATGATATCCCATGTGAAGATATTGTGCAGATAGAGATCAAACCAAGGCCATCAATACTTGATAACGTTCATAATTGGCAAGTCTTTGATAGCGATAGAGACATCATAAAATTTATTGCATGTGAGGAAAGGTACAAAGATAAATTCATTGATTTAAATGCTTATGTTGAAACAATAGATGAAAATGATACTTTATTTGGGAAAGATGTAATTCATCTTAAAACTAATAAAATTCCTAAGGGACTTGTTACACTAGAGAAAATGTTTGATAGTAAAGACTCTAATGGTAATGACAAATTGGAAAACACTAATATAGAGGAAGTGGAAAAGATAAATCTAGGAAATGAACATGCTCCTAAAGAAATTTTCATTGGTAAAAAGTTAACTCCTAAAATTAGATCTGATATTGTTAATCTTCTTAGAAAGTATAGACATGTGTTTTCCTAGTCCTATGATGATCTTAAGGCCTATAGAGAGGACTTATTTCAACATGAAATACCTTTAAGATCTAATGCAAAACCTTTTAGACAAAGGCAGAGACCGATAAATCCAACCTTGGCTCCCAAAATGAAAGAGGAACTCATTAAGATGAGGGATGCTGGTATCATAAAGCCAATTAGGCACTCCACTTGGGTTTCAAACTTGGTCCCTGTTAGGAAAAAGAATGGAGATATTAGGCTTTGTGTGGATTTCAGAAATTTAAATATATCTTCATTAAAAGATAATTATGCACTACCAAACATGGAAGCATTATTGTAGAAGGTTACAGGAAATGAATTGTTATTCATGATGGACGGGTTCTCCGAGTATAACCAGGTTAGAGTGAAAGAGGAAGAACAATACAAAACAACATTCACCATGCCATGGGGTACATATGTTTATGCAAGAATGCCATTTGGGCTTACAAATGCAGGAGCTACTTTTCAGAGGGCCATGGACGTTGCCTTTGAGGAATTCATTGATATTATCATGGTAGTATATCAGGATGACATCACAGCTTATTCCAAGAAAGTAGAAGATCATTGCAGACATCTAGAGAAAATCTTGAAAAGAGCTCTCGAATATGGAATATCTTTAAACCCAAAGAAATGTCATTTTGGGGTAACTGAGGGTAAACTCCTTGGTCATATAGTTTCCAAGGAAGGAGTCAGAATAGATCTTGAAAGAATCGAAGCAATTGATAAAGTTCCAATCCCTAAAAATGTTAAAGGAATTCAATCTTTCCTTGGACAAATCAACTTTGTGAGACGGTTTGTCCCAAACTTTTCAAAAATCATAAAACCTATTGCAAAGATGTTAAAGAAGGGTGCAGTGATAAAGTGGATAGATGAGGCTTTGGAAGCATTTGCTAGTATCAAGAAAGCAATCAAGGAAGCACCAGTTTTGAAGTCACCTGATTTTTCAAAACCATTTCAATTGTTCTCATTTGCTTCTTTCCACACCATAGCAGCAGTCCTGTTATAGAAAAATGATGAAGGATATGAGCAACCAATAGGTTTCTTTAGTAAAACTCTCCAATCTTCTAAGCTGAGTTATGACATAAATTAAAAACAAGCTTATGCATTTGTTAAGTCCGTAAAGTCATTTAGACCCTATCTAGTTGGGGCCAAAATTGTGGCTTATGTTCTGAATGCAACAACTAAGGACATTTTAAGGCAATCAAAGGCTACAAGAAGAAGATGTCGATGGATAAATCAGATTCAAGAGTTTGACATTGAGATTCAAATCACCAAGTTAATCAGAGGACAAGGGTTGGCTAAGCTTATGGCAGAAACAAATTTGGATGCAATACAGGTCAACCAAGTAGATTTAGAAGAAGCTGAGATGAGTATTGAGCATTGTCCATGGTATACAGACATAGTATATTTTCTAAAACACATGAAATGTTGAGAAGGTGTGAATGATAACCAAAAAATAACTATAAAGTTACAAGCATCAAGATATGTGCTGATTCAAGGAGATCTATATTGGAAAAATAATGACGGTATTCTCCTATTTTGTCTAGACACCTATCAAGCCGAGTCAGTGATTAAAGATTTACATGATGGGGTGTGCGGTGGCCATTTTTCAGCTAAGACAATAGCTCATAAGATATTGAAAGCTAGGTATTACTGGCCTCATGTGTTCAAGGATTGCCATGATTATGTTAGAAAGTGTGAATCCTGTCAGAAATTTTTTGGAAAATTGAAATACAACGGTGCTTTACCCCTTATTCTGTTACAGACTGAGGAACCTTTCAAAATGTGGGGAATAGATTTTATCAGAGAAATTGTAGATGCTTCAAGTGGGGGTCATAAATGGATATTGGTTGCAACCGATTATTTTACAAAGTGGGTTGAAGCTATACCTACAAGACAAGCAACAAGCAAGGTGGTTATTAAGTTTTTGACAAATAATATACTTACCAAATTTGGGGTACCATGTAAAATTATTTGTGACAATGGTATGTTCTTTAGATCTAAAGAATTCATAGAATTTTGTGAGAAATATGGCATAAATCTATCTTATTCATCTCCGTATCATCCACAAGGGAATGGTTAGGCAGAATCGAGTAATAAGAATATATTGAAGATTATTAGAAGAATGTTGAATAACAATAAAAAAGCTTGGGACTCTAAACTAAATCTAGCTATATGGGCAGACAGAGTTACAATGAAGAGATCGACAGGTTTTGCTCCTTATGAGTTAGTTTATGGAAAACAAGCAAGATTACCATTGAACAACCTCTTACCAGTATACAAATTTATTCAAGAAGAAGAGCTTGAGGATGTAAACTTTATGGAAGACCGACTGAGCCAGTTATCAAAGTTAGACGAGGTGAGAAGAATAGCACAAGAAAAGAATATTCATCAACAAAAGCAGATTAAGACCTTGCATGATAAAAGAGCATCTGATAGACCTTTCAAAGAGGGTGATTGGGTGTTGAAGTGGAATGCAAAAGATCAAGACAAAGGAAAACATGGTAAGTTCGAAGCATTGTGGTTAGGACCTTACATGGTGGTTTCAAAAGTAGGTGAAAATTCTTATTATTTATAGGGCACTGATGAAGTCCGTCATTAGTTCCCCACCCATGGTCAATATTTGAAACCATTTTTCTCTTAAAACAGGAAGTATTCCCTAACTTGTATATAATTTTTATTTATTTTCTTTAAAAGTATTATGTTTCTTTTCTTACTATGGTTTGCTTTTCCAGAGATAGCTGGGATCTCGCTACATCCAGATATGAACGCATGTCCCCAATAAGAGCCACTGTTGATACCAAAAATTTCTATGCCTAAAAAATCAAGACGACAGGGAAGTATACTATATATCTATCATACTTTATAAATTTCCTTTGATAAAAATAAAAATACGTGAAAATGCATCCTATGTTTGTCTTTTACTATGATGATTGATTTATTAATTTCATTTTATTGTAGTCATTTGAAATAAAGAATAGCTCATTTTAAAATAAAATGAATGAATATTAAAGAGGTAGAGCGAAAAGGCGGCGATCGGGAGTTGAACACTCAACCTCTCAAGCCGGCCTTTTGTTCTACCTATTTACCCTCCTACCCCCTAACCAATTGTCCTATGTTATTCCTTGAGAATTTGGGTAGTAATTATGGTATAAATTTTAGAGTTTTTTCCCTTTTAATAATTTGAAAATAATTATTAGAATATTGAATTTTTTTGTACATGATTTTTTTTAAAAAGGGATTTTGTAGTTTACGTGATTTGCTTTTTACTAGTGTGATTTACTTTAATAAAAATTAGTTCCTAATTTACCTAAAGTGAAAAGTGTATTAATGTAAATTCACATTAAGGGGATTACTATGTTTTAGGATTTGAAACATTATTAATTGATGTTGATTTTTAGTTTTCAAATCCTTAAATATAATCTTGAAATCTTACTATAATTTTATTTTTAATTCCAAAATTAAACTCATATGATAAAATGAGCTTAATTGATTATATGTTACCATATGTGATTTATTTGTAATCTTTTCACTTTACGAATAATAATTAATTGATTTGAAGTATATTCTTTATTTTATTTTTTACCTTCATTTCATTTTGTGTTTTATAAAATGATTATAAAATTGGTTTTATTTGTAACATTTGAGTTATTACTTTACAAACAAAATTAACACTTTATCTATGTGAATCCTTTAAAAAAAATTATTATTAAGGTGATTATTCCCATATTTCAAAAAAGGTTATGACCTTTTTACCCTAATATTTTAGGTTATGCATTATTAATGTAATGTTTATGTTCGATAAACAATAGTAAGCAACTCATCACTAATTATTTAAATTCTATGAGTAATTTTATTACTTGTGTAATTATAGCATGAGTTTATATTTTTTGATATATATTATTAATTAATGATTAAAATCATTTGTATTTAATTGATAGTTTAATGTAATGATTTTAATTTAACAATTTTATAGAATGAATATTTAACCTTAAATATTTGTGTGCAGGAATTACATTTGCAGATGACTATGCACATTGTCCGAAAATGATAACAAATCAAATTTTTTGAAGGAGAATTATTTCCTTAAAAACTATTGTAATAGTTTATTTGATAATTTTTAGGGTTAGTTGGGGATTAGGTTTCTGTGAATAGAGATGAATTTTCACAGACAACCTTTGGTAAACATATCTATATGCAAACATTTGTAAACAAAAGTGGATGGAAAAAAAATACATTTGGAATATATTGGAAAAGGGGATGATTGCTCTGGCTCTGGAATCATATGAAATTATTGGATCAACTTATAGGTCAAGTGGTTTTTGAAGTTTAATTGCTGAATTCACTGGTAACATCTGTTCCTCTGTGATTGTTTTGAATTCAATGCTTTGGATAAAGTATATTTTCTTTATTTGAGATTATTGTATTGCAATTGCAAATAGGAATCTGAGAGCTATGTCAGATTAGTTTTCTATTGTGTATGGCTAAGCATACCCTTTGGATGTTATTAAATTCAATCGGTCTGTCCTTTGGAAATTAAAATCTTTCTGAATAGTTGTCTTCCTGTTGCTATTGTTATTTGATCAATTTCAATTGATAGATTTCTTATAATCCGTCTCCAAAGTTATATTTTATTCAAGTTTTCATTTTGTTGTTAATAGATAAAACTGAATGAATTTTGACAGTAGACTTCAATTAAAGTAATCACACATATTGTTCATTTCTGATCAGGAGTAGGCACTGGTCTTTATTTTAAGTATAGTTAATTTTTATTATCCTTTTATTATGGCAATTCTTTAGATTATTTTATTTATTCATTTAGGAAAAATCATTAATTTTAGGTTTACTAGCCTTGGTTTGATTGAACCAAAATTGTAGAGGCACCTGTTACAGTGCCTGTCAGTTGGCCTCAAAATGACCAGCGTTTTTTAGCCCCGACAGTAAGATCGCAAGCCTCTGACAAAACCCTTGCAAACTTACGACAACCATAGGATTAAGATGATGTGAGAGGGGCCGGGCCTAGGAAAATACTATCGGGATAGATGTCATCTTGTCACATATTCACATGTCAGAAACTCTAACAATGGGAAACCATGAGATTAAGCGACAACCACAAGTTTGCCAAGCTGAAACATAGGAAAAATTAAAGCGCAGGACTTAGGCTTTAGGGAAAAATTAAGCACTGAGGACTATAGGGAAAATTTAATTCACTGGGCACTTAGACTTAGGAAATATTAAAGGCCACCGGGGGTATAGAAACTTAGGAAAAATAAAAGGAAAACCACCGCGAGTCGACCAACAATATAAAGCACATGCGAGTTAGGACTTTTAAGTGACCCAAAAAGGTAACTTGAAATTAGAACAAGGCCTAGGCTTTTCTTACCAATGGCTACTTTTTCAAAATTTTAAGTAAGGGTTTATGCTAGAGACCTAAAAACAACTGCAGAGACTAGAAGAAAAGGGCTAGAGCCATGAAAATTTTTCAAGGTGCTAACAAAGGGATGTTAGACTTGACAATAACAAGTATTGAAATGCAACCATATTATGCTGATATTGTTTATTTCATAAAGAATGCTAGATGTCAAGAGCATATGACTAACAATCAAAAGAGAGCCTTAACATTACAAGCTTAGAAGTACATGTTGATACAAGGAGATTTATACTAGAAAAATAGAGATGGATTTTTGTTGTTTTGCCTTGACAGATATCAAGCAGAGAGGGTCTTAAATGAAATGCATATTGGTGTATGTGGGGGACATTATTCTGCAAGGACCACTGCCCATAAGATTTTGAGGGCTGGCTATTTCTGGCCTACATTATTCAAAGACTTTCCAATTTGTTAAGAAATGTGGGGCCTGTCAAAAGTTTGCTTCCAAGTTAAAGTATTTAGGAGCATTGTTGTTAAATCCAATAGCTATAGAAGCACCATTTAGAATGTGGGGAATGGATTTCATAGGTGAGTTTGCTAAGAAATCAAGTGGTGGGCATATTTGGATACTTGTTGCAACTGACTATTTCACAAAATGGATAGAAGCTATCCCTACCAAGAAGGAAACAAGTAGAGTAGTGATTGAGTTTTTACTAGATAATATTTTGACCAGATTTGGTGTCCCCATGAAGCTAATCAATGATAATGCAATGTGCTTTAGGTTAGATGAGTTCAAGGATTTCTACATGGAGAATGGAATAATAACATCTTATTTATCTCCCTATCACCCTCAAGAAAATGGACAAGCTGAATCTAGTAACAAAAGCATTTTGACAATTCTAAAGAAGACATTAGAGAAAAATAAAAGAGCTTGGCATTCAAAGTTGAGACTTGCTCTATGGGCAGACAGGATTACAATAAAAAAGGCTACAGGGAAGTCTCCATTTAAGGTTGTGTATGAATTACAGTCAAGGTTGCCTATCAATAATTTGATGCCTATATACAAATTCATCCAAGATGAAGAGCTGGATATTTCAGAACCAATGCAAGATAGGATTATGCAATTGAATGAATTGGATGAAATGAGAAGAGATGGTCAAAAGAGTAATGTCAAGTAACAATAAAAAATGTGCCTATTTCATAAGAGAGCCACTACTAGAAAATTCCAATCAGATGACCTAGTACTGCAATGGAATGTCAAAGTAGAAGACAAAGGAAAGCATAAGAAGTTTGAATCACTATGGCCCTGTCCCTATACAATTCATGAAAGATTTGGTAAGGACTCTTACCTGTTAAAAAGTATGGATGGAGAATTTTTTGAGTTGCTAGTGCATGGGCAATTCTTAAAGCCCATTTTTAACTGACATTTTTTTATTCTTATGCACATGTAAAAATCTTATAAATTTTTGTATAGCATTTTTCTTTTCAGTCATGTGTTTCCTTTCTTATTTTAGGTTAGTCAGTTTTGGTCTGCTTTACTAGAGATCTGTGATTCTTGCTTAAACTTGTGTTTAAACATCCTCAGATAGAGCCACTGTTGGTTGTTTTCCTGATTTTAGGTTTTTATTTTTTGAAATTTTGATTTTTGATGGCTGCCTCTAATTTTTATGATTCAATCCCCAAATTTTCCAGTCTTAGAAGCTCTAAATTTGTTTAAAAAATGAAGAAACCCTAGGTTTTATGTTTAATTCTCTTTGAAAATCCAAAAACCCTAAAAATTGCTCACCTAAGTCTATTCGGCTGTTACTTTTTCAAGTCACTTAATGGCCTTTTCTACATGTATGCTTTATATTTGTGGTCAGTCGCTAAGTCTCCCAAACACTGTAGCATATTCTTTATTATTTAGCGATTGGCCGAAATCCCTTTGTCGCGCAATCTCCTTAGGATGAAGGAATATTCTTTCTCTTCAAATGACTTAGTAGTCCCCTTTAGTCACCAGGTCTCTGAATGACTATTATGAGATTTAGTGAATATTGTGATAAAGTTTTTCAAAGTAACTATGGTTGCCTTATCTCCAGAACAAAAATGCCTTCAGTCAGGTGATCTCTAAAAGGAATAAAAAATTGATATATTATTCAGTGGTAAAGAGATTTGTAGTTGGTGATTGAATCTCTAGATTCATAGTAGTGGTCTATTTTGTGGGTTGCAAGGTCTCTATTTATTCAGTGGTTAACTTCTTTTATCCCATGACTTGGCAATTTCATTAGTCATGCATTCTCATCATTCTAGCGATTATGTCTGAAGTGGCCAGTGATTCAGTGACACAGTTATCTCTAAGTCTCCCAATGAAGTGGTTAAGTTATAAAAGGTATGTAGACTTAGCAACAACCATTGGATGGAGTTTTAATCAATGGTTGATGTTTAATCTCATTACTTAACTAAGGTTAGGTAATTCTTCTAGCGACTTGGAGAATAAGGGTGTTCATGCAATCTCAAGTTTTAACCACAATTGAAAAAGATATCCAGAAACAAGGAGATGTCTTTAGTCATGTGGTCACTAGATGAAAATGAGTTAAGAAGAGGGTTTTCAAAAAGTTGTTCTCAACCATTGATTTAAGTTTGATCAAGTGGTGGTCCTGTAATCTCGCAATTGAACCATGGGTTAAATAATGATCTAGAAACCTTGAGAGTTTCCTTGTGAATCAATCTCTAGGTTAAACTCAAGTTAAGGAAGTTGTTCGGTGATTAAGAGATTTTCTTCAGTCATGTAATCACCAAGAAGTCCAGAGTTAAGTGTTGACCAAAGTCAAAAGATTGAAGAAAATGTGAGTTTTTGTTTGCCAAATTTTGTGATGTGTCTCTTTATGATTGGTTGACAAAGTATCAATATATAAATAGGAAGGATGGGCTTGACTATAGCCGCCAGATCTCTAGAAGAGATAAATTGAATTTTTCATGTCTTCAGTCACTGAAGCTCCAAATAGTTAAGTCAGAAGGTCTCAAGAAGAAGTTTGAAAAGTCAACCGACTTCAGTGACTGAGAGATATACTATGGTCGCTAGATCTCATGATGGCTCTTTGTTGGTAGGTCTTGAGATAAATTCAAAGAGGAAACATTTTACAATGACTAAAGTAGTGACTATAGTCGCCAAGTCACAACATGGAAAATGTAAGAGGGCTTATTATTGCCCAGTCCCCAGATAAATTTAAAAGGGTTCAAATTATTCAGTGACTATGATATCTGACTATAGTCACTAGATCTCAAGAAGAAGTAAATTCATTCAGCGATTATGATTTTCTTTAGTCACCAGATCTCTAAAAGTATAAAGGAGGCACCAAATCTTTTAGTGATTATGACAACATGTTGTAGTTGCTAGATCACCAGAAGTTAAAATTTTATTACCTATAATTTTCTTAGCTTACAGCTAGTGAATTGAGTTCTAAGCATGCCAAGTAATGGTGGAAGTGACATACTGTTCAGCTTTTCGATCTCTAATGGATTTTTGCATTTAATTATGTTGAATAAATATAGTTGTTCATCACTCATTTCAAATTACCAAGCATTCAAAATGCCAGAGCAATAGAATTTCTCAGAGCAATTACAAGGTTCAGAACGTCTAGAATTTGTAGAAGTGTTTGAAATTGTAGACAAAATGAGAAAACCATCAGTCAGTGGGGCCTCTACTTGATGAACTATAATTGATTTAGACACTGAAAGAAGAATCTGTAATTCAAGATTACTAAAGGAGTTGATGATTAGGTATGCAAGATGATTAAATCAGTATTATGTTGTCATTGATGTCAACTAGCTTGATGGTACTTATCTTGTAAGATACTATACTGACACATCTGAAGAAAGGTGAAAGAGATGAAGAACAAAAATATCTACATGAGGAAGATGTATATGTCAGATGAGTATAAGGAATACATTAAGTAACTTGTTGATGAGTCTATGACTTAATGAAATTGACTTTATTATGTTGCATTCATCTATGATGAAGAATAGAGCTGAAAGATACAAAGTAGTGTTGTCGATAAATAAAGTATTTTAGTATACACAGACATAATGTAGTGTATACCAAGCACAGTGTTAATTGAGCTTCTGTTCACCGACACATTTCTTTGTTAACCAAGCATAATAGAAAATGAATTAACTGATCAGTTTAGCCGATAAAGTGAAGAGCTGTAAAGTGTATGAAATCAAGGTAACAGATAAGGTTTGTTATGAAGATCGATGACTAACATAAATCAAAAGGATCTAATGGAGCAGATTAAAATGTGTTACTGACACATCATCTGAGGAAGCTTGAAGCGACAAAATCTGATGGAGGAAAAGAAAATGATTTACTCATCTATATAAGAGACATTGGTTTCATTATTGAAAAAGAGCTAGAGGAAGAAGAAGATACTGCATTCTAATCATACTGGTTAATAAGAACTGAGCTGCAAAACAATTACTAAGCTACAAAGAGTAATTACCGATGGACAGTAAGTTGATATAGTATTGAATCTGAAGTGGAATATTGATTAGAAAGATTTGAATGAGCTGAACACTAATCTATAAATTGCAATTGAAGTTGTTTCAAGGTAGATCAACTACTATTACATATTTAACCATTGTACACAGTCAAATCTCTTAACCGAGTGGACTATGAAATTCTTTTGACATTTCATTCATAGAGTGAACATCATTATCTTGTCAACCCCAGAGTGACTGCTAGTTGGACGATAACTTTTGGTCTAAAATACTCTAACCAGGTCACACCTAATAGTGTGTTTGTATATGCACCCTAAAATGGTTGCCTAGACTTTGGACACCCATTCAACAATTTATCAAATCCTTGAATCAATATTTTCAAAAATCAAACATTTTTCAATTATATCAATTTCCTTGATCAAATCTTGTTTTATCATTTTTTATTATTTTCCTTGGGCTAACCATTTTATCCTAAGTTTTTATTTAATTAAAAGGAATTTTCTCCCCTTTTATTAAATAAAAAGCCCCCACTTTTCCTCTTATCCTAAGTTGCACAAATAAAGCATTATTCTTATTTTATAAAAAGGAGAGTAACACTTTTTGTCTCATATGGACACAAAAGTCAACTCTTATTTTATCATTGGAGGATATTTCTGCACATGGATTGCTCCTCTTTGATGCTCCACCCTTGATTAAATCTTTTTCCTCTTAATCTCCATGGTCCATTCTTTCTCATTTCCTATAATAGAAGAGCTCTCTTCCTCATCTTCATATGCATTTTTGAATACTAATGTTATGCTGCAGGTTTTCTAGGTCACTTTGGAGCTTTTGAAGAGTTGGAGCATTCTTGGCTTTTGCATCTACATTTCATTCTTAGTTTCATTCATGCATAGTAGCTTCATGTTTATGCTTTCATAGTGTAGATTTCCTTTCAAGCTTTAGAGTAACTCATCTAGTTTAACTAGGAAGGCTTGGTAATACTTGTATTATCCTTTTCATAGCATAGCTTGTACTTTCATTTCCATAGCTTAGCTTGCATCTCTCATTTCTAGCTTGCATATTCATCTTAATCTAGTTTGCATTTTCATTTCATAGTGATTCTTGGGGATATTGGCATTCTTTCCCTTGTCTTCATTTGAATCTCTCATTGTGTGGTTGACTAGCAAGGTTATTATCTTAGTAGCTCTAGCTGAGAGAAAACTTCAAATAATCTTGCAACTCCATGCATAACGAGCTCTAGGTCACTTTCTAAGGTTTCCTCTTCATGGATTCTCTTGGATATAATGACTTAGAGAAGTGCACCATTTGAGTGTGATCAATTAGCTGATTTTCCCATTCAAGATAGTATCCCTATTCAAGTTGAGTTTCTAGACAAGCACATCATGTATATGACTACAAGAACATGGAAGATGTTCTTTGATGGTTCTTTCATGCAAAATGGTTCAGGTGCTGGAGTGTTGTTTATCTCTCCTCATGGATATACTATTCCTAAATCCTATAAGTTATTGTTCCCATGCACAAACAACATTGTTGAGTATGAAGCCTTGACAAATGGATTGAAAATGGCCATAGAATGGGGAATTATAGAGCTACACATTTATGGGGATTCAAAATTGATTATCAACAAAGTTAATGAAGAATATCAAACAAAGGATGACAAATCGATACCCTATAAGAAGATGGTTGACTCATTGTGCTGATACTTTACCTTTGTTACATTTCAACAAATCCCTAGAGTAGAGAATAAAGTAGTTGATGCTATGGCTACATTAGCTTCACTTCTTCAGCTAGAACAACATGAGTCTAGATTTGAATTCTTGGTGGAAGAGCTACATTACCTTATTTTTGACTCCTCAGAAAGCCATGTCATTTTTACCTTGGTTAGCCATGAATCATCCCGCTATGGTGCCATTTATTCATATCTTCATGATGGTACTATTCCTGAAACCTTCAATCATTTCAAAAGAAGAAACCTTATTTGTAATGCCTCTCACCATACCCTTATCTCTGGTGATCTGTATAGGAGGGGTTTAGATGGGACACTTCTTAGGTGTTTAGAAAAGGATGAGTCCAACCAGGCATTAGTTGACATTCACAAGGGCATTTGTGGAGGACATTCTAATGGTCTTTCCATGGCCCAATGATTTCTTAGGGTGGGGTACTATTGGCCTACCATGTAGACAGATGCCGTAGCTTTTGCTAAATCTTGTAAAAAGTGTCAGAAACATGGATACCTGATACATGCTCTAGGCAGGGAGCTTATTCCTTCTATTTCTCATTGGCCATTTTAGCACTGGGCCTTTGACCTTGTTGGGTAGATTCATCCCAACTCATCAGGTGGACACAAGTTCATTATTACTGCTACTGATTACTTTACCAAATGGGTAGAAGCTGTCCCACTTTCTGTTGCCTTAGGCAAGATAGTTTCTTTGTTTATTTTGAATCATATCATCTATCAGTATGGAGTTCCCTCTGAGATAATCAATGAAAATGGGGGTTAGTTTAAAAATAAGGACCTTAAACATATCTACAAGAAATTTAAGATAAAACAACATTGGTTCTCCATTTACTTCCCGCAAGGAAATGGACAGGCATAGGCTTCAAATAAGACCATTCTTAGAATCCTCCATAGAACAGCTCACAAGAATGGTAGAGATTGGCACCTACAGATAAATCTAGCCTTGTGGGCCTACAGAATGAGTATTCATAATCCAACAAGGGCTACACCTTTTTCCCTTACTTATGGTGCTGAAGTAGTCTTACCTTTAGAGGTAGAGATCCCTTCACTTAGAGTCTCTCTCAAAGGTTTAGTAATAGATAAAGACTATCATACCATGAGGTTGCAGGAACTAGAACTCCTAGATGAAAAGTGAAAAGCATCTTTTGATCACATGAGAGTTTACCAAAAGTGTATGTCCAAAGAATTCAACAAGAAGGTTCGCCCTAGGGAATTTCAAGTGGGGGATCTTGTTTTGCAAGAAAACCCTAAGAACCAACAAAATAGAGAACAAAAAGGGAAGTTTGAATCTAATTGTCTTGGACCATACATCATTACTGCAGCTTTTGGTACAGGTGCTTATTTACTATTTGATCTAGAGGGGGAAAAGCTCCCTGACCCTATCAATGTTTTGCACCTCAAGAAGTTCTATGCATGATGCCTATTTTGTCTGGGGGCATCCTTTGTACATATTTTATTGATCCTAAAAAAATTCACAAAAATTCATACATGATGCTGAAAAAATCCTAAAAAGCATAAAAAGTCCAAAAAAAATTATTTAAAAATAAAAAAATTCAAAAAATTCAAAAAAAAAAAGAAAAAGTGCCTTGGTGAAAACCTGGAAACAAGTGCATTTGTAGAAAAAATACAAAAAATTTAAAAAATCAACAAAATCTCCCAAGTAGTGAAAACCTAGAAATAGGCCCTACTTGAGGCCTTTGTACACTTGTTTCTTAGCATGCATCCTCGAAACTTAGCCTTTCTCCATCATACCTTTACCTTGTTGCCTCAGTTTGGAATTGGTCTTTGTCTTTGTCTACGGGGCATAACTGTGTTAGCTTGGGTCTCTAGGATGCGTTGGTCTTTAGGACATCTTGCAAATGGTGTTTTTCAACACTACCCAAATAGTATTTTTCAACACTACCCTAGAATCAAGTTTTTCTCAACACTTATCAGATATCTTGCCTACAATTTAACATGATGTGATATTTCCACTAGCCAAGGTGATACTCAAAGATTGATTCTATGACCTATACACACACACTTAAACACTTGACTCGCTGTGACTTGTTTGACTTTATTTTCTTTGTGTGCTATCTATGGTGATTTATTTGATGAGTGTTCTCTCCCTATGATAGTTTTTAATGATGCATAGCTAGAAGACTGAGGGCATGAGAACATATTTTATTGCTTTTTCTGCTGGTGGGTATATTTTGTTGGTCCTAATTGTCATTAGCATTTATGCTTGATCCACTTGACACCTAGGATCTACAAAGTACTATCCTTGACTATTTGTGAGTGCATGCTTATAGCCATCTTGACCTTCTTGTGTCCTGATGCAAGCATAATCTCGCTATAGAAAACTTAGGTAATCTCACTACACTAGTCATCTTGACCTACATGTCTTTGGTGCCTAGGTGGGATTTCCACATTCTATTTGATATAGATCATATTCATATACCCATAGTCATACTAGTGCATATTGTATGATCTTGAAATGCTACCAATAAAGCTCTATGATGATTATTAAATGTCTATTGGCATTGTAACCTTGCAAGTCAACCACTTTTTCATAATAGCTTGCATTCTTAGGTTCATGTTAGTTAGTTTTGCATTTTGCATATGGAGAGAGCTCTCCTTTCATCTTTCATGGACCTATCAGTCAACTGCACTCACCTTTCCTTTCCTTGATCATGTCTTTCACTCCTTGTCTTTCACATCACATCCTTTTCCTATCATCACAAGGGGTTAATGATTTTGAAAATGACCTTTTTTACCCCTTATATAGCATTTTGACTTTTTGACCTGATTTTCAAAACACGTCAGAATTGTGCAAAAACTGCACCCCTAGCTAATTTTGACATCCTAGATCCATTTTCAGACTTGAAATCAAAATCTGAGTTAATCTTGATAGTAAAAATTTCATTTCAAAATTTTCACCCTCTTCTATGCAGTCGGTTGACCATTTGAGGCCTGATCCTTCGATCTTTGTTGGGGCACCTTAATTTCATCCCCCCCATCCCTTTCAACCTCCTAATCTTTCATTTTCATTCATCTTCATCTTTCTAAGGGTTGACTTCATCTTTTCAGTCAAACTCGGGCATATCTTTACTGCTTGATGGTTATTCTATCATCTTTCATCTTTGATTATGATTCTTAGTGACTTGATCAAGTTTATCAATTTGTTGTTTCTTCTCTACCTGATTTCGATTTCAATTCTGAGGGGGAAGTAGATATCAGCTTCAAATCTTTGATTCAACTTTATCATTCAATTCAGCCTGAGATTCTTATTTTGAGACTTGACTATCACTTAACAGCAACGGTGTTGGTTTTGTCTTTTGATTCTTATCTCTTATTTTTAGACTTGATTATCACTTAACAACAATGGTGTTGGTCTTGTCTTTCAACCAGTTTATTTTTGTCTTGGCATGTTCCCAGAATGATCACACATCTGGATTGTTTTGTGATCCCAAATTGATCTCACATTTCAATTCTTCTTTGACCACGTGTTCCTAGAATGATCACACATTAGTCAAAGAGGGGAAAATGTATGCACCCTAAAATGGTCACCTAGACTTTGGGTCCCCATTCAATAATTTATCAAATCCCTGAATCAATATTTTCAAAAATCAAACATTTTTCAATTATATCAATTTCCTTGATCAAATCTTGTTTTATCATTTTCAATTATTTGCCTTGGGCTAACCATTTTATCCTAAGTCTTTATTTAATTAAAAGGAATTTCCTCCCCTTTTATTAAATAAAAATCCCCCACTTTTCCTCTTATCCTAAGTTGCACAAATAAAGCATTATTCTTATTTTATAAAAAGGAGAAAAACACTTTTTGTCTCATATGGACACAAAAGTCAACTCTTATTTTATCATTGGAGGATATTTCTGCACATGGATTGCTCCTCTTTGATGCTCCACCCTTGATCAAATCTTTTGCCTCTTAATCTCCATGGTCCATTCTTTCTCATTTCCTATAAAGGAAGAGCTCTCTTCCTCATCTTCATATGCATTTTTGAATACTAATGTTATGCTGCAGGTTTTCTAAGTCACTTTGGAGCTTTTGAAGAGTTGGAGCATTCTTGGCTTTTGCATCTACATTTCATTCTTAGTTTCATTCATGCATAGTAGCTTCATGTTTATTCTTTCATAGTGTAGATTTCCTTTCAAGGTTTAGAGTAACTCATCTAGTTTAACTAGGAAGGCTTGGTAATACTTGTATTTTCCTTTTCATAGCATAGCTTGTACCTTCATTTTCATAGCTTAGCTTGCATCTCTCATTTCTAGCTTGCATATTCATCTTAATCTAGTTTACATTTGCATTTCATAGTGATTCTTGGGGATATTGACATTCTTGCCCTTGTCGTCATTTGAATCTCTCATTGTGTGGTTGACTAGCAAGGTCATTAGCTTAGTAGCTCTAGCTGAGAGAAAACTTCAAATAATCTTGCAACTCCATGCATAGAGAGCTCTAGGTCACTTTCTAAAGTTTCCTCTTCATGGATTCTCTTGGATATAATGACTTAGAGAAGTGCACCATTTGAGTTTGTATAGCTTGTAACCTTTGATAGGGTTGGGTCTTCACCGACCTCACTTGAGAAGAGTGAAGAATTTTGGGTTGCCAGTCCCAGGTGGTTTTTTCCTTCACAGGGTTTCCATGTTAAATCTCTTGTGTTATGTGTTTCAAAGGAAGAAGAGAAACATGAAGAAACAACATTTATTTCTAAAGTAAGCAAAAATGATACATGGATCATAAATAGTGGTTGTACACATCATATGACTGGTGACATAGAGAAATTTGATCTACTTGATGAATATGATGGAGGATCTGTAAGGATGGGAAATGATGCACCTTGTATGGTGAGAGGTAAAGGTTCACTAATGATTAATGATAGAATAAAATATGAAAATTCATATTGGATAGATGGATTGGACTATAATTTGTTAAGTGTGACACAGCTGAATAACTCAAGCCACCGACTTTCTTTTGAGAGTAGAAAGGTAAGAATCTATAATGATGAAGGAAGACTTGTTGGAACTGGTACATAGTCTAGAGGTAACTTATTTTATCTTGATATTGATCAATATTCTTTATTAATAAAAGATAAAGATGCATGGTTGTGGCATAAGAGGTTATGTCATGTGAATTTTAATAACATGATCAAGATTAGTAAGAAGAAAAAAGTTAGAGGGTTTCCTAACTTGTCAAAACCGGATCATGCTATGTGTCATGAATGTCAGAAAGGTAAGATGACTAATTCTAGTTTTAAAAGAAAAGACTACTCAGCAAAGAAGATACTTGAGTTGGTTCATACTAACCTATGTGGTCCTATGAGAACTCAGAGTTATTATGGTGATAGATACTTTATTCTTTTTGTTGATGACTACACTAGACTGATGACTGTTATGTTCTTGAAAGAGAAATCTGAAGCTTTTAAGATGTTCAAGTGGTATAAGGTGAAGGTGGAAAAAGAGATTGGAAAAGAAATTAAATTCTTAAGATCTGATAGAGGAGGTGAATTTATCTCTTATGAATTTACTAATTTCTGTAATGAGAATGGTATTAAGAGACATGTCTCTGCACTGAGGACACCTCAGCAAAATGGGATTACTGAAAGAAGGAATAGGTCAATCATTGATTGTGCTAGAACAGTAATGATACAAAATAATGTTGCTTAGACATATTGGAAGGAAGTTGTTAGCATAGTTGTATATGTGCTTAACCAAGTACAACTGAAGAAGGACACCAACTGGGCACCTTATGAGCTATGGTTTGGACACAAACCTACTGTAAGTTATTTCAAAATTTTTGGAAGCAAATGTTTTATTCTAAAAGATGAGAGAAATGAGAAATTTGATTCTAAAGGTGATGAAGGAATATTCTTAGGATATTCTACTAAGATTAAAACATACAAATGTCTGAATAAGGTTACAAATAAGATAATTGAAAGTACTAATGTCCATGTTGATGAGTTTGATGAAAAGAACATAGAAGAAAGAAAGGAACTGGAAGACTATGGTAGATTCACTTACATTGAACTTCTTGATTATCTACTGAAGTTGCAACTTGTGATAATTGGTCAGCAGGAAAATAACCCTGAGGAATAGGAAAGGGAAACCAATGAACAATATGGTGCTACCGAGCAAGCACATGAACCTGAACAAGATGAACAAGAAAGAAGAAAGTGAGTACTGGCTAGTTTTGTTAGAATACATCATCTTGATACACAAATTATTAGAAACAGACAAGCTGGAATGCAAACAAGAAGCAAAACAAGACAAGGTACATGTCTAGTCTATGGATTTGAACCAAAAAGTGTGAAAGTTGCATTAGAAAATGAAGAATGGGTTAATGCAATGAAGGAGGAAATAGAGAAAATAGAGAAAAACAAAACTTGGTCCTTAGTACCCTGACCTAAAGATAAGAATGTTATCGGTACTAAATGGATATTCAGAAACAAACTGAATGAAAATGGTGAAGTAACAAGAAATAAAGTGAGATTGGTATGCAAGGGATATGCACAGGAAGGAGGCATTGACTTAGGTGAGACATTTGCACTTGTTGCTAGATTGGAAGGATATAGAATGCTACTTGCATATGTTGCACACAAGAAATTTAAGGTTTATCAAATGGATGTGAAGTCAAAATTTCTGAATGGTATACTTGAAGAAGAGGTCTACATAGAACAACCTGAAGGATTCATTGATCTAGACAATAGAAACATGGTATGTAGATTACACAAAGCTTTATATGGTTTGAAGCAAGCACCAAGAGCATGGTATGAAAGGTTGCATACTTACTTGTTAATTATTGGATTTGTAAGAACTAGTTAGAACAACAATCTGTACATGAAAGGTGATATTGATGACAGTATTATTATTGCTAAAATTTTTGTTGATGATATTATTTTTGGAGGTCAAAATCATGTATGTAAATATTTTGCTAATGACATGAGGAATGAGTTTGAAATTTCTATGTTCGGAGAGATTAAATTCTTTCTAGGATTACAAGTGATTCAACAGGGTGATGGGATATTCATCACATAGTCCAAGTACATAAAGGAAGTCTTGAATACATTTGTCATGGAAGATGCAAAACCTATGGGACCACCAATGGCTACTACAAGTAAATTGACAAAGGAAGATGAAACTACAGAGGTGAACCAGACACTTTACCGATCTATGATTGGTAAACTAATATATGTAGTTCACAGTAGACCAGATATAGCACATGCTATGGGAATTATTGCTAGATATTCTGCTAATCATAGAGAATCACACATGATTGCTACTAAAAGGATCTTAAGATATCTGAAAAAGATATAAGATTATGGATTACAGTATCCTAAGGAAGGTAAGTTTGAGTTGAAGGTTTATACCGATGCTGATTGGGCTGGAAATGTGGATGATAGAAAAAGTACCACCAGAGGAGCATTTTTCTTTGGTGAAAGATTTGTAACCTAGACAAGTAAAAAGTAGGCTTGTATTTCTCAGTCTATAGCTAAAGAAGAGTATGTTGCTGCTACTACTAATTGCTCAAACATTGCATATATCAAGCAGGTGTTGGAAGGAATGAATGAGGTAATCACTGACCCGATGATCATATACTATGACAACACAAGTGCCATTAATATTTCAAAGAATCTAGTGATGCACTCTAAGACAAAGCATATATCAATTAAGTATCACTACTTAAGAGAACAAGTGAAATAGAAGAAAGTAAAGTTAGAATTTTTTACATCTAAAGAACAACTTGCAGATATTTTTACAAAGCCTCTATCGAAGGACACATTTGAATATTTGAGGACTAGACTTGGGGTCCATCCCCTATCTATCAACCACTAATGTGATCTGGATGTTGCATCAGCCTAATCCTATTAGAAGATCATTCATGTTGATGCAACATAGTTCACTCTTTGGATGTTGTTCAAGATTGTGATTAAGTTTGAAGAACTGAAATAGATTGGGATATCAGTATACAAAGATACAGAGGAAGTAATGGACAACAGAGAGTTACTTAGCTACTACAAGAGCTGATTATTTATTTGTTTCTTTGGCATTTTTGTCAAAGGGAGAGATAAATAATATGAAAAGGCAAGGGAGACACTGATGAGAAGAACTATCTAAGGGAGAGTTAATCTGAAAGGAACCTAAGAACTGAAAAGGTTATATCTATGGAATGAAAAAGCTATATTTCATAATGCTATTGAGTAACGCAGTGATTAAACATATTAAGCTAGGGAGAGCTTGTACAACATTTGATTACAGAGTTGTAGAATACATGTTTGGTATGTGTATGGCATATTTCATATTACTTGAGTTTCCATCAATGCCAAAGGGAGAGATTGATGAACTACAACTGATTTAGACACTGAAAGAAGAATTTTTAATTCAAGATTCCTAAAGGAATTGATGATTAGGTATGAAAGATGATTAAATCAGTATTATGTTGTCATTGATGTCAACTAGCTTGACAATACTTATCTTGTAAGTTACTATACCGACACATCTGAATAAAGGTGAAAGAGATGAAGAACATAAATATCTACATGAGGAAGATGTATATGTCAGATGAGTATAGGGAATACATTGAGTAGCTTGTTGATGAGTCTATGGCTTGATGAAATTGACTTCATTATGTTGCATTCATCTATGATGAAGAATAGAGCTAAAAGACACAAAGAAGTGTTGTCGGTAAATAAATTATTTCAGTATACACCGACGGAATGTAGTGTATATCGAGTGCAGTGTTAACCGAGCTTGTGTTCACCGATGCATTTCTTTGTTAACCAAGCGGAATAGAAAAGGAATTAAATGATCAGTTTAGCTAATAAAGTGATGAGCTATAAAGTTTATGAAATCGAGGTAACAGATAAGGTTTGTTATGAAGATCGATGGCTAACATAAATCAAAAGGATCTAATGGAGCATATTTAAATGTGTTACTGACACATTAGCCAAGGAAGCTTGAAGTGGCAAAATCTATTAATATGATTAAGCGGCAAAATCTGATGGAGGAAAAGAAAATGATTTACTCATCTATATAAGAAACATTGGTTTCATTATTGAAAAAGAGTCAGAGGAAGAAGAAGATACTTCATTATGAACATACTGGTTAATAAGAACCAAGCTGCAGAACAATTATCAAGCTACAAAGAGTAATTACCAATGGACAGTAAGTTGATATAGTATTGAATCTAAAGTTGAATATTGATCAGAAAGATTTGAATGAGTTGAACATTGATCTATAAATTGCAATTGAAGTTGTTTCAAGGTAGATCATCTACCGTTACATATTTAACCATTGTACATAGTCAAATCTTTTAACCGAGTGGACTATGAAAGTCTTTTGATGTTTCATTCATAGAGTGAACATTGTTATCCTATCAATCCTAGAGTGACTACTAGTTGGATGATAACTTCTGGTCTAAAATCCTCTAACAAGGTCACACCTAATAGTGTGTTTGTAACCTTTAACAGGGTTGGGTCTTCACCGATCTCACTTCAAAAGAGTGAACAATTTTGGGTTACCAGTCCTAGGTGGTTTTTCCCTTCAAAGGTTTATGTTATGTGTTGATTGTGATATTTGTTTGTTATCATACTTTGCATATTACATGTTAGATTTGATCGGTAACTACTATAAATTTTAGACTGACAATTGGTAATAACACAGACTGTGAAAGTATTTTATATTTACCAAGTAGCAGAAGTTGAAGAATTTGTTTTGGATTATACATTTTGAATTAGGACACTGGATAACTAATTCACCCCCCTCTCAGTTATTTTAACACTACTGGTAAAGGAGGAAAGGAGAAAGTCAAGGAGAGTTTTTCAGATGAATTCCTTGTTTTTCTACTGGGCTCATCATAGAATAAGAAGGTTAGTGCTAAATGTTTCGTAGATGAGATTTCTTATTGTAGAGATGCTAGAATGCTAGATATCATCAGAATGTGTCTATTTAAATACTTTTATAAAAATGCTGAAAGTCCAGTCCCTGTCTCAAACCCTTGGACATCAGGATTTGGAAAATTGATAGTTCCTGAGGTCTTCCTAGATGTAGATGTTTTAATTGTCTTATCCCACAACTATGATCCTCTATCCAGGATGATTAGGAAAGTTGATGGTTCTCCTCTAGTCATTCTTGATCATATTTAATTTATAAGGGCTTTTGGTATCTAGGTCCCTATGGCTACTGAAATTAACTTACAGGCCTTGGCCAATAGGTATACTAGGGAAGTTGTTGTGGTAGAAAAAGAAGTTCAAGCTCATGTGCTACGAGAAAAAATAAATTATATCACACCAATTGTTGTGTCAATGGCCCCATTTTTCTATAAGGATCTCAAATTTTACATGAAATATATTACATATAGATTATGCAAAGTTTTAGGGATAGACGGTGGGGAGAGGATCACCATGGAATTTCTAATGATGGTTTTGGATTCCCAGAGTCTTCATGTGGCAAGAGGATATGACTATATAGGTTTTATAATAGAAAGAATGCATGAGTTTTTACAAGATTTGAGGAACCATGTGTCTAGTTCTAGCTCTACACCGAGATTCATGCATTATTCTTTGATGATGCATCTTATTTTGTACTTGAATTATGACATCATGAACATGGATAACCTTAAGCCACAAATGATGTATAAAGGGCAACAAAACCCAGGGCAATTTTTTTTAAGGGCTTGGAGTCCTTCTTCTACAAAGAGTGATTTTTGTGTGTTTGAGAATTGGATAGTTTGGCCTATCCTCCTCAGCTTAGGACTTAATCTTTCAAGGCTATCTACTAAGGTTTTGCAGCTGGTAAGGTCTCAACAATTTGTTGACAAATTGAATAAGGGACATAATTGGGGAGATATATATTATGAAAAGGGGTATACTATGCTCATAGTATACACATGCCCTCAGCCCCCTCACATACTACCATTCTTTGTTCCACCAAGGGTGGCATTTTTAGAATTCATTTGGCATCTAATGTTGACTAATAAAGAGAACTTAGCTTCCCACAAAAAGGGAACCTTCACTCCTAGGCACTTCAGAGTGCATAGTATCACAATAGGCAAGAATGCCTTTAGCAATGTTGATGAATAGCTAGGAAAATTTAGGATGCATGATGCTTCACATAGGTATGTGGATACAAAAGGATTCATGGTTACTGCCAGACAATATTACATGCCCAACATTCCATTCAATAAAAGGCATGAAGAGTACCCTGAGGAGGATGTGTTGAGAAATATCATAGAAGAGGAGGAAGTGACAAGAAGAGTTGATCAGATGCATGAGTTGTATGCTATGGAGAAGTGAGTGAGACAAAAGGGATTGGGATTTAGTGGTTTCTTCCCTACATTTCCTTATCTTCAAAGGCTTAAACAAATGTTGTCTCAATTCAACACTCTGATGAGAGGTTTTGAAGATCAAATTGATGAAACTAATAGGAAGAAGGATGTCCACTCTAAATATGAATGTGATGAGGATAGTGACAGTGGCTTCTTTGTGCATAGCATCCCTCCTCTGGAATAGATAATGACTGAAAGGCATCAGGTTGGGGAAAATATTATTGATCTAGTAGAAGTTCATAGTTCTCAAGATACAAGTGAGCCACCTGCAAAGAAACATAAATTATTGATTGGTGAGTCTTCTCAAGTGAAGAGAAAAGATATAGTAGGATCCCTCTTCCCTGGAACTAGTGTCCATGATTGCCAGTTAAGAAAGAAAATAAGAGAAGAGAAGGGGAAGCAAAAGCTTGAAACTAAGAATGTTGAGTTTCCCTTGGCCTTATGCCAAGATGAAAGAATGATTGAACAAGATGCATTCTTGAAAGATGACACTTTTATAGAGTCAGATGAATTCAAGAGTTTTCTAATATGGCACAAACAAAAATAGGTTACATCCAGTGTTCAGATCACTAAAGAGGGTTACGTGCCTAATGAGGCAGTACAAACATTAAGAGAATATGACCCTGAGGCTGAGAAATTTACGCCAGAAGAGGCTAGAAAACTTGTAAAAAATAGCAATATGCTACTTGTGCCTAGGTGGAATTTGTATTTTGATTTCATTATTGATTAGATTAAAAGGTAGGAATATATAACTTTTTCTTCAAAAACCCAAGTGGGGGATATTATTAGAGGATTTGAGTACAGCCCAAGAAATCAAGCATTGGCTCTATGGAGTCTTTACCCTAAGGATAAGAAGCCTTCCATCCTCAATGTCAAAGAGAAAATGGATGGGGACAAAATAGTATGGTCAATCCATAATATAGGGGACCTTGAGATTTCTCAGGTGTTAACCCATATTTCCAGACTTAATGAAGATAAGAAGAAACAATTGTTAGAAAGATATGGTTCCCTGCTAGTAGACTACAATGCATTGTTGAAGGATAGAGATATCTAAATAATGAAGGAAAGGGTATTGGAGAAGTCTATGGAGGACTTAGAGCAACAATTGATGAATACTCCTATGGCTGCCCCTGCACCACCCCAACAACCAGCATTAATAGAGAGTGGAGGTATGAGTGAAGAAGAAGTTGTTGCAGAGTTAAAGAAAATAAATGAGGAAAAGAATGATGCTATCCTACAAGCCTTATTAAAAATCTTGCAGCACATAATTGATATAATAAAAGATAAATCTAATTTGGTCTTCAATGCTTACAATAAGTTGCCTGAATTGTAGGTAGAAGTAAATAATTATGTTTCAATTTTGAATGGCTATTATGTAACTTGGTCTGTCAGGGCACCACTTTTTGAAAGATTGGTACTTTTTCAATCTTTAAGAAATGATATTCCAGAGGTTGTTCTACAAGTGGGAGAAGAAATAAATAGAGTTAAGGCCATATTGCCACTTTGTAAAGGCAAGGAAAATCAAATTGAGGCTAAGATAGACATGCTCAACTCCAATTCCAACAAATTTATCCCTCCTATTAAGGTTGCAGATGGACCATAAAAAGCCTTGATCAGTGGAGATCATGTTTTGATCTCATATTGCCTAGAAAAGAGGCATTTTTAGATGAAAATAATGAGGTGGATGTGGAGAGATTTAATAAAACTCTAGATGAAGCTATAAAGGAAGAGGTTGAGCTTACCAAATTTGTAACAGATGTCAAAGAAATTACAGATGTTATATGGGAGCAATAGAAAGCACAACTACAACACACCCAAGGTTATAAATGGCTGACAAAGGAAGAGATCACTGTGTGGAATGAACTCACAAAGCCCAAAAAGATAAAATCTACTATAGTTGACTTTGATATTTTGGATGATGAGTAAAGAGGACACCTGGAGTACCTGACACTTGACCTCAGAGCATAGGGATGATAAGCTATTAGAAAGACTGGTGTAAGTTAGCTAGAATGGTGGACACCATATCTCATAGTAACTCAAACAACTATCATGAATATCTATAGACAAAGGTGTCAGTGATCAACAAGCCAGGATGTAGAATAGTCCAAAATATTTTTGTCTTTCCATCTCCTAAGGGCCTATTGTAATTTTTCTCTTATGCTTTTTAGGGTTAGGGCACCAACCATCAAAAGCTTGTTGCATTCTCATTGATAAGAGAATTCCAAGATGGTTGAGTGATATATATAGGTGAGATCCTCATTTTGTAAGGAGATTTAAAAGGAAGATAATAGAAAGAAAATAGAGTATAATTGCTATAGAGAAGACTTTATGATTTTGTGTCTGAGCTTTTGAGCATGAGTCTTTTCATGTAATTTACAAGTTTATTTCAATACAAATACATTGCAATTTCTATCTCTTATTGTTGTTGTCTCTTTACTTTTATGTTTGCTCTTGTATGTTTTATCTATGAGGCATTTAAAATATACTAGTTGTTAAGAAATTTCTTCAATTGATTGTGAGTTTCTCTCAAGGAGAGAATTAAAATCCTTATTGTCAATTGCAGAGATTAAACTTATTTGTAAAGATTTAGATGATAATAATATTAGATTGATAGAATAGATTGTCAGGCATTCTATTCAGATTGAAGATGGTGTGTAAGGCATACTGTTGTATTTCTCTTTTTAAGTAACTTTGTAGATCTGCATTTAAACTCTTTTTCCCATTGGATTAGGCACTGGTTTGAAGTTTGTTTCTCATAAAATTATCTTTTCATGATCTTTAAGAGATACTAAAAATTCATTCTATACTAGTATTTTATTTTCAAGAATTGATTGCATATTTTGAAGGAACTTTATCCTAGTGGTATAAGTTCATATTTAGTGATTCCTTAAAGAAAGAATCAAGAGGTTACCATTCCTTGAGTTTAAATCAGAAAAAGAAGAAGGATGAATGTCCTTATACCACTATTTTATGCTATTACACTAGTAGTTTCCATTATAGTACTCTATATTAAGATAATTTGGGTTATTTGCAGAGTAATAATATTTTGTTGAATTTACTTGAAGAAATATTAGCATAACAATGAAGAATTAATCAACTATTTGAGTTTACATGAAACATAGTAAGTCATTATAGGCAATACCCGCCTGAGTCTTGTGGAACTCAAAGAAGAAGGAGGATCTTATCCAATCCTCATCAATTAGACTATTTCTTGCAAACTTGGAGCCCAGTAAACTGAGAATCAAGCCCATATTTTAGCCAAGTTTGACCCAACAAGAAAAAGCTCTAATAGGCTGATATGAAAATGGTTTACTTGTCTATATAAAAGATATGAGTTTCATTATTGAAACATGTTAGAAGAATAAGACTATAGAGATTTCATGTGAAGACTATTCATGCATGCCTCATTAGACTGGTTATTGAAAGAACCAAACTCCAGAGTTAACCGAGCGTCAGAGAATCATTTACCGAGTGAAAGTAAGTTGAAGAATATTGATGAAATGAATTTTATTATTGATCATAGGATTTGTATGGGTTTAGCATAGATCTGAATATCTACAATTGAGTTGTATTTGAATCAAATCATTATTGTATCAGTTTAACCATTGATTTATAAAATCACTTAACTAAGTGGACTTAACAGTCTTATATTCTACCCTATGTCATTGAGAGAATGTAGTTTGTTATCTTTTTGACCCCATAGTGAATGTTGGTCAAAAGTTAACTATTAGTAATAAATCCATTAACCAGGTCACACTTAACAGTGTGTTTGTAACCTTTAACAGGGTTGGTTCTTCACCGAGCTCACTTCTGAAGAGTGAATTATTTTGGGATACCGGTCCCAGTTGGTTTTTCCCTTAATAGGATTTCCACATTAAATCATTATGTTATGTGTTATTTGTGATGATTTTTTTCTCTCATAATTTCCATTATGAATAATTGATTTGGTCAGTAATCATAGTTAGCTATTTATGGGTAATCGCTAAAGTGAACAGACAGATTGATATTTTATATTACCAAGCTACATAATGTGTTGGAATTATTTAATAAGGCACATCTTTATATTTGGAACTATAGGGTAATTGATCTAACTGATTCAACCCCCTCTTAGTTATTCTAGCAATTGGTATCAGAGCATATTGGTTGCTTGGAACAAATTTTTAAGGACTTGAGTAGAAAGATTACAACATGTATAAGAGGGAAGTATTGAAGCTAAAAAAGATAACTTTACTACATGGAAAAGTCGGATGAGACTTCACATATATGGAATTGGAGAATCTTCTATACCTTTAATAGATAATGGCTACATACAACTAACAATTGGTCCTTTGACTCTTGATTAGTTGAGAGACTGACATGAACATAATATTACTATGATAGAGATTTGTGTTGCTCTATCTGATGCTGAATTTGAGGATGTCAAGGATTGCACTACTGCAAAGAAAATGTGGGATAAACTTTCTCTAGTCTATGGTGTGATGAAAATATGATGAGAGCCAGAGATGAAAGCTTGAGAGGTAGATTTGATGACCTGAAAATGAAGGAAAGAGAAAATATCACACAATACACAAACCAAATCAAAGAGGTATTCAATGCTATCTGAGGAACTGGTGGTATCATTTCTAAAGATACAGTGGTAAGTAAGATACTAAGAACCTTGTTGCTTGCTTATGCAATCACAATATTTTCTATTCATGAAATGAGATCTGCACCTAGTAGCACTCTTACTCTTGATAGTCTAATTGGAAAATTAACAACTTTTGAGATGAACAATTTTGATAATAGTGTGTTACCGAGTGTTGAGTCTGCTTTTATTTCTTCTCTAAAGATTGGTAAGTCTAGTAGTAAGCATAATATAAGGAATGAAAGTGACAGTAATACTAATGATGAGCTTAAAGAACTTGAAGCTCTTATGGCTCAGAGACTGCAGAAAGGTAAAGGTAGATATAAGGGAATGTTACCTTTAGCTTTAGCTTGTTTTAATTGTAAAGAAGATGGCCATATTGCTACTAGATGTCCCAACAGGAAAGAGGAAGATAAAGATAGAGACTGATCTAGTGATGGAAGCTATGGAAGAAGGAACAAAAGAGGTTATGAACATAACAAAAGAGACAACTAAGATCACAAAGATAAGGGAAAAAAGGCATGTTATCTTGTTGAAGAAGATGACACTAACAAAGACACTGATGATGACATTGAGGTAGTGTTTGTTGCAATGAAAGATGACTCTAAAGAGGAGGAAATGTATGTAGAAACAACACTCATTTCTAAAGTTAGTAAAAATGATACTTGGATCATTGATAGTGGTTGTACACATCACATGACTGGTGATGAAGATAAGTTTGATCATCTTTAGTATCATAATGGAGGATCAGTAAAAATGGTAAATGACACACCTTGCATGGTTAAAGGAAAAGGATCTATTTTGTTGAATGATAGAAATAGATGTGATAATGCATACTGGGTAAAAGGATTGGATTACAATTTTTTGAGTGTGGCACAACTTAATAACTCAAGTCATTGAGTGGTATTTGAAAGCAAGAAGGTAACAATCTATGATTAAAATGGAAAGCTTTTTGGAATAGGAGGACAATCAAAAGGTAACTTATTTTATCTTGACAATGCTGAGACTTCATGTTTACCGATGAAAAATGAAGATGCTAAACCTATGGGAGCACTGATGGTAATTGGCTATAAATTAACAAAGGGTGATGAATCTATTGAGGTAAATCAAACTCCATACCGATCTATGATTGGTAAACTGATGTATGTTGTACATAGTAGGCCTAATATTGCACATGTAGTGTGGATTGTGGCCAAATATTTTGCCAATCCTAAAGATTCACATATGGTTGTTGTAAGCAGAATCTTGAGATACTTGAAGAAATAGAGGATTATGGATTATGGTACACATTGGAAGGAAAATTTGAAGTAAAATTTTACACCGATGCAGATTGGGATGGAAACATAGATGACCGAAAGAGCACAACTGGTAGAGCATTCTTTTTAGGGGAAAGGCTTGTGACTTAGATTAGCAAGAAACATGTTGGAAATTTGGCTGAGTTGATTGCATAGATGTTTTCATTATGGAAACATATGATCCACATGAAGATCGCACAGGTCAGAGAGAAAGTATGATAGAGCACATTGCAAATTTGTCTAAGTGTGAGACAATGTTTTTACCAGTGAACCTGGACACAATTTTTGTTTGAGACATTGACTAGAGTAAGTTCAGTGCTTGTACACTTGAACATAGACTCTATGATGTCTATTTATCACCCATCTCAGAGTGCAAGTCATTATGGCATGTACGGAAAAAGTTATGACAGCTTTACTAAAGATAGTGTGAAGCTGACAGGATAGAATATGAAGATAGAACTAGTAAAGAGTTAAGGGATTATTTTTTTTTATCAAAATAATGACTAAACAATATAAAGGGATGACATCCTAGATGTTAACTCTTGGATAAAGCTATTGGTATTAATAAAAATGTAATTGTAAAGTAGGAGATATAGTGAACATTTGATGTATAGTGAAGTGATATGATGCAAAGTATATGAAGCATATGTAATAGCGATGGTGAAAGAGCAGTGAAGAGATATTAATGCAAGTAGCATAAGGTTATGTACCTTAACCTATTTTTTTAATCATTGTATATTATATATTACTTGTTTGGGCAGTGGGCGCATCTGGTAATCACATTTTGTACTAGCAACTCCTAATAGGGTTGAGGCTTCTAACAAGTCCTATAGTCCCTTAATCAGGACTGATACACTATATGTTTGTAATAGACTCCTAATAGGGTCAACATCCTTAACATGATACTTTTGATTAGTGGATCTTTGTGGGTACCATCCCCACTGGGGTTTTTCCTTGGCCAGGGTTTCCTCGAGAACAAATAATGTGTTATGAGTTATTTATTGTTATGCATGTTTTTTAGCTTCTTATGTTATGCATGTATAAAGATAATATGTTATATCCATAATTGGGCAAAAGATAAATTTTTTAGAATACTGATTCCCCTCCCCTCTTAGTATTCCCTATTTCTAGCAATTGGTATCAGAGCTTAGTTACTAAGAAAAGAATCATTCAAGGAAAGTCTAGTCGCTTGAGTAAGATCTCTATGGATATGGATCAACTACAAAAGAATCTTAAAGAAGCTCTTGAACAGATTGACTTGCTTACTATTGAAAAAGATACTTTGAAAAGAAAGTATGATGATGCAAAGAACTTCATTGAGAAACTGAAAAAAAATTGGAAGATCTGAGATCTGAAAAGGAATCCAAAGTTCTTATTGAAGATTGTGATGACAATTTGGAAAAAGAAAATGAGATCCTTAAGCATGAACTAAAGATAGAAAATTTGAAGCTTACATTGAAAGATGGAAATGGAAAAAATGAAGTAAATCTGAAATCTGAGAATGAAAGTCTAAAGATTGAAAATGAAGGACTGAAATCTAAACTTGGTATAGTAAAATCTAAACTTGAGAAAGTCAATTTGCAATATGATGAACTTGAGAAATACAATAAGATTGTGAAAGGTGAACTGACTCAATCCAAACAACAACTTGAAAGGATATATTCAACTAGTGAGAAGATTGATGAACAAATATCTTATAAAAAACTATTCTATGATAAGACTAGTCTTGGATTCAACACTTTTAAAGAAAATGATGAAAGCAAGGAACCAGATCTGAAAATATTTGAAAGCATAGATGAGAAGAAGCCTAATGAGATCAAAAAATATGAAGATACACCTAAAGAATAAGAATCCCTAAACCAAGAAGAATCACCCAAAGGTATGCAAAGAGAATTCAAAGGTAGATGTTTTTCTTGTAATACTATTGGTCATATGAAGAGAGATTGCACAGGTAAGAAATTTAAACCTCTTAATGGTTATTGTTATAATTGTCATGGTTTTGGACATAGAGCTATTGAATGTAGGAAACCTAAATTTATTGAAAATAATGATGGAAGTAGAATGCTTAGGAATACTAACAATGTAGATAAGAAAACTACTAAAGATATGAACAGAAGAAATGGAGTTATATGTTATAGATGCCACAAGGTTGGACACATTGCTAGAAATTACAAATCACAAATCAATCAACCTGGACCAAGATATGGAAATAATGGAATTGTTTGTCAGATATGCAACAAGATTGGACATACAACAAGGTTTTTTAGAATGAACAATAGAGTTTTTCATCCTAATCCTAACCCCAAAAATCATGCAAGAAGCAATGAAAATGCAAATAACAGTAAAAAAGGATGCTATAGTAATTTAGATGAAGTGAAGTTTATCAAAAGCATAAATCAAGGAGACATATTCAGCATTGAAGGTAATTAGGAAGGTGAAGTATTGAAAGGTAAGAATGAATCTTTACCTAACCTATCTCAAAGTACTTAATTTATTAAAATTGCAGTAGAATAGGAACTTAGATTAGTATAGAAGTAGATATATGATGAAGTAAGTCTTGTGCAGTTAATGCAAGGTAGTTTATGATGTTCTAATACTATGGTTAAGAGCACAAAGAAAAATATTATGTTTTACGAGATCGCAAGAAGTTTTAAGTTTTGCAGGTTAGTAGAGACAACTTTTTGGAAAGAAGCGGCAAAAGAATTGAATGCGATGTCAGATCTAAGTGAGATTGAATTAATAAAAGGTTATGATCAGTATTATCTAATCATCAAACTAAATTCAAGTGTCAAGGAGATCAAAGAGCAGTGATTGAAAGCATTTTGCAAGGATTTGGAGAAGAATTTTGCGCCGAATCTACGTGAGCCCTAAAATCATGAAATTAAGGTATTTTACTTGACAAATATTTGAATCAGTAAAGGAATTTGAAGAAATCATGGATGTTTCATTAATACATAATGTCAAAGATAAGAATAGACCTAAAATGAAAAGGGAACTAGTAGAACCCTTGGAAGATGACCCTAGGTTTGCATTATCATCTGTACCAGATGGAGTTTTACATTTGGAGAATGTTAGAAGTTATCTTGGATGCAAACTAGAGATAGTTAGTGATAGTGATTTCACAAGTGAATATCAAAAGATTTACAATCTGGATATGACACTGAAACAAGGTTTTGAATATTTGGAACATAATGAAATTTTTAAGTATGGATTACAGTATGAATTTGATAATGAGGAATGCACTAAGGTTATTTTGAGAAAAATTCATAATGGAAAGTTTTGGTTAGAGGATAGAGTGATAGATATTACAATAGATTTGAATCATGAAGTCACTGGATTATCTAAAACTGGAGCTATTCCTTTTAATGAGAAAAACATGAGGAAGACAGTCATTGATAACACAAACTCATCCTATAATGGTAGAGGAATTGTGATTAGTAAGATCAAACAAGATGATGTGAGATACTTATGCAAGATCCTAACTACTAAGTTTTGTGCAAATTCAAGAGAGGATGACATGGCAGCTGGAATGGTACATGTAGCCTATCTAATGTGTGTTGATAGGGCACAAGTTGATATGTGTGAAATTCTTAGAATTCAATTGTTTGAGAACTTGGAGAAGATCAAGAAAACTAAGTATACATAGTTTAGGTTCTCATCCCTAATCACATATATGATCTTTCATCTTTTGGGGAGATTTCCTTACACCATAGGAAATGACTGGAATGATGGAAAAATTACAATGGAAAGGATCAACCTAGTATACAGAAGATATGTTATTAACAGTGTAAATGAGAGTGGAGTACTTGTTATTAAGACATTTCATAATATTGTGTCTAGCAGATCAAGAATCCCTAAGTCTCTTGTTGAAAAATATAAAGATGATATATGTTTTATGGTGGATACTGACTTTACCTATATTGAAGCAGTAGAGCCTAGAATAGAGTTCATAGACCCTCTTGGCTATGAAATATCTAAGGTAGAGACTAAAGAATATGTTAGTAGGTTACTTAAGTGTAAGTTGGACACTTAGTGCAACAGGTTTGGAACCTTTGAGGATAAATTCAACTCTACAAAGATTCTAATTGAAGAGAAGCAGTCTAAGAAGAGAGTTGAGAGCACTATTAAGAAAATCCTAAAATATACAGGAATGACAGAGCAAGATTTTTTGGTAGCAAAGCAGACAACAACAACAATTAGAGAGAGTGGACAAAAAGAAGTTTTGTCTATCCCTCCTTTATCGTCAATTGTAGTACAATAGGAAGAACCACAAGTAAAGGTGAAAGTGGAAGTACCTAAAAAGGATATAGAAGCAAAGATGTCTACTAGATCCTCTTCCTCCACACCTAGCAAAAGAGTAAAGGAAAGTGCTACTAGACCAAGAAAGAGACATAAGACTCTAGTGCAACTAGTTCCAAGAAAGATTGCAGAAGTAAAAGATGATGTCACTACTAAGAAGAAAGCTTGGAAACCAAAAGTTGAAAAGCTTAATGAGAAGATCATTGAGAATGGTGACTTTGCAAGAATGAATAAATACTATGATCTTTATGATTATACTGACAGGCTTAATTTGGAGAATGTAGTTGTGAAGCATATGATTTTGACTCGCAAGAAGTTTGATACTATTCAGGGATAGATACTTGATGATTTATTTAACAAACTTGTAAATAGGAAGAAGAGAGCATCAGATGAAGACACAACTATCAGAGAAAAGCTTGTGAGGAAGCTGTTATACAATAAGTTTGCACCCTTGTTTCAAGCTCTCTTGGTCTTGATAACTTAGTATAACATGGGAATCATCTCCAGGTTTTGGGACCTATGCTAACTAAGATGAGACCTCCAGGTTCTAGGCTAGTTCTTCTTGGATAATCACCTTAATTTTCTTCTTGATAGGAAAGTAAACTCTTGAGGGAAAAGGGGTAGAAGGAATGCATGAAAGGGAAATAACCGAAAGCAAACTATCCTACTAGGTGATACACCAAAAAGAAATGAACACAATACACTGACCAAATTAGCATGAAGGCTCTTAGATCTAATAGAACACAATCTTCCTAAACAAGCTTGCATAAGTGTTTCACAGAGAGGCCTGAACAAAAGACAAAGACTGTGACTTGTAAGCAAACGTTCTCTTCGGCAAAAGGGCACATGAATGAGACAAAATGATAGGGGGTTGAAGTGTACCCACAAACTCACTCAAATAAAATCAGACATAATAGTACACAAATGAGCTAAAAGAAAGAAGGGCTATGGACTCCAAGATTTCTCTAAAAAAGCCAGTATATTATATTCAATAAGAGAAATACAAACAAGGGAAACACCAGAGGGAAAAACAATTGCCACGGATAGCCTCTATTGAATCTGAGATTTCAATGAAAGGTTATAGTCTATAAGAGCCAGAGGGTAGAAAAAATGCCATGGATAGCTCCTAAGAAAGAAGAACTCTTTTTACAAAATGTAAAATTTGAGCTCTAAAAGCTCCAAAAAACTAATATATGCATCTCCTTTATTGGACATAGGTAGGAGCAAAAAATCTAATTAGGGTTACATAGATTTTCATAGAATAATGGAAACCCTAACTCTATCAAGTTTGACCATAAATGCATCACTAAAATATCTTGGACAATTAGATCTTTGTACCTGCATGTCCATTTCATCACTACATTTGTTTGCAGACAAGCCACCTTGATCCATCTACCTCTCTGCAACTCAGGCTCACCATAACTGCTCAAATCTGGTATTTTTTAGATATTTGAATTTTAAAATATAAACGGTCATAGGTAGCACCAAGATTTAATTTATCAATGGCTGATATTTAAACTTGATCTATGTTTTAAAACATAGCCGTCAGATCATCCATTTTACCTGGGCACCACTTTTGACTTCAACCCTGACTCTACCTTCACCTTAAGTTCTCTTTTCCTTTTAGTCGCTAAATCTCACAACCTTTTCACTAACTCTGGCTTACTCCAGTGATTACATGATAAGCATTGATCCTTATCTAATCTGATAGTAGTCCCTAAGTCTCCATAAGTCTTCGACATATTCCTTCTTATTATGAGGTTGCTCGACTGAAGAGAACCTCACAGTCGCTGGATAGAAAGAATATTCTCTTTTTCACTGGGTGATAACCTGACTAAGTTGCAAACCTAGGCCCATCCTACCACTTGTCATCATACCAATAGCATTTGAAATGAGCATGTCAGTAATATCCAGCAAGCAAACCCACCTGATAGACCACCTTCATGCTGAAAGATCGGATGGCTATCGCATAGCCATGATGAATATCTCTCGAGCATCTTTTCCTTGTGGTATTATGATAATAGTTGATCTCTAGAAAACTTTAATTACTTGAGAGCTAAGACCACCAGACAAATGTTATATGCTTCACTAGATCATTGAATGATTAGGACTTGACCGCCAGAAATGAGAGACTTTGCGAACACATAGTCACTCAGTCACTGAATAAAAACTTAACCATTTCAAAGAGCTAGAGACCTAGTGACTTTATGCTTGAAGAACCAGGTCCGCCCTGCCATATGTCACTCTATCACTTGCTTTGACTACCTTGTCAACTTTGACAACTACCAGCTATTCTAATAATGGCCCACCCTATCTTAATCATAGGAGATTTGGAGATTGGGCAACTGTATAAAATTCCAAGTCTCATGAACTTTTGCTAACCTTGGGTTTGATCATGAGACTTGCCGACTAAAGGCTTTCTGACTTAGCTTTAACCTCTACCTTTAATCAAGCGATCACATGACTATGCTTTTAATCTCCAAGTCTCCTAATCATTTGGAATATTCTTTTTGTGTTAAGCAAATACCCGACTACATAAATCTCATGATCTCGTGACTTCATAGAATATTCTTTCTACATTATGGGATCACTCGACTGAGCCTTAGTCACTGAATCACTGAATATTATTCAAATATCTAGTGACAACACTTAAACCTCCAAGTCACCCAACATAAAGGAATATTCCACTTCCATTCTGATATCACCCGACTAAGACAAATCTCATTGTTGCTTGATAGAAAAGAATATTCTCCATGGGTCTAGCGACTTGGAGACTAAGCCTATAGAGCCTGGGCCCACCAGAGACATGTGGCACTTTGTCATTTTCCATTTTCTTTACCTTAAGCTGACCATCCTTTGACCATGATTATATCTAGCGACCTCCTGACTAAAGAAAACTTGAAGTCTTGTGAAGATTTGGATGACCACAGTTAACTCTCGAGATCTCCCGACTCAAGAGATACCCTTAACCCAACATGACATCAGTTATAATTGTAGTAAGGAAAATCACTTAGTTGCTAGATCTCAGGAAGAATTGCAAACCTTGAGTTTCATTAAGAGATTGCCCGATTGAAGTGAAATTGCTAAGTCACTAGGTAGAAAGGGAATATTCCATCCATCAGGAGATTAAGAGATATAAGGTAGTCGTGGGATCAGGAGATATAAAATAATATTCCACTAGGCTTTAGAGATTTCATGACCATCCTTAGAAAAAAAAAGCATAAGCAAAAAAGAAAACTTAAGTGGCCGAAAAAGTAACAATGAAATAGAAAAGGCCAGGGCTTTTAGGGTTTTCTACCTCTAACGGTCATATTTTCAAATAAAGAATTGTAGACTAGGGAGTTAAAATATTTTTAGAGACCAAAAGAGGAGAGGGAAACCACAAAAAAATCTCAGAGTGTTCAACAAGATTAAAATACAGACCCCTGGATAGAGCCCAACCTATAGCCAAACTTGTATGAGATCAGGAAAAATTGGGTAACAGAAGCTTTGTGAAATAAGAGATGAAACACATTTCAATCAAATCATGAAAGCCCTTGGCACCCATCTGAGAACAAAAATGATAAAAATTCATATTATGGGAGGCAGGTATGAAGAATATGAAGAAATCAATTCTGAGATAGAACAAGCTATTATCAAGGTTATGGTAGAAAATGTTGGAGAATCAATAGTTGTAGTAGAGCAAGTAGGTGAGAAAGAAAAGGAGGACATTCCCTCTTCTCCAACTATTAATATTGAAGATGAAACAATGAATGTAGAAGGTACTAAAATCACCTTGGATACTGATGAAAATGTATTCAAGAATTTGGAGAACATTGTTGACAATTTCGCCTTTGAAGAACAGGAAGCTAAAAAAGAAGAAGAGATGATAGAGACCACAGTTATGGAACCACCAGTAATAGAGGAATAAATTCCCATTCCCACCAAAGAAGACATCTATCTTACTCCTGAGACTGGAAAGATGATTCAAATTGGATCTATGATTGAGCATTTGGGAAAAGAAGTAGATGATGATGATCAGTTGGAATTGATCACATCCTTGAATAAAATCATTGGTAAGAATATTGGTAAGAATAAGAAAGTGAAGAGTCTTGAAGGATGTCTGAAGGAACTAACTGAGAAGTTACAAAGCATTGTAACTACACAAATTGCAGAAGTAGACCCTATGGAGAAAGCAAAGAAGGTAATGAGCACCTTTGATAATGAATTCACAAACTTGTCTGATATTGCAAAAGTGAAAGAACAAGCAGCCTATGAGGCTAGAATGCTTTTGAACATCATTCAGAGTATCAGGAATGAAATCAACACTCTTGATATTTGTATCAAGGACTTGAGAAAGCATTTGGAGAAAGACAAATCTTTGTACATATAGTGTAAAAAATTAGAGACCTTGACAACAGAAGAAGATCAGAAGATGAAGTTGAAGGAAGCAGAGATTCTGAATGAAACATACCTTCTGTCTAGCCCCAATGTGAAGGTATGTGATGTTGAGAAGAAATTTCAAAAGCTTTATGATGAAATCAAAGTTGTGCAAGATGAGAGAGATATAAAATTGAGAAGCTACACTCTTTTGAGAGAGAATGCTTCTATGAAGTTGAGTATTATTGAAGAACAGTTGGAAGAATGTCTTTTAGCGAAGACATCTTTTCAGAAATTTAACTTTGAAAACCTCAAAGCATGTGAAATAGCATCTTATGGACTGAGTGTACTACTTAATGTGGCAAATTCCATTAAGAAATCATGGGAGAAGGAGATAGAAGCCATGAAGATAGATTTTTCAGATTGTGTTGCAAGCCTACTGGCTTTACAATAAATGAATTGAGGTATAACTTTTTGTGATACAATTTTGTAACCCTCTCTACCTTATTTTGTCATTGTTGTCAAAGGGGGAGAGATATATAGAAGAAAATTGATAGTAATTGATAAGTATCGTTACTCTTAGGGGGAGTACTATATTAGAGACAATAATTTTTGAGGAGTTCTAAGTATAGTATATATTTTATACTATCGCCACAATTTTGAGCAATTTTGAGATTTTGAGTTGTACACTTAGCCAATTTTCTCATATGTTGCCACCAATGACAAAGGGGGAGATTGTTGAAAATTTGGCTGAGTTGATTGTGTATATTTTTTCATTATGGAAACATATGATCCACATGAAGATCGCATAGGTCAGAGAGCAAGTATGACAGAGTGCATTACAAATTTATCTAAGTGTGAGACAATGTTTTTACTAGTGAACCTGGACACAGTTTTTTGCTTGTGACATTGAATGGAGTAAGTTCAGTGCTTGCACACTTGAAAATAGACTCTATGATGTTTATTGATCACCCATCTCAGAGTGCAAGTCAGTATGACATGTACGAAAAAATTTATGACAGCTTTACCGAAGATAGTGTGAAGCCGACAGGACAGAATATGTAGACAAAACTAGTAAAGAGTTAAGGGATTATTTTGTTTACCAAAATCATGACTTAAAAATATAAAGGGATGACATCCTAGATGTTAACTCTTGGATAAAGCTATTGTTATAAATGTAATTGTAATTGTAAAGTAGGAGATATAGTGAACATTTGATGTATAGTAAAGTGATATGATGCGAAGTATATGAAACATATGTAATAGCGATAGTGAAAGAGAAATGAAGAGATATTGATGCAAGAAGCATAAGGTTATGTAACTTAACCTATTTTTTTAATCATTGCATACTGTATATTACTTGTTTGGGCAATGGGCTCATCTGGTAATCACATTTTGTACTAGCAACTCCTAATAGGATTGAGGCTTCTAACAAGGCCTATAGTCCCTTAATCAGGATTAATACACTATATGTTTGTAATAGACTCCTAACAGGGTCAACATCCTTAACAAGATACTTTTGATTAGTGGATCTTTATGGGTACCATCCCCACTGGGGTTTTCCCTTGCCTAGGGTTTCCTCGAGAACAAATAATGTGTTATGAGTTCTTTATTGTTATGCATGTTGTTTAGCTTCTTATGTTATGCATGTATAAAGATAATCTGTTATATCCATAATTGGGAAAAAGATAAAGTTTGTAGAATACTGATTCCCCCCCCCTCTCAGTATTCCCTATTTCTAACAAAAAAAAGCATCCATTTCTTAGTCTATTGCTGAAGCAGAGTATGTTTCTACTGCTACAAATTGTTCAAATATAGCTTGGATCAGACAAGTGTTGGAAGGAGTGAATGAGGTAATCACTGACCCGGTGATTATATATTATGACAACACTAGTACTATAAATATTTCTAAGAATCATGTGATGCATTTGAAGACAAAGCATATTGCTATTAAGTATCACTACTTGAGAGAACAAGTTCAAGAGAAGAAAGTACAACTGGAATTCATAACATCTAAGGAACAACTTGCTAACATCTTTACTAAACCATTACCAAAGGACACATTTGAATATTTGAGAACTAGACTTGGGTTCTATCCCCTATCGACCAGTCATTGAGGTGAACTAGAGGTTTTATCAACCTACACTTATCAAAAGATCATTCATGTTGATGCACATAGCTCACACTTTGGATTTTGTCTAAGGTTGTGAAAAATTGTAGAAGCTGGAATATAAATTTGTTTATCTATACATTGAAGGTACATGATATGAACCTCACAATAGAGAAATACTTGGCTATTGTAGAGTTGTTTGTTTATATTTTATTTGGCATTATTGTCAAAAGGAGAGAGAATGAATATGGAAAATCAGTTACTGAGAATACATAGAAAGGGAGAGACTTGAATATTTGTTGCTAAGAACAAAGGGAATCTAAGAGATGAAAAGATCAAATCAATAGGGAGACTCTTCACTTGTAATGCTATTATGTTTTGTAGTGATTAAACATATTAAATATAAGCTTACTAAGCTACAAAAAGTTTTCTTACATAGTTGTAGAATACATGTTTGGTATATGCATGTCATATTTTCACATTGCTTGTGTTGCCATTAATGCCAAAGGGAGAGATTGATGAACTTCAGCTAATTGAATATTTGAATGAACTAAAGAAACAATGATTAGAGATCACCAAGTACTGAAATGATATGTAAGATGATTAAATCAGTCAATATGTTGTCATTGATGTCAACTAGTCTTGACAGTACTTATCATGTTAGTTACAAGCATCTAAATATATGTTTGAGGAAGAAAAGATGAAGAACCGAGATATCTACATAAAGAAAAAGATGGATATGAAAGATAAGGATAAGGTAAACATTGGGTAGCTTATTGATAAGTCTATGGCATTATATTTTTGACTTGAGCATGTTACATTAATCTATTATGAAGAAGAGATTTGAAATTGAACATGTCAATATGGTTGGTAATTGAAGATTTCTGTATACACCGAGCCTATGCAGTGTATACCGACTGACAATATTAACTGAGCTAGTTTAACTAGTTATCACCAACGCATTTCTATATTGACCAAGTATGGATGAAAACATTAAATGCAAAGAACAACCAACTGAAATTTGATGAGCTAAAAATTTTATGATTTTGAGATTAAGGATTAGGTTTTTTATGAGATCCGCGGCTGACAAAATTTGGAAAATATCTAAAGGATGAGATTGAAACATGTTAATGGCACGTCTGCTGATGAAGGTTTAAGAGGCAAAATCAAGGAAGGAGATTAAGAGGAAAAATCTAATGGCTAATATGAAAATGGTTTACTTGTCTATATAAGAGATATGAGTTTCATTGTTGAAACATGTGGGAAGAAGAAGACTATAGATATTTCTCATGAAGACTATTCATGCATGCCTGATCAGACTGGTTATTGAAAGAACTGAACTACAGAGTTAATGGAGCATCAGAGAATCATTTACCGAGTAAAAGTAAGTTTAATAATATTGATGAAGTAAATTTTATTATTGATCAGAGGATTTTATGGGCTTAGCATAGATATGAATATCTACAATTGAGTTGTATTTGAATCAAATCATTATTGTATTAGTTTAACCATTGATTTAGAAAATCTCTTAACCGAGTGGACTTAATAGTCTTATATTCTACCCTATGTCATTCAAAGAATATACATTGTTATCTTGTTGACCCCATAATGAATGCTGGGCAAAAGTTAACTGTTAGTGATAAATCCTCTAACTAGGTCACACTTAACAATGTGTTTGTAACCTTTAACATGGTTGGCTCTTCACCGAGATCACTTCATAAGAGTGAATTATTTTAGGTTACCAGACCTAGGTGGTTTTTCCCTTAATAGGGTTTCCACATTAAATCATTGTGTTATGTGTTATTTGTGATGATTGTTTTTCTATCATAATTTACATTTTTTATAATTGATTGGGTCGGTAATCAGAGTTAGCTATTTATTAGTAATTGGTAAAGTGAACTGACAGATTGATATTTTATGTTACCAAGATGCATAATGTGTTGGAATTATTTAATAAGGTACATATTTTTATTTGGGACTATAGGCTAACTGATATAACTGATTCACCCCCCCCCCCCCCCTCAGTTAGTCTAATAGGAGGATGCTCTAAAGAAGTATCAGGAGCTGGTGTACTATTTATGTCCCCATCAGGTATTACATTTAAGTATTCATTTTAGTTAACTTTCCAATGCACAAATAATGTTGTTGAGTATGAGGCATTAATATTTAGATTAGATATTTTCATAAAACATGGTATAAAATGATTAAAAGTTTATGGAGACTCCCAATTAATTATAGCTCTGATTCTATCTAAATATGCTCCCAAGGATGACAGATTAAAGTTGTGTAGGTATGTTGTCTTGGATAGAATAGAGCTATTTGATTCTTTCAATATTCAATGGGTTGAAAGGTCAAATAATATCATGGAAGGTTTTCTTGTAAATGTTGCATTGAAAAATAATGATGTTACTCTTATTGGTGTATCAATGTTAGAGATTAGGACTATGACTATTGTGGCTAACAATATTTATAATTAGAAAGTTTTTAAGGATGAAAATGATATCCTTAGATTTATCCAAGGCCTAGATCAATATGATGGCCAATAGATTGATTGTGTTTCCTCAAAAAAGGTTGTTAATAGTAAGGATTGCATCCTTGGAAATGAAATTACCAGTTAGCTTCTATAAAGGGATAAAAATCAAGTGGAATAACTAGGGCTTTTAACAATGCACCTAATAGAGACCCTAAACCAAAATTCTTTGCAATATATATAAATTAAGATGATAAGTAATGTAAATTTGGAAATGCTTGAAATTAGATAAGATAAGGTACATACCTCATAATGAGATTAATCTGGAAATACCTATTTTCTTATGCTTGTGTATAGTTTCGGGAGATTCTACAACTTCATCTGGACCCAGAAAACTGCAATAGAGAAAACCTAGAAAAAAATTTCAATTTTGAGGAAAGTCAACCTTGACCCAAAGACCGAAGTAAGATCTTATCCCGGGGTATAATCTTGACCCCTACTAAAAGTTGACCTTGACCTGAAATAGCTCCAATAGAAATTTTGTTCATAGATCCCTGAAGTTTGATGAAAAGGGTACTCAGATCTTCTCTACAATTCTTGAAACAACAATTATAGATATCTAAAAATGGTGTTTTGGGGTGGCTATATAGGGTTTTAGCTTAGTAAAACCCCCATTTTTGTGATCTCCACCTCCATGAATAGCCAGATGTAATAGAATATGTGTGTGTATTGAATGTGTAATGCCAAGATATAATCCTCTAGAATGAAACCCTAGCATGAATGGTTATGACAAAGTAATGCATAGATTTGAATAAGATAATATAGCATACCAAGCCCCCAAGGCTAAAGTGCTCTCACCAAACTCACAATCCATAATCTCTACCCCATGATTATATCTTTGAATGCTTAATGTTGACAATGGTGGATCAAGGAATAAGGAATCTCTCTTGCTCCAAATAGATGTTCACAATGATGTGTTCACAAAACTGCTTGATACTAACAATGGCTTGATCTTCTATATCATCCTCTTGAAATATTTCATCCTCATTTCACCATCAATTTCTTGCTTTCTTGAAATCTTGATCCTCTTATTTCTTAATTGTCTCTCCACTTGATGGATACTTGATGTCCAGTTGTGAAAATGAAGGCAAGAGAGAGTCTTTATATAGTGGCTTCAAGGTGAGGCTCCTTGGGAAATGTAAGGGCCCATAATTAAAATTTCATCTTAAATTATGGTCTAATAACAATAACCAACTAAGGAGGGAAACAAATTAAATGAATTTCAAATTAAAAACCTTTTGCATTCGGATCTGAGGGCTTGACATTGATTTCAGGGCCCGTCGAGACCAAAATTTGAAAAGAGGTATCAAATCCTGACAAAGGTCAAGGACAACATCAACTTTGACCTAGGTCAAAGTAAAACTCAACCTTGACCTAGGTCAAAGTTGATCTTGACCTTGACCTAGGGGTCCAGATCTAATCTGCATTGAAAATAGGAGATCTCGGGGAGGCCCAGAGACTTGGAAATGATAACAGAATAGGTCATAGTGCCAAAAAAGGACACAAAGGCCTATGATGAACATGATAAGGGATATGAGAACCTATTCCTAGATCCTACCTAGAAAATAGAGCCATAAAGAAGGGAAATAAAGGAGAATCCTTGGGATCCTAACCCTATTTTCACCTAAAATGAAGGAATCAAGTGCAAAATGCATCCTAAATGAAAGTTTATCATGATAAGTATACTAAAATAGGCTACTAATCCTATCAAGATGGAAGTGCTTCCATTTTAAGATGATACATTTAGCCTCCACTTTATCTTAGATATGACACTATGTGAATATGCAAGCTAAAGTAAGAAAACATCATTGTAAATTAATAGGATAAAATAGTGTGCATGGGTGCCAAAATGAATGGGGTAAATATTAGATCTACTTCTCAATCCAAATTCCCAAAGGATAGATCCAAATTGATCAACCAAAAGGTTAATACAAAAAAGAGTCAATTTATGGAGAATATGAATGAAGGAGGAAACCTTATAGTTCCCTATGAAGAGTATATACTTGAAATTTGAAATAATTGAAAGGCAAATACTAACCTCAAAATAGGGCAAATCTAGAAAATATTGATTTCAAATCCGCAGTTTTGCACTTGTACCTGCAAGAAAAAGAGGGTTTTTCTTGTTTGGATGGGGGATTTTCCTTGGTCAAACCCTAATTTAGAAATTAACCTTGAAATTGAATTGAAATTTTAATGTGCTTAAACAAAGTAAATGAAATAATTCACCTTGCTTGTGTTCAAGTCCTTATAGAGGATTCGAATCCTTGAATCCACAAGTATGGATGGTCCAATGGATGTAGAATAAATATAGGATGTCTCAAATCAATAGAATTTGATCTTCAACACCAATATTGAATGGATATTTGCATATGAGGAGGCTTGGATGAATGTCTATGGAGAAATCTTCAAGGCGGCTCCAAAGAAATTGAATCTTTTAATGGCTAACAATGGATCTCCTTGATGGATGCTTGAATGATTGAATGCTTGAATGCTTGTCTTGAGGATGAATGAATGCTTTCATGCTTTCCTTATCCTTCTTTCTTTCTTTATTTCACTTGAGAGCTTGAGAGATTATGAGATTGAAAGATGGTAGATGTTCTCACAAAACTTGATGGAGAAAATGAGAGAGGAAGGCTTCCTTTTATAGTGATCTAGGGAAAAATCCTCTAGAGAAGACCAACATTGGGGAACTAAATCCTAGTTAACCTTAACCCCTATATTTGGACCCATATTAAATAAAATTTAAGGATTTACCATTTTGAAACCCGAAATAGCCGACCCGGAAGCTAGAAAACAAATATTTTTGAAACTCGACATCCAAAAATCACGGGAACTTGAAATTTGAACCCTGGATCAAGGATGAGGTAGACCCCACCCTAGGTTATGGTTGAGGTCATCCCTAACTTGGGTCAAGTTTGAGGTCTTCATTGACCCTAAAGGTCATCTTTGACCTTGAAGTCAAAAACCTCAAGACCTCAATCCAGAGTGCTAGGAAATTTAGAAATAAAGTGAAATAGGTGGAGAGAGAAGTTGAACAGGGGGAGAAAGCCATATACATGAAAAGACCTAATCAAGGAACTTAAAATAACCCCAAACCACTCACTCAGAGGGATAAACACTCTTATCATGGAAGTGCTTCCATTTTAAGATGATAGATTAAGCCCCCATTTTAGCAAGAGTATGGACTCGATGAAAACTCTTGGTAAAGGAGATCAAAATGAAAAGATAATCTTATCATAATCAAAGGGACAAAGAGAAACCTCAAGCCCCTAGGGACTCAAGTCTTTATCGACTCCAAGATCACAATAAGAGAGACATCTCTAGAGAGAGAGAGAGAGGGTGTGATTATCTTTCCCAATGAGAACTTATGTCCCATTGTGAACCACACAAGGACATGATGGAACTGGAAAGATGGAATTGAACTACCTAGTGAATATGGCTACTCACTAGCCAAACCATCGAGGATTCACCCTTAGTAATATTCTATTCCATAAGAGAAAAGCTAAAAACAAAAGAGATCCAGTCTTAAGGACACCTCTAACCTTAAGGGATCAAAAATATATTTGAAACTAGCGAGATCAAGAGATCCTAAAATATAAATCCATGTTGTAAGGATTAGTCACTAATCCAAAAAGAGAGAAAAGGTATCTTGAAAAATAATATATGTATATTGAAAAGTGCATGTGTGCAATAAGTGAGTAGAGTGTATGCCCCTGTGTTAAAGTCATTGCTAACACTTTAACAGGAGCAATGGCTTTAATGGAATCATAAACAACTCCACTGATTACACTTTCACTACGAGATGCCCCTAGATGAAGACAAATCAAGGGAAATACCATAGAAACATATAGAGAACATAGAAAGGATCTACCTACCTTGGGGTTAGTATGATCATAAGATAATATATATATGATATTATTGCAAATGAATTGACATCATTCCCCAAAGAAAGTAGAACTACAATCATGAAGGAGGAAAGATCACATAAGATATACAAAGATTTCAAACCATGACATGGAGACCAAAAAGAATCAGTGCTACCACATCTCAAATCCAAGAAGATTACACAAGAAAACATTCATGAACAATAGCAAAATTACCATATAACATGAAACAACATATAGAAGAATAGAGATACATATAGAGGAATTTAACAATAGTTTCGATTCCTTTATCACCTTGCATCAACTGAGTAAAAAGGCTTGTATAAAAGAATCTAACAACATTTAGCAAACAAATTATGGGAGAAGCAAAATACAGCAAGCAAACATACAACAAAGCTACCATGAAGGACAAGCTGATCAAGCATGCCACCTACTCTCCCCATCTTGTTGTATATAATTTAGGGAAGGTGGGTAACTCCCAAGAGGGACTACATCCAACATAGTAGGAATGATAGCTAGTTCCAAACAAGGATCCTCTCGAGAATCATCATGTTTGATACTAGGTGTAAGAGTTAATTGTGATGAAATCATATTAGGTAAATTAATGTCAGTGTTAATAGTCTCATATTCATCATCAATATCATCAAGAGTATCTTCTTCATCCAAATTAATCAAAATAGGATCTAAGATATGATTAGAATCATCACAATCATGCATCTTAAACATCATTATTAGTAACAACATCATGCATAATCTTATTTGAAGAAGGTAGAGATCTTTGAAGAATAGAATTACCATCTTTAGCATGAGCATGATGCTTCTTATGAAGTTGATTAGCAGATCGATTATGCTTTTCTTTACTTGAAATAGGTTGATAACTAGGAGGAACAATCACAAGATCCTTCATAGGTTCTTTAGGAAGATCAATATGATTATCAGCAATAGGAGGAACCTGATTAACATAACTAGTGTTAATATGATTTAGAACAATAGAGAGTGGGGGTGAATCAATTGTCCTCAGGTGTTGATTAAAGGATTTCAATCACCCTATTAAAAGTGAGCCTGGTCAAAGGACTTATGATGCAGGAGCATCCTGGGTGTAAGAGCAATCTTCCATCACCAAAAAAAAAAAAATATTTCTATTTTTTTATATTCAATAAGGGCTATTTTGTGCAGAGCTACTATTTATGGAAAGTTACTATTTTTGGTAATTTTCGTATGTGCTCAGAATGATCTGATTTCTTTCTTGGAGGTTCATTTTGGTCATATAGGTCTGCCAGTAAAGTTTCATTGCCAGATCAAGTGTATATTGGAAGATATTGAAGATTTTTGGTATTGGTAGCAGGGTACAAAAAATTTGAACTCAGTTTTGAAGGCTTTAGAGGCCTCGAATGAGGTCAAAAATTTGGGTGATGGGTGCTTGCGCAGGTCAAGCCTGTAGAGTGCTTCGTGACATTTCTGAAATGGGGTTATACTAGCCGATCGGGTCAACTGGTGATGACTTATGGTCTTCGGAAGTTGGGCCACTTGAAATGGTGAAAAATAATTTTCTTCAAAATTTCTGTTTAGGTTTCAAAAGTTATCTTGAGCCGACTATAATGTAATAAAATGTAAAACAAAATAATTCTAAGTTTGGTCGGCCTTATTGGCTAAAATTCTGGAACCTTCCCAGGTGGTGGAAAATTGCCTATATAAGGAAGGCTGTATTATTGTCTTAGGCAGTTCAGAATAGTTCTGGGTAGTAGATCTGAGTATTGACTCGAGGCTTTGTCCTACAGAATATTGTAAGGGAATGCCCATGTGGCTTTGCATATTGTAATTCTAAAAGTTTGTAATTCCACATTTGTGGAGATAATAAGAAGCCAATTTTTTGTTCTTGCATATTATTGTTGTTGTTTCTCTATTTCTGTTAAGTGTTTGTGGTATTAAGGGGAGCACCCTTCATCAAGTGGTATCAGAGCAAGAGTTCTTGAGTGTGTAAATAGATCACCGACTATGAGGCAGTTTGCACTAGGACCGTGGTTAGGGTTTCAGTGCACATCGCGAAAATGCCTCCATGAAGAGAATGTGGCAGAAGAGCTGGTGCTGTGACACCTGAGGTTAGAGAGCTGCAGAGACAAGTGCGAGCATTGCAAGAAGAGATTCGCAAGGGAATGAATCTTAATGTCGGAGATGAAAGTAAGGATGAAGCTGAAGAAGAATATCAAGAAGGAGAAGCTGAAATTGTGAACCAGGAGGAAGAAAGACTTTTTCAAGCAATTTCCAAGATTGGGAAAAGACCTAAGATTGAGGTTCCTACATTTTCTGGAAATCTTAACCTAGAAGAATTGATTGACTGTATTAATGAATGTGAGGAATATTTTGAGTATGAAGATGTTGAGGATCCTGATAGGGTCAAATTTGTGAAGGCCAGACTGAAAGGTCATGCGAAGATATGGTGGCAAGAGATTCAGTTGGAGTGAAATAGAAGGGGAAAGGAGAAAATCATGAGATGGGATCAGATGGTGGATAAATTAAAATGACAGTTCATTCCTATTTTGCACTCGATGCAAGTGTGAGGGTAAATGCTATGATGTGATTATCGATAGTGGAAGCACTGACAATTTGGTGTCAGAAGAGATGGTGATGAAGTTGAAGCTCAAGAGACAGAAACACCCACATCCATATCGGATTGCCTAGGTGCAGGATGACCACAAGGTCATGGTCAGTGAACAGTGCCTAGTAAAGTTCAAGATCGGTGGGTACCAAGATGAGGTACTATGTGATATCATCTCTATGGATGCATGTCATATGTTATTGGGTAGACCGTGGCAGTTTGACAGATGTGTTGTACATGATGGTCATGCGAATACCTATTCCTTGACAAAGGATGGAGTGCGACACAAGCTAAAGCGATTGAAGGAGACCGAAGAAAAGGTATGTGGTAATGCAAGAATAACATTTGTTGATGGAAGAAAATTCTTAGATGGTATGAGGCATGAGCATGTGTGTTTTGCTTTAATTCCAAAAGTTGGTAAAGAAGAAGTAGAGGATGTACCTGTAGAGGTTGTAGATTTGTTGAATGAGTTTCACAATATTGTATTTGATAATGTACCTAATGGATTACCATCAGTAAGGAAGATCAGTCATCAGATGGATTTGATTCCAGGATCTAGTTTGCCAAACAAGGCAGCACATAGAATGACACCAACAGAAAGTGAAGAGTTGAACAGACAAGTACATGAGTTATTGCAGAAGGGGTTGATTCGAGAGAGTCTAAGTCCTTGTGCTGTACCAGTGGTATTAGCACCAAAGAAGAATGGTGAATGGAGGATGTGTATAGATTCTAGGGAAATAAACAAGATCACAATCAAGTATAGGCTTCCATTGCCACAAATGGATGATATTATGGATTGTTTGAGTGGAGCTGTGTATTTCCCAAAGATAGATCTGAAGAGTGGGTATCACTAGATTCAGATCAGAGAAGGAGATGAATGGAAGACTACCTTCAAGACAAAGGAAGGACTATATGAGTTGTTAGTCACGCCTTTTGGGCTAACCAATGCACTGAGCACTTTCATGCGGCTCATGAACAAGGTTCTGAAAGAATTTTTGGGTAAGTTTGTCATTGTTTACCTAGATGATATTTTGATCTTTAGTAAGACATTGGATGAGCATATGATACATATTCATATGGTATTTGAGAAGTTGAGAGAAGATAAATTGTTGATTAATTTGAAGAAGTGCAATTTTGTGAAGAAAGAGTCAGTGTATTTGGGATTTGTAGTTTCAGCAGAAGGTCTAAAAATGGACCCAGAGAAGGTACAGGCTATCCTTCAATGGCCTACTCCAAGGAGTACTACTGAGGTAAGATCTTTTCATGGTCTAGCTAGCTTTTACAAAAAGTTTATCAGAAATTTTAGTAGTATTTGTGGACCCTTGACTGAAATAATGAGAGGGGATAGAAAAGAGTTTAAGTGGACTAATGGGGTAGAAAAGAGTTTTCAATTGTTGAAACACAAAGTTACAGAACAACCTATTTTAGCACTTCCAAATTTTAATAAGGTGTTTCAAGTAGATTGTGATGCTAGTGGTACTACAATAGGAGCTGTTATGAGCCAAGAAGGTAAACCTATTGCTTATTTCAGTGAGAAGTTAAATGATGCCAAGAGAAAATATTTTGTTTATGATTAGGAATTTTATGCTATAGTTTAGGCATTAAAGAAGTGGAGACATTATCTACTTCCTAAGGAGTTTGTTTTGTATACTGATCATCAAGCTTTGCAATATTTGAATAGTCAAGGAAAGTTGAATCAGAGGCATTTGAAATGGGTTGAGTTTTTGCAGAGTTATACATTTGTTTTGAAACACAGAAGTGGAAAGTCTAACAGGGTTGCAGATGCTCTTAGCAGAAGGCAACTATTGCTGATAGAGATGTAGATTGAAGTGGTTGGGTTCAAGGAACTCAAGAATTTGTATCCAGAGGATCCTGATTTTGGTAAAGCTTGGAAAGCTTGTACAGAACCTGTTACTCTAGACAAGACAAAATGGTTGGATTTCATCATCCAGGATGATATGCTATTCAGAGGGAGTTAGTTGTGCATTACATGAAGTTCTATGAGGGAGAATCTCATCAAGGAGAAGCATAGCAGAGGATTGGCTGGACATTTTGGTCATGATAAAACCCTTGGTTTGGTTAGTGAGAATTATTATTGGCCTCAGTTGAAGCAAGATGTGAAGAAGTTTGTACAAAGTTGCAGAGTATGTCAGATGGAAAAAGGAGTGAAGCAGAATATAGGGTTGTATCATCCATTACCTATACAAGAGAAGCCTTGGGAGGATATCAGTATGGACTTTGTTCTTGGTTTACTGAGGACACAGCAAGGACATGATTCAATTTTTGTGGTAGTTGATAGATTTTCAAAGATGGCACATTTCATTCCCTGCAAGAAGACTAATGATGCTATTCATGTAGCATAATTGTTTTTCAGAGAAGTAGTGAGACTTCATGGCTTGCCAAAGACCATAGTTTTAGATTGGGACACTAAGTTTGTTGGATATTTCTAGGGTACATTGTAGAAGAAGTTGAAGATAGATTTGAAGTTTAGTTCATCACATCATCCATAGACTGATGGACAGACAGAGGTGGTGAATAGGAGTTTGGGAAATTTGCTAAGATATTTGGTTGGAGATAAGCCAACAGGATGGGATTTGATTTTACCACAGGTAGAATTTGCATATAATAAGTCTATCAATAGGAGCACTGGTAAATCACCATTCTAGATTGTATATGGAAGTAGTCCAAGAAATGCATCTGAATTGAGAAAGATCGATAAAGGAGAAATAAGTAGTGCTGAAGCTGAGGATTTTGCAGAACACTTGAAGAACATCCATGAGGAGGTGAGGAAGCATATTACCAAGATGAATGCACAGTATAAGGCTAAGGCAGATGAGAAAATGAGGTATAAGGAATTTCAGGTTGGTGATGAAGTCATGGTTCATTTGCGGAAGGAGCAGTTTCCAGTTGGTACATATAACAAGCTAAAAATGAAGAAATTTGGACCATGTAGGATACTAAAGAAACATGATTCAGGAAATGCATATGAGGTAGAATTGCCTACCGAGCTAAATATTTCACCAGTGTTTAACATTTTAGATCTGACACAGTATCATGAAGGAGGTGTTGAAGATGAGATCATAGCAGCACAATGGAGTATTCCAGCAACTAGTTCAGACACTAAGGAGATCAAAGATATACTGGACAGTCGTGTTGGCAGAAGCACAAGGAACAGGACATATGAAGAGTATTTGGTCAAATGGAAAGGATGACCTATTGAAGATTCATCATGGCTAACAAAGGAGGAGGTTAACCATCTTGGTTTTCCTCTACACACCTAAGTCGTGACAGGGTCACTTCTCAAATTACCCTAGGTGTCTGATGCAGGAGCATCCTGGGTGTAAGAGCAATCTTGCATCACCCAAAAAAAAAAAAATATTTCTATTTTTTTATATTCAATAAGGGCTATTTTGTGCAGAGCTACTATTTATGGAAAGTTACTATTTTTGGTAATTTTTGTATGTGCTCAGAATGATCTGATTTCTTTCTTGGAGGTTCATTTTGGTCATATAGGTCTACCAGTAAAGTTTCATTGCCAAATCAAGTGTATATTGGAAGATATTAAAGATTTTCGGTATTGGCAGTAGGGTACAAAAACTTTGAACTCAGTTTTGAAAGCTTTAGAGGCCCCAGATGAGGTCAAAAATTTGGGTGATGAGTGCTTGTGTAGGTCAAGCCTGTAGAGTGCTTTGTGGCATTTTCGAAATGGGGTTATAATAGCCGATTGGGTCAACTGGTGATGACTTATGGTCTTCAGAAGTTGGGCCACCTGAAATGGCAGAAAATAATTTTCTTCAAAATTTCTGTTCGAGTTTCAAAGGTTATCTTCAGCTGACTATAATGTAATAAAATGTAAAATAAAATAATTCTAAGTTTGGTCGGCCTTATTGGGTAAAATTTGGAACCTTCCCAGGCGATGGAAAATTGCCTATATAAGGAAGGCTGTATTATTGTCTTAGGCAGTTCAGAATAGTTCTGGGTAGTAGATCTGAGTATTGACTCGAGGCTTTGTCCTACAGAATATTGTAAGGGAATGCCCATGTGGCTTTGCATATTGTAATTCTGAAAGTTTGTAATTCCACATTTGTGGAGATAATAAGAAGCCAATTTTCTATTCTTGCATATTATTGTTGTTGTTTCTCTATTTCTGTTAAGTGTTTGTGGTATTAAGGGGAGCACCCTTCATCAACTTACATACACTCCATTAGAATACAACCTTGTTCAAAGGATTTAACATATGACTATTAGGTCAACCTCTATTAAAAGGATTTTGAATATTACAATGCTTAGAAAGTAGCAGTAGTATTGATCTGAAAAACATACAACTCACTTTGCAAATATTAGATCCAATTCTGTACACAAATGTTGGTTTATTGACTTTGAAACTTTTCCATCTCCACTTCTGATCTGCTTAGAACTTTCCTTCAAGCAATCACCACACTTTTCCTTCAGCCTTTTCACTTATACAGTCAATAAAAGTTTACTGTTCTTCCAGCATCTACTTCACCCATGCATTCACATACCTAATGCTTCAGTTCCCTTAATACTTTCCTCTGTTAGGTTAACTTATCTTTTTCTTCTTAATCTCCTTTGTAGATCTTAGGGTTAGGTCAAATACATTGAATCTACCCACTTCATGTTCTTCATCTCCTCTTCTAGAATCATCTCAAATCTCATAAATATTTATAATAAAACATTTTACAAAGCATTAAATGCTTCCATACAATCAATAAATAAAGTCAACACATTTTAAATAATCCAAGAATTCAACAATGTCGGCTCCAAATCTGAATTCTCTTCAAATATAAAATGTTTGATGCTCAGTCAATACTGTGATCATCCTCTTGGTCTCCATACAAAATGCTTAGTCACTACTAAAACTGTTTCCTCGGCAATTTACTGATACTCAGTCGACACTAGATTTTTGCTCGGCATCCACTAACTCAGTTGACTCTGTCATAACTTGGCTTAAACATGATTTCTTCATTTTTTCTTGGTTAAGCCTACCAATTTAGTCTTCAATCTTACTAAGATAAACAATAAATTGTCTCATCATTGTGCAACATAATCAAGTACACTTTGTAGTATCAAGATAACTTAACCTTTCCTTAGGTGCTATTTTTACCACCCTTTGTTTCCCTTCTCACCATAGATATAGTACTTTCCTAAGTAGCAACAGTATTACTAGTTAAGGTTTGACATCAATGACAATACAACAATATCTTCAATTGCAATTTCCTGCAATCTCCCTCTTTGGCATTGATGGCAACACCATATGATATCACCTCAATAACACATGGATTACCAACCAATCCAAAAACTTATCTGTTCATCAGAGAAAAATTATAATATCCTTAGTTTCATTCTGATTCAGAATCAATAAATCTTACTTCTATGACCATCAGAAGTATCTAGATCTTCCTCTATCCTGATCTTTCATTTTAGTTCAATCTCCCTTACTTTCAGTGTCATGTGTTATAGTATCATTTTGATTCAATCTCCCTCTTTGAAAAAAATTCCAAAGCAACAACTCAAACGTACATCCAATAGATGTAGATATATTTGTTCAACATAGTATTTCTCCCTCTATCATCTTGCTTATGACTAATTTTTTGTCTTTGCTTCTTCTTCACAGCTCTAGGAAAGTCCTAAAATGTGACAATCTTCTGCATCAATGTGTCAAATGTTCTGATGTAGCATATTTGATGCAGTGCTCCTAGCTTGGCTAGGGAGCCTCAGTTAGGGGAAGGACCCCTAATTGACTTTTCAAGTACTCATGAGTTTCTTTAGGTAAAGCTTTATTGAATATGTCTGCCAATTGTTCTTTTGTATTCATATATTCCATTCATACTTCCTTGTCTTGTACCAATTCCCTCAAATAGTGATACTTGATTGCTATATGCTTGGCCTTGGTGTGCATCACTAGATTCTTAGAAATATTGATAGCACTTGTGTTGTCATAGAAAATAACAATAGGTTCAGTGATTTCTTCTTTCATGTCTATCAACAACTATTTTATCCATATCAAATTTGAATAGTTTACTGCAGCAACAACATACTTGGCTTCAGCAGTAGATTGGGAAATGTAATTTTGTTTCTTGCTTGTCTAGGAGACTAATCTTTGTCCAAGAAAGAAAGCTCCACCACTAGTGCTTTTTTTGTCATCTACATTTCCTGCCCAATCAGCATCAATATATACTCTAAGTTCAAGTTTGTCATTCTTCTTTAAGTATAATCCATAGTCAGTAGTTCCTTTCAAGTATCTCATGATTCTTTTCATTGCCATCATGTGTGTTTCCTTAGGATTGGTAGAGAATCTTTCCACTATCCCAACAACTAATGCAATATCAGGTCTACTATGTGTAGCATACTGCAATTTTCCAATCATGGATCTGTACAAAGTCTGGTTAACTTCTGCAGCATCATCATTCTTAGATAAATTTTGTCCAGTAACCATAGGAGTTCCCACTGGTCTAGCATCTTCCATTCCAAAAGTTTTCACTATTTCATTAACATACTTAAAATATGTAATGAAAATACCTTTCTTCATCTTATATACTTGTAAACCAACAAAGAATTTGATCTCACCAAACATACTCATCTCAAATTCAGTTTGCATTTCATGTGAAAAGTTTTTACACAATGCATCTTGTCCACCAAAAATAATGTCATCAACAAAAATTTTGGCCAACAAAATACCTCTACCTTCTTCATCTTTCATATATAGATTTCTTGTGTCATTTCTCCTAGAAAATCCAATCTATATCAGATAATTATGCAACCACGCATACCATGCTCTGGGAGCTTGTTTCAATCCATATAAATATTTTTTTAGTTTGCATACCATGTGTCTTCTCTTTGGATCAATAAAACCTTCTGGCTGTTCTATGTAAACTTCTTCTTCTAGTATACCATTTAAAAATGTAGACTTGACATCCATTTGATAAACCTTGAAATCTTTATAAGTGGCATATGCAAGCAGAGTTCTCACTCCTTCCAATCTAGCTACAGGGGCAAATGTCTCCCCATAATCAATTCCTTCTTCTTGTGCATAGCCTTTGCATACTAGTCTAGCTTTGTTCCTAGTGATTTCACCTTTTCCATTCAACTTGTTTTGAAATACCCACATTGTTCCTATAACATTCTTATCTACAGATCTCGGCACCAGAGTCCAAGTTTCATTTTTCTCAATCTGGTCAATCTCTTCATTCATTTCTTGTATCCAGTCTTCATTTTCTAATGCCTCTTTAGTTGTCTTAGGTTCATATTCACATAGTAAGCATGTTGGATCTTTTGTCTTGCTTCTGGTCTGAATTCCAGTGTCTCTATCTCCAATTTTTTGTTCAGGCTTGTGATGTCTTCTTACATATTTTTCCAAAATAGGTTCAGCATTTTTCAATTCTATTTCATCAGGTTCCCCAACAAGATTGTCAGATTCAGCCTCTGAATGCTTGGCAACCTCTTCCTGATCCTCGACAGCATTATCTCATAGCTCGGCATGTTCTTGCTCTCTCTCGGCACTGTTTTCCTAATGCTCAGCATCATCTATCTGTCGCTCAACATTTCTTGCCTGAGACTCGGCATCAGGTGCAAGTCTGTTACCTATCTCTTTTATTTCCTCCATGTACACAAAAGATCTATAATCTTCTGGTTCTCTTTTGCTATCAGCCTCATTTCTTTCTACATACTCATTAAATTTTTTCATTCACACTTTTCACAATTTTGTTAGTGTTAGAGTTCAAACACTTATAAGCTTTACTTTTTGTGGAGTAGCCTAAGAATATGCCTTCATCACTTTTAGCATCAAACTTTCCATTCTTATTATCTTTCAATATGTAACACTTTCTTCCAAAGATTCTAAAGTATTTAACACTTGGTGCATGCCCATACCATAATTCATAGGGTGTCAGATTTGTACCTTTCTTGATCTGGACCCAGTTCAGAGTGTAAATAGATGTACTTATGGCTTCTTTCTAGTATTTCTATGCCACATTCTTTTCAATCAATAATGTCCTAGCACAGTCCAAAATGGATCTGTTCCTTCTTTCTGCTATACCATTTTGTGGAGGTGTCCTAGGTGCAGACATCTGTCTTTTGATTCCTCTATCATTGCAAAATAGATTAAATTCATTTGATGTAAATTCTCCACCATGGTCAGATCTAAGACATTTTAGGTTCCTACCTATCTCCTTCTCAACCTTAGCCAAATACCATTTAAAAGATTAAAGAGCATCAAATTTTTCTTTAAGAAACATTATATGCATCATCCTAGTATGATCATCGACAAACAAGATAAAATATCTAGCACCACAATAACTTTGTATACCCATAGGTCCACAAAGGTAAGTATGAACCAAATCTAGAAATGTGTTTAGAAGTAAAGGATTTTCTCTTAAAACTTGACTTAGTCATTTTTCCTAATTGACATTCTTTGCACATCACATTCTCAGGTTTCTTCAATCTAGGTAGGCCTCTTACTTTCTTCTTCTTACTTATCTCTACCAGATTGTCAAAGTTAACATGACATAGCCTCTTTTGCCATAACCAAATGTCATCAAGTTGTGCAAGCATACATATTTCTTCAAATAGGTCAAGATAGAACAAATTACCTCTAGTCTTCTCACCACTTCCAATCAGTTCACCAGTAGCATCAAATATCTTAGCTTTCTTGTGATGAAATTCCACTCACTAACTAGTGTTGTTGAGTTGAGCAACACTTAACAAGTTATAATTCAATCCTTCAACCCAATAAGCATTTTCACAAGAGATCTTATCAGTCAGTTTAATCAATCATTTTCCTCTAACAGGACATGGTGCATCGTTACCAAATGTTACACTTTTACCTTTATAATGATGTAGGGTCTCAAACTTATTCTTATCACCAGTCATGTGATGTGAACAACCACTATCAATAATTCATTTGTCATTATTGTTCACATAGGAAATCAATGTAGTTTTCTCATCCTCATCAGATTCATCTTTCATTGCAACATAGACTACCTCAATTTCAAAATCATCTCTATCAGTGTCAGTCTCTTCTTCAGCAATGTAACAAGATTTCTTACCTTTTTCTTTGTAGTCTTTGTACCTTTGGTAGCCTTTGTCATCTCTTCTTTCTTTGTGTCTATTATTTCTTTCCTCATCTTTATCCTTCTTGTCAGGACATCTAGTAGCTATATGACCAACCTTGTTACATGCAAAACATATAATAGGGAGTTTACCTTTGTATTTTCCTTTTCCTCTTCTCAGTCTTCTAGCCATAAGAGCTTCTAGATCTTCAAGATCTTCATCAGAAGTGTCACTGTCATCTTCACTTTCACTTTCACTTTCACTAATGCATCTTTCTTTTTCCTTCTTAGGCTTGTTTAGGACTAACTGTGACTTAAAAGTAGATTCAACATTTCCAATACTACCAATAGTGAAATTATCATAATTAGATAGTTCAAAAGTAGTCAACTTGCCAATCAAACCTTCCAAAGTAAGCACATTTGTAGAGTTACATCTAGATTCCTGAATAGTTGAGATATTAATAGCATATATAGAACGCATAGTTCTTAACACTTTTCCAATTATCATCTCATCATTAATAGTTCCATTTTCTCCTCTAATAGCATTCACAACTTCTTTTATTCTACCACAATATTGTGCAATGTTTTCATCTTCATTCATTCTCATTTCATCAAACTTACCTCTAAGACTCAACTTTGGCTTTTAGTACATATAGAACACCACCATAGATCTTTGCAAGAGTGTCCCACATATCTTTAGCATTTGTGCAGTCCTTAATGTCCTCAAATTCTAGATAGCTTAGGGTAGATGCAATTTCCAACATTGCCTGATTGTGTTCTTGCTTAGCTCTCATTTCCTCTGCAGTCAAAGGTGTAATAGGTGTGACATAGTCATGCTCAATGTAGTACTTTTCAAAATCACCAATATCGGCTAGATGCAGCTTCATCAAGCTTTTCCATACAGGGAATTTTTCCTTATTCAGCTTTGGTACCTCCTTCTTATACATCTTGATCATTTTCTTCAAGTCCCTTTAAACTTGCTTTCTGTAAACACCAATAAGAAACATAGTTCTGATACCAATTGTTAATATGATTTAGAACAATAGAGAGGGGGGGGGGGTGAATTAGTTTTTCTTAGGTCTTGATGTATAAAATGACTTCAAAAACTTTTCCTTAAATCAGATCAAGCAACCAAAAAAAACTCAGTCATCACTGATTCAATAATAGAAACATATAACTTAGCAGTCCACTACCCAGCTGTATCTAACTTGTAAAACATAGAAATGTTCAAACCAAAACATTCACACAAGTATTGACACTAGGATTTATAGTGGAAACCCAATATGGGAAAAACCACTTTGTAACATGCTACTATTATTTTCACTCTTTTGAAGTGAGCTCGATTAAAAGCCAACCCTATCAAAGGTTACAATACACACTATCAAGTGTGACCTGGTTAAAGGATTTCAATCACCTTGTTAAAAGTGAGCCTGATTAAATGACTTACATACACTCCATTAGAATGCAACTTTTTTCAAAGGATTTAACATATGATTTTTAGGTCAACCTCTATTAAAAGGATTTTGACTATTACAATGGTTATAAAGTAGCAGTAGTATTGATCTGAAAAACATACAACTCACTTTGCAAATATCAGATCCAATTCCATACACAAATGCTAGTTTACTGACTTTGAAACTTTTCCATCTCCACTTCTGATCTGCTCAGAACTTTCCTTCAAGCAATCACCAAACTTTTTGTTTAGCCTTTTTGCTTATACAGTTAATAAAACTTTACTATTCTTCCAGCATCTACTTCACCCATGCATTCACATACCTAATGCTTCAGTTCCCTTAATACTTTCCTTTGTTAGGTTAACTTATCTTTCACCACTTAATCTCCTTCATAAATCTTAGGGTTAGGTCAAATACATTGAATCTACCTACTTCATGTTCTTCATCTTCTCTTTTAGAATCATCTCAAATCTCATAAAGATTTACAATAAAACATTTTACAAAGCATTAAATGCTTCCATACAATCAATAAATAAAGTCAGCACATTTTACATAATCCAAGAATTCAACAATGTTGGCTCCAAATCTAAATTCTCTTCAAATATAAAATTTATGATGCTCGGTCAATACTGTGATCATCCACTCAGTCTCCATGCAAAATGCTTGGTCACTACTAAAACTATTTCCTCAGCAAATATTGTCTTCCTCGGCAATTTACTGATACTCGATCGACACTATATTTTTGCTTGGCATCCACTAACTCAGTTGACTTTGTCATGACTTGGCTTAAACATGATTTCTCCATTTTTTCTTGGTTAAGCCTACTAGTTTAGTCTTCAATCTTACTAAGATAAACAATACATAGTCTCATCATTGTGAAACATAATCAAGTACACTTTGTAGTATCAAGATAACTCAACCTTTCCTTAGGTGCTATTGTTACCACCCTTTCTTTCCCTTCTCACCATAGATATAGTACTTTCCTAAGTAGCAATAGTCTTACCAGTTAAGGTTTGACATCAATGACAATACAACAATTGCTTCAATTGTAGTTTCCAACAACTAGAAGCCATAGTTAAAGGAGGTATGGAAGGTGTAGGCAAAATACCATGATTAAGATCCATAGGAGGTAGGCTTAAATCGAGAATCTTACAATTCTTATAAGCTTGATATGAACAGAAGAGATTATCAGGTCGAGGAGGACATGAATTAGGTAATGAAGGCCAAAATAAATCAAGAGTAGCACAATCTCTAGGCCTAGAAGGTTGATATAAACTATGATTAACATCTTCACTTCTTCATCATGAACTAATTTAAGACATTTATGGATAGGTGAAGAAATAGCATGTATGGCATTTAACCATGAAAAACCAAGCTTAACTTGAAAGTGATCAGAAGTAGGAACAAAAACAAAGGTAGTGTTCACAAATTTTCCACAAAGTTCAACCGATTAGTTAATAGCACCAAATGATGGATAAATAAAACTATTACAAGTTTGAATCCACACATCTAATGTATCATAAGAATCATGTTGCAAGCTTTTCATAAAAAGATTCTCTTTAGTAATAACATTGACTAAGGATGTAGGATCAACAAGAAAACCATGAGTAGGTTTCTGAGAAATCCTACCATAAATGTAAAGGGGACCATCAGGAGCTTTAATAGTCTCAAAATCATCAAAGGTAATCAAAATTTCCTGAGGTCTTTTATTATTAGGTTGTTGTCGAGGTTTAGGTTGAGTTTTCAATTTAGGCTTAGGTTTTGTTTGAGGTTGAGATTGAACTTGAGGTTGAATCTGAGGTTGAGGTTGAGGTGGAGATATGTTTTGAACAACATGATCCACTTGATTAACAATGTGATTGAGCTCATCCATCTTTGAATCATACACAATTTCTATAGAAGATGGCTGAGCAATGGTATTAGTATCATGCATGGGTAAAGGATTCGTATACATTTGAAAGTTTTGATTAGGAGGAGAGATAGATTTGTTCCCACTACCATCAAGATTATCAATAGATAAGGTATTAGAATCAATTAAGTCTTGAACCTTATGTTTTAAAGAATAACACTTACTATCATGACCATTATGATGATGATATTGACAAAAATCTTTAGGATGAAAAGATTTAGATGAAATTGTAGTAGGTAAAAGAGGTCAAATAGGAGGTAAAGTAATCATATTAGTAGTTAACAACCTATTCATAACAAAATGTAAAGATTTAGAAAGAGGAGTAAACATGTGATTTAATAGAAAAGCAATGGATGAAGAAGTGGCATTGTGAGATGCAACAACAACTTGATTAGAAACTGCATTCGCTTGTTTGTTTATCTTAACATAATTATTGAATTTCTGAAATTTGTTTGGATTAGGAGTAGCATCACTTTATCAACTAGAATAGGAGCCATTGGAGTGTTGCTCTCAAATTGAATCACTTGTAATTGATAATGATGAAGCACTGGACAAAGTTGTTGAAAAGAGGTAAATTCAATAAGTAGAATCTTATCTCTAATATCCTTTCACAAATTTGAAATAAACATACATTGAATATCAATATTAGGAATAGGATAGGAAATCTGAGCATGAAAATGCTTAAATTTACTAATAAATTCAGTCAATTTTTATTTAGCACTTTGTTTACAATGCAACAAATTAGTCAAAGACACTTGCAAGCCAATGTTGTTTTGAAATTGTTGAATAAAGGCATTGGCAAGTTTAGGAAAAGAATCAATAGAGTAAGGAGGCAAGGAACAATACCATTGTAAGGCCTTGTCATGAAAAGTTCTAGCAAACAGTTTGGCTAAAATCCTATGGTCATGAGCATAATCACTACAAAGGATTTGAAATGTTTTAATGTGATGAACAGGATCTCCTTTTCCATTGCGAATCTCAAGATGAGGCATATCAACTTGCTGAGTAATAGGAGTATGAATAATATCCAAGGACAAAGGGCTTCCCATGTCACATGTAGGAATACTAAACTTATTTTGAGTTAAGGAAGCAAGTTTTTGTTGTAAGGAAGACATAGTTTGAGCCAAACTGATGATTGTTGAATCATTAGAGGAAATAGGAGGAATAACAACATTAGAAACACTAGGTAAAGTGTAAGAAGCTGTAGGAATGGAAGATACAACTAAAGGAACCCTAGGAACTACAATTGGAAGTAGATTAGAATAAGTAAAAGGAACATTATGATAAGAAGGTTGTGATGTAGGAAGGGACATAGGAGGAACACTCATAGGAGAAAAGGGAATCATCACAGTCACCAAAGAAGTATAGGTAGGAACACTAGGTAAAGGATTAGAAGAAGGTTCTACACTAGTGATAGGAGGAATCAACCCTAAATCTTGAGCTTCTTGAGCTAAAGGTTTAACATTTTAATGCATGAGATGAGTAATACCAGGAAGAAGATTAACATCTTGATCACTATCATGAAGAACTTTCTTAAGAGCTTCTATAGCTTGAATATAATCTTGATTATGGTTTTCTTGAATAAGCCAATTACCCATTTTATCATGTTCAGTTGAAAGTTTTTGGACTTGTTCAGGAGGAACTCTTAAAGCATCATCCTCATCATGAGATGAGTGAGAAGAGTTTTTCTCCATAATAGGATTGAAATCATGAACAATAAAATTATGATCTGGGATCCTAAGGAAAGGAGAGGAAGATTTAGGATCAAAGGCACCCATGAGCCTATGAATTCTTCTAACCAAAAAATTATAAGTAGGACTAGTAGTAGTAAAGCTCATAAACCAATGCAATGCAAATGAACTAAACTAAGAACACATAAAGGATGAATATATTTGTATTTTGAAAGAAATTTTGCAATTTTTTGTATTTTTGAAATCTAATTAGCATGCAAGATTTAACATAAAAGAGAAATCTAATACCAACAAGATAAAAGGAAATCTAACACCACAAAACACAATAGGGAATCTAATTCCACAAAATAAAGGAGAGGAAGTATGTCGGGTTCACCAAAATGAATAGGATAAAATAGTGTGCATGGGTGCCAAAATAAATGGGGGAAATATGAGATCTACTTCTCAATCCAAATTCCCAAAGGAGAGATCTAAATTGATCAACCAAAAGGTTAATACACAAAAGAATCAATCTATGGAGAATATGAATGAAGGCATGAACCTTATATTTCCCTGTGAATAGAATATACTTGAAATTTGAAATAATTGAAAGGCAAACACTAACCTCAAAATAGGGCAGATTTGGAAAATGCTGATTTTTTATATCTGTGTATAGTTTCGGGAAATTCTGCAACCTGTTCCAGACTAGAAATGCCGAGACGAAGAAAACCCAGAAAAATTTTGCCTTTCTAGCAGGAGGTATTTTTTGACCCCGATAAAAGGTCAAAGACTACTTTAGGATTTTGAAGGTCATCCTTAACTTTGTTCATAGATCTCGGAACTTCACTGAAAAGGGTATCCAAATCCAAGCTCAAATCTATAGTTCTACACCTATACCTACAAGAAAAAGAGGGTTTTTATTATTTGGATGGGGGATTTACCTTGGTGAAACCCCAATTTAGGAATCAACCTTGAAATTAAATTGAAATTGTAATGTGCATAAACAAAGTAAATGAAATAATTCACCTTGCTTATGTTGAAGTCCTTGTAGAGGATTTGAATCCTTGAATCCACAAGTAGGGATGCTCCAATGGATGTAGAATGAATGTAGGATGTCTCAAATCAATGACATTTGATCTTCAACACCAATCTTGAATGGATCTTTGCATATGAGGAGGCTTGGATGAATGTGGATGGAGAAATCTTCAAGGGGGCTCCAAAGAGATTGAATCCTTCAATGGCTAACAATGGATCTCCTTGATGGATTCTTGAATGCTTGAATGCTTGGCTTGAGGATGAATGAATGGTTTCTTTATTTCCTTCTCCTTCCTTCTTTCTTGATTTAACTTGAGAGCTTGAGAGATTATGAGATTGAAAGATGGTAGATGCTCTCACAAAACTTGATGGAGAAAATGAGAGAGGAAGGCTTCCTTTTATAGTGATCTAGGGCACAATCCTCTAGAGAAGGCCGACATTGGGAAATTAAGTCCAAATTAACCTTAACCCTTAGAAATGGCCCCATATTAAATGAAATTTAAGGATTTACCATTCTGAAACCTGAAATGGCCGACCCAGAAGTGGGAAAAGAAATATTTCCGAAACCCGACATCCAGGAATCATGGGAACCTAAAATTTGAACCCTAGCTCAAGGATGAGGTAGACCCCACTCTAGGTCAGGGTTGAGGTTGTCCCTAACCTAGGTTAGGGTTTAGGTCATCATTGACCCTCAAGGTCATCTTTGACCTTGAGGTAAAAAACCTCAGGACCTCAATCCAAAGTGCTAGGAAATGTAGAAATAAAGTTAAAATAGGTGTAGAGAGAAGCAAAATAGGGGGATAAAGCTAGATACATGAAAATACCTAATCAATGCACTTAACATGACCCTAGACCACTCACTTGGAGAGATAAATTCTCTTATCATGGTAGTGCTTCCATTTTAAGGTGATACAATAAATAAAAAGGATATAGCCAAGTCCTCAATGTAGAAATCCTGTAGAAAATTGTTAGAACCTACAACACACAAGGTTAATGAAAATCCACATATCACCTAGAGCTTATTAAATGACAACTTTAGAATAGCATAAAGCCTCTTATGCCCCTCTATTTTAGCTTTCTACTTCCAAAGGGTGAAACTGGGTGATAATGATAACTTTATACACTTGATATGCAGTTTGTTGAAAAGTTATTTCCTAAACCAATTAGAAGGATTCCCATCCTTGCTAAACTAATTAAAGAGATTAGGCATCTGAATCAAGATTTCAATTCCACTAATGGCTCTGAAAATATAGTTATCAAACTCAAGTTATGATGAAAAGAGTGAATCTCTATCTAAGTGCATAAGAAGGGAAATCCGAATTTAACATGAGTAAACCCTAAGAGAAACCCTAACAAAACCCTAATTTTGACTATAAATAAGGAAAAGGAAGTCACACTTACCCATTATTACCATTTGAAGAATTGAAGAGAGAAAGTAAGATGCCAAGGAGAGAAGAACTTCGACCAATGCACATGGAGCTCCTAAGATAGTGTCTTGCTACCGGATGAACACTTCTTGAGGTGAGCTTCCTGTTATTGGTGCCTGTTATTTTCAAATTCTTGATTTTTTTAGGCAAGGTTGACCTTGACCCTTAAAGATCAACCCTAACCTAGTTATGTTGACCTTGACCCAAAAAGGTCAACATGAATTGGTAGGTCTCCACCTTGTCTAGGATGAGGTCAACCTTGATGCAAAAAGGTCGAACCTGACCCAGGAAAGTCGACCTTGACCTAGTCAAGTTGGATTTGTAGATTTGATGATGTAGAATGCTGATATGATGTTTGTTTGTGCTTAAAAGACATGGTCCATCTCCAAGACCATCCCTTTGCAGGGCTACTATAGGTCATCAGTGAAAGACTGTCTGAGCCGACTAAGGATGAGATGCAGCTACTGAGAGACATAGAGCTGTACTAGGTAACAGTCCTACCACATATCAGATTACACCAAGACATGTTATTGAATCTGATAGAGAGGTGGGATGAGGATACATGCTCCTTTCATCTTCCCATGGGAGACTGTGACACTGGAGGATGTCTACATAATCTTGCGACTTCTGGTTCTAGGAGAGCCTGCTAAACCGAAAGCACATCAAGATTTTGAGGAGATCCATGTAGATGCAGAGTAATTTTTGGGATGGGTTCCATAGGTACAAACCCATGTTGATCATATCCTTTTTTCATCCATACTGGAAGGCCCTACACCTTTGGTATGGAGAGTGATGCTTTGTATAGTATCCTTGGTTGAGTTACCCAACAAAAAGGGTACAATATTTTCTACACATCTCACTCATATTGTACGAAGGATAGAGAGAGGTAGGATCATGTTCTCATGGGGTCATAGCATGTTAGCTCAGCTATAACATGAGTTATGTCAGCTGGTGAGATATTAGAGAGAGAGTCTTTCGATATGCACACTCTTGCAGATTTAGTTGTTTGAGCATTTCACATGTACACATCCACATGGTGCTCTAGTGAGAGATGCCTAGAATTTCAGAGATATCCTCTATTAGAGGGTACATCTAGACTATATTCTAGGCATAGATGTGATATAGAGACCCTACTATCGGATGACAGAGTGGCCAGATACATGATATTAGATGAGACATTCACAATGGTGGAAGCTACTAGAGGGTCATCAAAATCATATAGTGATTCCATACTATTATGATCAGGTGATGAGACAGTTCGGCCTGTTACAAGGAGTCCCTAGAGTGGTACCTCATTATGTACATCTAATGAGGTATTATCAGAGACCTAGCACCATACACTGACCATCGGTAGAAAACATAGAGGAAAATGATGTAGATGAGATAGAGGATAGAGAGGTACCATTAGATGTGGCCTATTTAGGCATGAGTCGAGACTACATCAGGTATTGGAATCTGCAGGGGACTCACCCTATCTTTCCTGAGGATTATCTTACAGGTGATCCAAGCCTTTTAGAGAGGACACACAAGGATAGTGGTACAATAGAGGATGATGAGGATCTTAGAAATGAGGTGGAGCACATATCTAAGGGAGACCCTATGGAGGAGGAGAGAACATAAGAGAGATTAGATGAGATGCCCCCAGTTGGTGATACTGGTGTGAATGTGCTCATTTTTTACACATCACCACTAAGATCATGATGACCTCCATGCATTCACATAGAGACACTGCCATTGAGACCTAGACATAGCAAGTGTAGAGAGTATTCACTCCATGCCCCCACCATCTAGATACTTTGGTGACATCCAAGAGGGAGATCCAGGTATGAAATATGAGATTTGATTGAAAATGTAACTTAATTTGAGATGAAAAAGCACTAGATTGATAAATGTATTTTCATTTTGCAGCTAGCATAGTAGAGTGGAGGAGCTTTTTATCCAAGGTTCTAAAGGATACATGTATATCCTATCAACTACCAGCCAGCAAATGAGAATCTTCCCTTGGATACAGAGATCCTAGTAGGCATGCTGATATCTTTGTGTGTGTCCAACAAGACCTAAGGTTGTGTAGAGAGAGAGAGAGAGAGGAGAAACTGATAGATGACTTACAGAGTGCCCAGGAGCATATGCATGATATGAGCATATCGAGAAGCCACACACAGACACACAGATCTACATATTCTTACATAACTCTTTGCCGTAGGGCATTTCATCTATATACATAAAATATGTATCCCCCTTTTGATATAGTTGGGCCAAAACAACATTCTAGACACACGACCATGACAAATTTGTGGTCATCATTGACCGGGAAGACCCTACAGGATAATACCCTATAAGACCAGCCCCTATAGTTGTTGAACCCCTCCCACTAGAATAGTGGTATTAGAACTCCCTGCTATGGGTGCCTATAGAATGGTAGGGCACTCCTATGATGGCCCTTTTTTATATAGTTCCCACCCCCCGCCATAGAATTGTAGGGCAGAAGAATCCACCCCGGATGGACCTAGGAAGACATGGAAATTTCATTGTTGGACCACAAAAGGATAATGCTACATATGTTCCTAAGCTATTAGAATATCATATAATAGAGAGATTTGGGAGCCATCGACCATCAGAGTGTAGTGATAGACGTAGTGATAAATAGGGCCATGGGCCACATATGTATCAGAACTTGGAAAACTTTTTATGAATGAAAACATTTCTCTACCAATTAGTTCTATGTTTGATTACTATGTTTTCATCAATATAAAACTTAATTGAAAGAAAGAAGGTGCATAAATATATTCAAAATGTAATTTTTCTAAAACTACATAACCTATAAAACAAACATAATTATTTTATAAGGAATACATAAATGCACAAGGAAAGAAAGAAGGAAACTAAGGATAATAACATTTGAGATGAATAATATTAATAGGTTCCTTAAAAGAAACACCATCCATATCAGCAAGTTTATAAGCACTTGAACGAAATTCTTCAATGACAACAAAAGGTCCCAACCAATTAGGGCTAAACTTTCCTTTTTCGCTAGGTAAAAGCATTCACATTTCGTTGATTCTCATATAAGAGTAAATCACCGACTAAAAATGTTCATTCAATTACCTTATAATTATATTTCTTCTGAAGAGATTTATGATAAGCTTTTATATGTTCTAATGCATGTATTCTTTGTTCATCCAACATTTCTAGCTCTTGTAAGTGTTGTTCACAAAAATTATCCTTGTCGATTATCCCATGAAATGAAACACGTAAAGAAGTTATTTCTAATTCCAAAGGCATAATAGGATCATTACCATAGACAATATTGTAAGGAGAAGTACTCATGGTAGTACGAAGACTAGTCCTATAAGCCCATAAAGCATAGGTTAGTTCAATATGCCAATCTTTCACATGCTTGCTAACTATTTTTCTCAGAATTTATGCAATGATTTTATTCGATGCTTCAAATTGACCATTAGATTGAGGATAAAAATGAGTTGAAAATATATGTTGAATTTGATATTTCTCCAAGAATTTCATGACTTCTTTGTTCTTAAAAGAGGTACCTTTATCCAAAACTATCATCGAAAGGATACCAAATCGTGTTATGATATTATTAAGGATGAAATCACAAATAACATTTGTAGTCTTTGAACGAAGAGGGATGGCTTTGACCCACTTCGTGAAGTAATTTGTAGCAATCAAGATGTACATATGTCCTTGAGAAGAAGCTGGTGAGATTTTTATAATAAGGTCAAAACCCCAAATACTGAAAGGCCATGGAGAAACTTGATTACGAAGCTCATGAGCAGGAGCATGAATCAAATTACTATGTTGTTGACATTGAGGACATTTCTTAACAAACATGAGAGAATCTTTTTCTATTGTTTTCCAATTATGAGCAAGACTATATGTATCTATTTTGAAAGGCTCAAATCAGTCAAAATGTTAAGTTCTAATCTAACATGAAATCAAATTAAAATAATAACTTTCTAAGCTAAGCCACTTCAGATAGAGCTTAAATAGGTGCACCCAAGCATTGTTTGATTTTCTCTTGCTTAAAGGGATGTGGGTGTGCTATCCAGGTGCATGGAGCATATTCTAATGCATACTAAGATGGATTGTGATTCATGAAAAACCCCAAAAATGACACAATATTGGGTAGAACACCCAAAATTTCCCCTAAGGCCTCAAGAACTCAAGAATGCTTTAATGGAGATTTAAGAAATAAATATGATTATACTAGATTGATTTTAATCCAAATGAAGTGTGATATTATGCTAAGTTATGCAAAATAATGAAGTAAACTAAGTTAATCCATTATTGCTAAGCTATGGTGTGTTCTAAGAAAGCTTGAAAATGATTAAAACTAACAATTAGTATGAAAGCTTTAAGGATTTAGATGCAAACTAACATTATAACATTACTATGTAAATGAAATGGAATTGGATAATTGCTCTTAGAAATGAGGGTATTTATAGGATTTTGGAGAGGGTTGGGTTAGGTGGTTGAGTCAGGGTTTGGGGTAAGGTTAGGGGTAGGGTTAGGGATAAGGATAAGGATTGACTTCTTCTAGAAGAGTCTAGGCTTTTGGATGAGGATGAAGACTTTCTAGAAGAGTCTAGGAGTTTCTTGGATAAATAGGATTTACGAAATAGATAAAGGTTTATTTATTTCAAAAGGTTTTAGGCTTTGAGGATATTTATTAAAATATATTTAATAAACATGAGGATTTAATATTTAATCTTAATTAAATATTTTTGAGTTGGGATTAGGGTTATGAAATGAGGGAATCAACCTTTAATCAAAATTAAAGAGGGATTAGAAGATTCTAGAAGAGGTTAGTGATTTTTAGGACATTTCTAAGGTTTAGGGAAAAAATAAATTAAATATTTATTTTTTGGTTTTTTGGTCAATTTATTAATTAAATAATTAATAAATAGGGAAAGGGTGTTTAAATAAGATTTAAACATTTTTGGGAGGGATTTCTTAATTAAATATTTTTAATTAAGATAAAGGGATTTAATGACATAAAAATAAATAAATAAATTAAATAATTAATTAATTAACAAATGATGATGTCATCAGGGGTTTTTCAAAAAATAAAAATACTTTATTTTCTAAAGGATTTTTAGGTGTCTACACCAATAATATCAGATTCTAAGCAATTTATTAACTAGAAATTTTCCACCAAAATGTCCTCCACAAGAGCCAAAATGAGCTTCTACCAAAGCTATTGGGATTTCGGTTCTATTGAGACATCTTAATAGTAATCCTTCATAAGAGCATTTGTAAAGTGTGTCTCCTAAAATGATGTAACGTGATGTAGGCTTCCTAATATGATTACGCATGGTCCTTGTTGCTGATTTAGGAAAAGTACCATCTTTCAAAAAGTGAAAAATATGAGAATACCATTCATTTGAATGCAAATTGAAATAATCAGAGGTAATCTTATTATAAATTGTAGGGTTTTTAAGAGTTTGTATGGTAAATTGAAAATTTTCAGCATTATTTTCAAGACAAACCAAAGAAGCTGCACTTTCCATGGCATCCGCATGTTGATTATCTTTCCTATGTAACCTTTGAATCATATAAGAAGAGAATTGTGAAAGCACATCAAGAGCCAAATCTCTATATTGTGTCATTTTATCATTCTTATTTTGATATCCTCCTTTAATTTTTTCAACAATCAATTGTGAATCTCCATATATTTGCAAGTGTTTGATTTTAATTAAGGGATGAAGCTACTCTTAGAATAGCTATAAGAGCTTCATACTCCGCAATGTTATTAGTACAAGGAAAGGTTAATTTGTATGATAAAGGGATTGGCTTTTTTGTAGGAGGAATCAAGATAATACCAACTCCAAAACCTATCTTACATTTAGACCCATCAAAATATAATTTCCAAACATCATCCTATTGAATAGTTAGAATATTTTCATCACGACATTCTATTGAAGTAGAACATGTATCAGAATGAGGACAAGGAGCTTCAGCTAAATAATCTGTTAAAGCTTGTCCCTTAATAGACTTCTGAGAAATAAAATTAAGATGAAATTCTATAACATCACCCCCTTTGCTAGATGGCCAGAGAGATCAGTTTGTGAGAAAAGATGTTTCAAAGGATCAAATTTAACAATCACATTGACTTCAGCATTTATAAGATAATTCTTGAGTTTCTGGCATGCATAAACTACAACTAAACATTGTCTTTCCAAATCTATGCATCTTGTTTCGTAATCAAGTAAAGTCTGACTAATGTAATACACAGGTCTTTCCTTACTATTATTATTATTTTGAGCTAACAACATACTCACGGCCTTCGGAGTTGCTAAAGTATACAAATGAAATGGTTTATCAAATTTAGCCAGTTGCAAGATAGGAGGATTTGCAAGGTACTCCTTAAGTTTCTCAAAGGGTTTTTTATATTCATCATTACAAGAGAAAGTGGTATCCTTTCTAAGCAAGGAAGTAAAAGGAATAGTTTATCAGCTAAATTGGAAATAAAGCAATGAATAACTTGTATTTTTCCTTGTAAACTCCGTAACTAAGATATATTCTTAGGAGGAAGCATATTAACAATAGCTGCAATCTTTTCATTATCTACTTCTATGCCTCACTTAGAGATTATAAATCCTAATAATTTACCAAAATCAACTCCAAAGAAACATTTCTTAGGATTCAATCTCATGTTGTAACTTCTAATCCTTTCAAATTTTTGTTGTAAAATAGTAACATGTTCTTCCCTTTGTATAGACTTTGCTAAGATATCATCCACATAATCTTCAAGAATCTTATGAATGTAATTATGAAAAATCAAAGTCATTTCTTATTGATAAGTTGCTCCTGCATTCTTTAATCCAAAAGGCATCATGACCCAACAAAATGTTCCCCAAGGTGTTATAAATATGGTCTTAAATTGATCTTTAGGAGGAATAAAAATTTGATTATATCCATAAAAACCATCCATAAAGGATAACAAAGCATGACCCACTATTGAATCCACAATCATATCAATATTAGGTAACGGGAAATCATCCTTTAAGGATGCTTTGTTTAAGTCTGTAAAGTCAGTACACATTCTTATCTTATTTTCTTCTTTTGAAATAGGCACAATGTTTGAAATCCAATCTGAGTAATTGATAGAATGGATAAATCCATAATCCAATAATTTTTCAATTTTAGCTTTAACTAATAAAGAAATTCATGGATTCATCTTTCAAATTTTCTGCTTCATAGGTTTCATATTTGGTTTTAAAATAATATTATGAATAACAATCTTAGAATCTATACCAAACATATCCGAATATGTCCAAGAAAAAATTTCCTTAAATTCAAGTAAAAGGGAAACCAACAGATCGCGTTCATCTTGATTCAAACATTTCCCAATCTTTATCATCTTTTCAAAGTCATTCTCATCCATTTGAATATCAACAGTCTCAGTTATTAACAAATCACTTTATATCGGAGAATCCATTGGTAAAGGAGAAATATCATGTTTATCATGCTCTCCAAAATAAGCATTGGTACTTAAACAATAAGGCTTTTGTCATTTGTGATGAAACTTAGGTAAATCCTCATAAACCTGTAAAAAATCCATTAAGACATCATCTTCAAGAAAAATATCTAAAGTGGGTCTTTGATTAATGTCAACAAGGAGTGGGTTAACCAATTTCAACTATCCAACACATATATGATTAACATTAGGAGGAAAATCTGATGGTTTTCTATAAGGATTAAATCCTAATCCATACATATGATCATAAATTTCATTAATCAAAGGTACTTGTATACCTTTCTCATATTTACCACATCCTTTCCCATTAAATCTTGATTTCTTAAGAAAATGATAACCAGAGCCATATTGATTAGCCATATCAGATGGAGTCCAAGGAGATGCATATGTAACAATATCATAACAATTAGGTTTTATTGTTTCAATTATTTCTTTAATCGAGGCAGCAAAAAAATTAATTTTTATTTCCTTAGAAAGCAGGGAAGGAGTAAAAAATTGTTTCTCAAATTCACTTTGTTTCTTCATGAATTCCAAATCAGAGACCTTATTGTTAGAAAGTAAAGTCCACCAAGATAACTAAGAGGGGGGGGGGGGGGGTGATTTAGTTATCTGATAATTATAACTTTTATCAACTTCAACAACATTCAACCATGTAAGAAATATAATTACCAACCATAGAAAGATATTCATACACAATAACACAATGACACAAGATATGTTGACTAGGGAACCTCTTGATCAAAGAGTAAACCCTAGTGGGAATGATGCCCACAAAAGATGCACTAATATGAATATTCCTTGTGAAAGGATGGACTCTGTTAGGAGTCTTATGAAATACATTCAATACATATGAATCCCGATTAGGAGATTTTGAATCCCTATTAAAAGATTCTAACCCTGTTAAGAGTTATGGAAGATAGAAGGACCCACTACCGAAACAACTTCAATGGCAAGACCACTGAACACACTATCCAATTGACCTTAAGATTATTCAATAGAATAATATCAAATATGTTACCTCCTTTCTCACTGTGCCAAACCGCACTCACTGCTACACCAAATCTCAATTTCAGATCTTTGTACTTCACACGTCTTCCTTCACAATTTCACTTTCACAACTTCATTAGCTCTTTTCTTCACTTCATGCATACACTCGCATTCAACCATACCATGCTATACTTCCATGCTACATTCCAACAAGGAAAAAAATTCCTTCCTTTATACCACACTCAATTAGTTACAAATGAGTCGGCACACAATTACAAAATAAAAGTTTCCACACACTACATCAAAATTACACAAAACTGTCGGCTTCCTAATACAATAATTCTCCAATCATGCGACCTTGAATTTTGCACTATCATCCACGTCACTATCATTGTGTTTCTAACTTCCCTTTAACTGTGCAAAACCAGATTCCATCTCGATTAGGAGATATCATCCGATTTCCACAAACCACTACTCAGGAACACTACCTGAATACTGATTCTACCAAAATGCTCATAACTTTCATGAATAAATGAATTACTGTTTGTGCTCTTAACCATCAACATATAAAATATCAAAGAGTATATCCTCGACATTGCATAGCTCCAACTGCAATATCCCACGTACGCTAATCAAGACAATGTTTTCTTCTCTGCAAGTCTCAAGTACATCACTGTGTTGACATCAATGATAACCATAGTCATGAATGAAACAACAACTGCTATAGAATGACTGCAAAATAGTCAACATTCATTCCTAACAATCTCCCCCATTGGCATTAATGGAAACATAGATGAAAAACATCCAATGTTCCAAAAATCCAATACTACAACACTACTGCTCTGACAAATATTTTTGTATCCTCTTCATCAATTAAATCTTACTTCATTTTCCTATTCAGTTCTTTCCAACAGATAGTACAAATGGTTTTTCATGTACACTTCTCCCCCATTGACATTAATGATAGAAGTTTCATCATTATGTCAAAAACAACTCCAATGTCAAAAGACACTATTCAGAAAATATATTCACTAGAGTCTGTTGGTACTCTCAAATTTGACACAAATTTGGAGTGACCAATTGAAACTTTTCTATAAGGCAAAGTAGGTGCTGTTAAAATTTTTGTGAGAAGGCCTAACCGGTGTGCTTCAAAAAGACATCTTGATGATTTTCATGAGGTACAACTTAGGAAACATGTTTAGCATCTTTCATTTGACATATGCAGTGGGTTCCAGCTCCTAAATTCTAATTATGACATGTTTAGGGAGTAATCATTTTGAGGTGTTCACTGAAATTTGCATTTTTGCCGAAGTGTCAAATCATTGTAGCAGGCCCTGTTTGCACTTGAATATCTTATGTCCTATTTGGTTTCATGGCTCGCCACTTTGGGAATGTTTAGAATCTATATCAGAGAGCTTATGTTTCAAAGCTCAAGCCATTTCGAGTCCGTTTGATAGGTTTATGGATCCCCCAAAGTTGGCTTCTCAAAATTGTCTTGCCTCTTTGTTCTATCGAGTTTTCTCAGTGGCCCTATTTGACCGTTTACAAATTTTGACCCTGTGACCCAATTGAGAAAATTCCTTTTTCCCTATATTCCAGTGGTCAAATACTCCTTATGTTTCAATTTTCGGACCATGAGGTTTCCGTTTGGCAGGTTTGCAAGGTTAGACAAAAAGTGCTTTATGCTGATAAAAAGTGTGGATAGGACAATTTTGCAAAGTAGCTATTTTCAAAAATTTGTAGTTTTTTGTCAGAGGGTTGTCTTAAATTGAGGGTTGATGTGTTGTGTTCCTTGTATATGAGTCTTCTACCAAATCCAGTGGTTTTCTTTCAGCTCGTCATTTGATATTTTTAGTTTATCTCCTTCCGGGGCAGTTTACAACGATTTCAGTTTGTGTTTATTGGCAGTTCTGAAAGGGTGATTTCAACGTTTAAAATATCTTTCCTCATTCATTTATGGATAAAGCCATCTGACAGGGTGAATACATGTACTACAAAGACCGTACTCGCCAAGTTTTCGCTTCCAATGATTAGTTTTCAGTAGTATTTTTAAAAGGCGATTGGAAGCAATTTATTCAAGTTTGTCGACTGGTGAAATATTAAAAATTGAACTTTTTAAACATTTTCGGTTATCCGGATTGGATCTGGTTGCAATTGTTAGTCTTCTGGGCTATGTTTTTAATATCTAGGTGTTTGAATTTGAAAAACTTTTTTAGTCGGACCCGTTTGGGGTCCTGCTTCATTATTTTAAAAGTTGAACTTTGCCGGCTGCTGGAGACAAGTACTAATTGGGTAGACGTAATGCATTAAAAAAGACAATGTATGTGTATGAGCTTTGAGTAAATTTGCAAAGCCAGTGCATAACTAAACTGATGAACAAAGGATTCAAAATTATGAATCTTGCCAGACAATTGGAGGAATTTGGGGTTGCTAGTGCATTGCAAATTTTTGTTATAACTAAATTCATCAATCCATGAATTTCAAAATTAGATTTTGAAGAGTATTCAGCATTTGGGCACAAAAGAAAATTTGAGCTTGTCTTATGTGGGAGCTGCGAGATGAATTTCAGCACGTTTTGTGCCAATCAACAAAGAGACCAGTGTATGGTAAAAGGACTGGTAAGATGAAGCTTACGTATGAAAATGACAATGATAATGTGGAAAGTAATAAAGCAGAAACATCCATACTATTGCCATATGGCATGAGTTCACCATCTTGTGACAATATGGAAGAAATAAAATAATAATGGCTAAGCAGACTGCGTAAAATGAAGGGGTTGTTTATTTATAAATAAATGCCAGAAAACTAATGAAGGGGAAAAGTTCCTTACGCACAACAAAGTGGGGATCTCTTTTATTCAAAACAGCCAGCTCATGTTTGAAAAGAGTCTACGTGAAGGAGGAAGCCCACACATTAGTTTAGGAGGCTGCACATTAACAAAGGGAATGATAAATGAATGAAACCAAAGTATAAAATGAAGAGCTGGAGGCTGCCTTGCTTGCGCAAGTGAAGATGCAGCCCAGCATGAATACAAATAGTGGATCTACAAACAAAACAGATGCCAAATAACAAACAAGCCTCTTGCACCAATATGGGGACTACCATTTGTATGTTGGCTCTCCATTATTTATGCCCTATGTAAACATTGAAGGAGCTGCTTGCATAAGGAAAAAAGGGGCCTTGTGTTACCAGAAGAATGGAAGGCTGCCAGCATAAGGTGCCAAATAAATTAAAGAAAATGAGTAAGTCCTAGCTGAAACTAAATAAAGATTGATGCCTGTAGATTCACTCATAAGTGCGAAGGGTCCTTGCGTGAATAGGCAAAACAAATACATTGCAAATAATTGGATGGCTTTATAAGCCTGCAAAATGGAAGAAATTGCAATGTGTATGCATCTAGTAAGGAGGTTGCGTAAAGGTTAGAGCAATGTGTGAAGTAGGCACCATTTTGGGTTGCCTATTATTCTATAAATGGTATGTGGATATATAAAAAGTGGAGCTGCTGATGTTTTTAATATGTTTTTGGTGCATGCTATCCTGTATGCATGAGAAACTAGTCAAGGGGAGGTGCACGTAAGGTAAGTAAATGGAGGCTCATGCACAGTGTGGACATGAGCCGCCAATGAACAAAGGGATGCTAGTGATTGCTTGTAGGAAGTATATTAATGAAATCCCAAAATGAAAATGGGGTCTGCGCAAGGCATGAGGGAAGAGTTTTGTTATTTTTGTGCAACAGGCTTTGTCCCACACTCACTAAATGTGGGGAAGCTAAAACGTTTATATACAAGGCTGCTCAAGTGTATGGTAAATAAAGAAGCAAAGAGAGGCTAGTGGTTGCCTCAGCCTTGTGGGTCTACCGAGAAGTGCTTTCCAGCTAGGTGCACTAAGTTATATTTTAATGAAATATTTAAAAAACCTCTCCCAAGTTAGTCCCACATTGATGCCGTAATGGACTTCTGAAGTGCATAAATACAACAGCCCTCACTAATAAAATAAGTCAAGGAAAATGAGGCTCTGCTCACACCAGCTTGTGTGGTCACCTCATTTTTCATGCTAGCGGGCCCATAATAAATAAATTTTGCAGAAGACCAGTGAGGAGATGAGGTGGTAGAATGTGACAGGTGTCAAGAGGTCATGAGGTCGCTAGAAGAAACTGCCAGATCTAGAGATCTAGAGATAGCCACTAGTTGCAAGGTCGGGAGATGGTAGTAGTTAACGGTTATTCATCTGTAGATTCAGAGACTCATACTCGCCCAGCCTCATGAAGTCAAACAGTTAGCATAAAAATTTAGAGATTCAAAGACTAATCGCTAGTCGCGAGATCTCACAATGGAAGTGGTTAGAGGCTGAAGGTTCTGAGATTGTGAGATAACATTAGTCGCCAGGTCGTTGGAGGAGATATGTAGAGATCTAGAGACTTAGAGATTTAGAGACTGAAGCTTGTCGCGAGGTCTCCCAATCTAACTGCAGTTTAGAAAATCATTAGGAGATTAAGAGACTAAGGAGATTCTCCAAATCTTTGAAGGTAACCGAGGTTAAAGAAATTGTTAAGATATTTGGAGACTAAAGTAGTCTCCAGATCTCCAGATCAACTGAGTTCAAAGGTGAGTTGCAGAGCCAATTTGAGGGTTCAATCAGAGCATAACACATGGCATGTTTTGGTGGCATGTGTAAATTTTAAATTTTATAAAAGATTTAAAAGTCATATAGTTTAGCTTTAGGGATAAACTCGATTTTATTTTATGTCAGGAACCTGCTCAGAGATTTTATCACTGTAGATTCATTTTTTGTCCAAATATAGCAATATAATATGTTTCTGAAAATGGTAGGAGATGACAGAGATGATGGCGATGGGAAGAATCAGATCAGATCAAGTTGCTGAGAGCAGTAAGAGATTTTAATCTGCGATCAGATTTTGTAGAGATATTTTATTCCACACGTATTTTATTTTGCAGATCTGACAGAGGGCTTTCATTATTGATTATTCTACCGGGAGCAGAAGATAAGATTTGATTCTCAGAAGATAGAGGGGTTTTGAATCAGATTTACAAGCAGTTGAATAAGATAAGATCAGATATGAAGTGGTAGATAAAAGACAAAGTAGATCAGATTTTGTTTGGATTGCCCGACGATATGAGATTTGAAAGGAGAGAGGACTTTGGAGATCAAATTGAAGAAACAAACGGGTGTTGATCAAGCTTTGATTTTAGGGTTTTCTTCTTTTGGCTTTTTATTCTCTTCTTTTCTCAGTGTAAGGGGTTCTTGGTTCCTGTTCCTGTTCTGGTCCCAGTTCCTATGGCTGCTCTATTGTGAGAAGGCCTCTAAATGATGAAATTTGAAACTCTCTAAATAACATATTTCCAATTTTGTGTCTAAAACTCCTGAACTTTCAAGCTTTGTATGAAATAGATAGGCTCATTTCAATAGAATACACTACAATTTCTATCTTACCTTGTTACTTTCTCTTTGCTCTATGTTTTGCTCTTGTATGTTTTAATTTGTGAGGCATTTGAAAATATACCAGCTACCAGGTAGTCTATCTAAGTTTTTGTGAGTTTCTCTCAAGGAGAGGATTATATTTCATAAATGGTTTTAGAGAGTAGACATATGTGTTAGGATTTGATGATAACAACATAAGATTGACAAGATAGTTTGTAAGACATCCTATTCAGATTGCATGGAGCTTGCCAGGCATCCTACTGTGTTTCCTTGAAATCTTCCTGTGCATTTATATTCAAACTCTTTTGCCCAATGGAATAGGCACTGTATCTAGGTGATATAGTGAAAGGACTGTATCTAGGTGATATAGCTCATTTTGTTGATTCCTTGAAGACAGAATCAGAGGTTAACCTTCCTTGAGTTGTACTCACAAAAAGAAGAAGGATTCACTTCCTTATCCCACTATTCTATGCTATCACATTCATAGTTTCTATTGCTATCATCTGCATCAAGAGATTCTCAGTTGTCTACAGAGTGATCTTTTGTTTAAGTAATATGAAGCCTAGATACCATAGCAGTGAAGTCCCTATCCACAATTTGAATGTTTACTTGAAACATAGTGAATCATTAATAGGCAATACCCGCCTGAGTCCTATGGAACTCGAAGTAGAAGGAGGATCTTATCCAATCCTCATCAATTAGGCTTTTCTTTCAAGCTTGGAGCCCCTTTTAATTGAGAATCAAGCCCATAACTTGGCAAGTTTGATCCTACAAGAAAAATCCCTAACAAATTGGTGAATCTGCTGGGGAACTGAGAAGTGAAGATAGAATAACGCGGGTACGAGTAGAGCTAGACTCCTGGTCAGCTTATTCATTTATCCAATAGTCTCCACTAAAGTGTATAAGAGTCAGTTTTAAGAAGTTTCAAATCATCTCACCAAGTTGTGAGTGGCGACTCTAAGTTCTTTGTTTGATCAGTGCATAAATTAACATATTTTCAGTCCTGATAAAAAGGATATGTACCCTATTGAAGTTTGATGTGTTGGTGGAAAAGGATACAGAAAGAGATCTCAGCTTATTGCAAATCTTTCCCTCTACAACAAGGTGACGGCTCTACAAAGTTGAAGATTGATTTGGAGATGACTTTAGATCAAATATTGTTGCAGCTACTCCAATACATCCAGGTATTTTAAGAATTTTAAATGCTTTCCTTATCACGTGATCAAAGCACTAAGGAAAAAAGGAATATGGTGTAAGAGAGGTTTGCATGTTTTAAGATTTTTTAGTTGCATTCTTGAAAAATTTGAATTGAAATATGTATTAGAAAAGATAGAGACAGTTTGTAATCTTTTTCCCACTAAGATGTCACAACTATTTAAGAGTAAGTTGTTTGGACCAATAAATTTTGAAGGTATTCCTGGATACCCAAATCATATTCCAAAAGTGGTCAAGGATTGTTTACCAAAATTCACTGGTTTTGGTGAGCAATCATCTCAAAGTCATTTACAAAAGTTTGCTAATCTGATAGATGATCACAATATCACACATAAGGATGTACCAATGACCCTGTTTGCAGTATCTCTAGTTGAGATTTCAAAGGATTGGTTTAAAGAACTACATCATTGCTCAATAGGATCTATGGCAACATTGGAAGATTTTTTTATTATAAAGTATGGTGATATTGAGCAATATAATGACATGGAACACAGTGATGAACAAGACATATCTGAATCTAAGGACCCTACATCAGAGCTTGAACTTCTTTAGGAAGAAACAAAAATGTTAACACAAAGGTTGCAGGAGAGTGTGGTGTTACATTTACAAGAGAACATGAGCAAAGAGGAGGGTGAGTCACAACATGATTTCTACATAAGGTTTACTGATAAGTTCAAGGAGTTTGAAATTCCTTTTTGTTCTTAGGATTTTGTATGGGAAAATTTATTTGTTAAGCTTTGTTTTCCTCATACACTTAATTTGCCAATCCCTCAAAGGGTAGAATGTATTCAACAAACTATACAATCGATGGAACATGTAGAATATCTTTCTTCTATAGATATAAATGAGGCTGAATATAGTGATGTTGAATCTAAAAATCTAGAATATACTAATGTTGAATGTGATAACAGTGGCAAGTCTAGTTATGCTGATGAATTTGGATTTAGTGATTATGTTGATGAGTCTACTTATGCTGAATGTTTTTCTCATGATAATGTTGATAATGAACTTTGTGAACAACAAAACAATGAAAATATTTTGTGTGGATAGCAAGATGACAACTATGATGTAGATGTGAGTGTTTGTAGTGATTTCTTGACACAAGATGATATGCTCCAAGAAATCGCACTCCATGATTCTAATGAGGTAAAAATTTGCAGCATCAAGCAAGAGGACAGTTTGGATCAATTAGAATGTCAATCCTTGCTAGATAGTGAGAAAATTTCAGATTTTCAGAGGTATGTATCAGAAAATAATTCTCAATCTTCATGCCTTATGGATATAAGTTTTGGTAATAATGACATTGGGAAGGGTGTGGAAAATGATCATGAAGTTTTTGATTGCAAAAGTGTATCAGAGATGAGTATGAATGATGATAGTTGTTCACTTCGTAGTGAACAAATTTCTGAATTTTTATCTTCTGAATATCTTAGGCATTTAGGAAAGGATAGCATTGAAACTTCATGCCCAACATACATTGATTTTGATAAAGAATATGAATCAGCGGATCCTAATTTTGACATGTATGTGTCTAATTTTTTTTGTCCTCCCATATCACTACACCACAGTCAAATTGAATATGATTTGTCAGATGATGTGGTCATCAGTGTTGTTTCAGATTCAAAGGATGTGGAAACTCCAGACATAATGATGAGGCCTGACTGGGATAGTAGTGCAGATGTTGAATCTTGTTCTTTTCGTGTTCTTGATTTATTTCCTCTTGTAGAAGATCAAAATTATTTGCATGAAATCCCTATTGTTTATGATGAATATGATGACTCATGTTGTTGTGGATTCAGATTTTGATGAGTTTGATATGGATGATTCTTGTGTACATTAGAATACTGATTATTCCTTTAAGAAGAGTAAGAAAACTACATGCGTGTTTTCAGATTTTCCAATGACAAATGAATTGTTATTTGATGATCCATTTTCAGATTTAGAGGATGCTTGTAAAGGCTATAATCAGCAAGCTATATCAGGTCTTATGCAATCAAATGATTGTGTGGAAGAGTTCCATCCTAGTTTTCAAATCAGTATTTTGAATGAAGCTTATGTTTTGGTGAGAACTAGTGTTCATGAGGAGTTTGATTTCATCCATGAAAAGGAGCCATAATGTTTTCTTTTTCAGCTTGTCAACAATGGTCAAGGGTGTGATGTTTTGATATCATACAATGATCATCATTCATAGTATTTAAGTGACTCTATTTTCCAAAGTGATAGTAAATTCACTGATTATCTTTTGTTTGATATGTTGAAGGAAAGTGGCAGTATGTTCAATCATACACATGGAAGCAAGAGTTTCAGTGTATTTTTGATTTGTGGAGATGAAAACCAAATGTATGGCAGAGGTAATAGCTGAATTCAGTTTGAGGTTTTGAGCCTTTTGTAAATAATTTCCATTTATGTACAGTTTCTTTTCTTTTAGTTTTGTGTTTTCTTTCAGAAGAGGTTCCCATTTTTTGACAAGAGGTGTTTGGAGGGAAATGTGAAAAGAGAAGAAAGAGATAAAAGATTGATTTGAAGTTTCAGGGTGGTTTGCTTCAACCATGAGATTCTGAAGGTTCTCTACATGCCCGCATGGGGCACACATCCACAGTCAGATCCACTATTGGTACTTTGAAATTTGACACAAATTTGGAGTGATCAATTGAAAATTTTCTATAAGGCAAAGTAGGTGCTCTTAAAATTTTTGTGAGAAGGCCTAACCGATGTGCTTGAAAAAGACATCTTGATGATTTTCATGAGGTACAACTTGGGAAACATGTTTAGCATATTTCATTTGACATATGCAGTGGGTTCCAGCTCCTAAATTCTAATTATGATTTATTAGGGAGTAGCCATTTTGAGGTGTTCATTGAAATTTGCATTTTTGCCCAAGTGTCAAATCGTTGTAGCAGACCCTATTTGCACTTGAATATCTTATGTCTTGTTAGGTTTCATGGCTCGCAACTTTGAGAATGTTTAGAATGTATATCATAGAGCTTATGTTTCAAAGCTCAAGCCATTTTGAGTCCGTTTGATAGGTTTTTGGATGCTCCAAATTTGGCTTCCCAGAATTGTCTTGCCTCTTTGTTCTATCCAATTTTCTCAGTGGTCCTATTTGACCGATTATAACTTTTGACCCTGTGACCCAATTGAGAAAATTCCTTTTTCCCTATATTCCAGTGGTCAAATACTCCTTATGTTTCAATTTTTAGGCCATGAGGTTTCCGTCTAGCAAGTTTGCAATGTCAGACAAAAAGTGCTTTATGCTAATAAAAAGTGCGGATAGGACAACTTTGCAAAGTAGCTATTTTAAAAAATTTGTAGTTTTTTGTCAGAGGGTTTTCTTCAATTGGGGGTTGATGTGTTGTATTCCTTGTATATGAGTCTTCTGCTAGATCTAGTGGTTTTCTTTCAGCTCGTCATTTGATATTTTTAGTTTATCTCCTTCCGGGGTAGTTTGTGTTTGTCGGCAGTTCTGAATGGGTGATTTCAACATTTAAAATATATTTCCTCGTTCATTTATGGAAAAAGCCATCTGACAAGGTGATTACATGTACTACAAAGACCGTACTCACCAAGTTTCATCTTCGAATGATTAGTTTTGAGTAGAGTTTTTAAAAGGTGATTGGAAGCAATTTATTCAAGTTTGTCAACTGGTGATATAGTAAAAATTGAATTTTTTAAATGTTTTCAGTTATCCGGATTGGATCCAGTTGCAATTGTTAGTCTTCTGGGCTATGTTTTTAATATCCAGATGTTTGAATTTGAAAAATATTTTTAGTCGGACCCGTTTGGGGTCCAGCCTACTTCATTATTTTAAAAGTTGAACTCTATCGGCTGCTGGAGACAAGTACTAATTGGGTAGACGTAATGCATTAAAAAAAACCATGTATGTGTATGACCTTTGAGTAAATTTGTAAGGCCAGTGCATAACTAAACTGATGAACAAAGGATTCAAAATTATGAATCTTGCCAGACAATTGGGAGAATTTGGGGTTGCTAGTGCATTGTAAATTTCTATTATAACTAAATTCATCAATCCATGAATTTCAAAATCAGATTTTGAAGAGTATTCAGCATTTGGGCACACAAGTAAATTTGAGCTTGTCTTATGTGGGATCTGCAAGATGAATTTAGGCACATTTTGTGGCAATCAAAAAAGAGACCAATGTATGGTAAAAGGACTGGTAAGAGGAAGCTTACGTATGCAAATGACAATGATAATGTGGAAAGTAATAAAGAAGAAACATCCATCCTATTCCAAATGGCATGAGTTCACCATCTTGTGAGAATATGGAAGAAATGAAACAATGATGGCTGAGAAGACTACATAAAATGAAGGGGTTGTTTATTTATAAATAAATGCCAGCAAACTAATGAAGGGGAAAAGTGCCTTATGCACAACAAAGTGGGGATCTCTTCTATTCAAAACAGTTAGCTCATGTTTGAAAAGAGTCTACGCAAAGGAGGAAGCCCACACATTAGTTTAGGAGGCTATACATTAACAAAGGGAAGCATAAATGAATGAAACCAACACATAAAATGAAGAGTTGGAGGCTGCCTTGCTTGCGCAAGTGAAGATGCAGCCCAGTGTGAATACAAATAGTGGATCAACAAACAAAAGAGATGCCAAATAACAAACAAGCCTCCCACGCCAATATGGGGACTACTATTTGTATGTTGGCTCTCCATTATTTACGACCTATGTAAACATTGAAGGATCTGCTTGCATAAGGATAAAAGGAGCCTTGCGTTAGCAAAAGAATGGAAGGCTTCCAGCATAAAGTGCCAAATAAATTAAAGAAAATGCATAAGTCCTGGCAGAAACTCAATAAAGATTGATGCCTGTAGATTCACTCATAAGTGCAAAGGGTCCTTGCGTGAGTAGGCAAAATAAAGACATTACAAATAATTGGATGGCTTTATAAGCCTGTGAAATGGAAGAAATTGTAATGTGTATGCATCTAGTAAGGAGGTTGTAAAGGTTAGAGAAATGTGTGAAGTAGGCACCATTTTGGGTTGCCTGTTATTATATAAATGGTACGTGGATATATATAAAGTGGAGCTACTAATGTTTTTAATATGCTTTGGGTGCATGCTATCCTCTTTTCATGAGAAATGAGTCAAGGGGAGGTGCACGTAAGGTAAGTAAATGGAGGCTCACACACAGTGTGGACATGAGCAGCCAATGAACAAAGGGATGCTAGTGATTGCTTGCGGGAAGTATATTAATGAAAGGCCAAAATGAAAATGGGGTCTGCGCAAGGCGTGAGGGAAGACTTTTGTTATTTTTGTGCAACAGGCTTTGTCCCACACTCACTAAATGTGGGGAAGCTAAAATGTTTATATACAAGGCTGCTCAAGTGTATGGTAAATAAAGAAGGAAAGAGAGGCTAGTGGTTGTCTCAGCCTTGTGGACCCGCCCAGAAATGCTTGCCAGCTAGGCATACTAAGTTATATTTTAATGAAATATTTAAAAAACCTCTCCCAAGTTAGTTCCACATTGATGTCATAATGGACTTCTCAAGTGCATAAATACAACAGCCCTCACTAATAAAGTAAGTCAAGGCAAAGGAGGCTCTGCTCACACCATCTTGTGCGGTGACCTCATTTTCCATGCCGGCGGGCCTAGAATAAATAAATTTTGTAGACGGCCAGTGAGGAGATGAGGTGGCAGAATGTGACACATGTCAAGAGGTCATGAGGTCGCTAGAAGAAACTACGAAAGCTGCAGACTTGGAGATAGCCGCCAGTCGCGAGGTTGGGAGATGCTAGCAGTTAATGGTTGTTCATCTGTAGATTCAGAGACTCACAGTCGCCCAGTCTCATGAAGTCAAATAGTTAGTATAGAAAATTTAGAGATTCAGAGACTAACCGTCGGTCATGAGATCCCATGATACAAGCGGTTAGAGCCTGAAGGTTTCAAGATTGCAAGATAACATTAGTCGCTAGGTCGCTGGAGGAGATATCTAGAGATCTGGAGACTTGGAGATTTAGAGACTAAAGCTTGTTGCGAGGTCTGCCAATCTAACCGTAGTGCAGAAAATCATTAGGAGATAAACAGACTAAGGAGATTCTCCAAATCTCTAAAGGTAACCGAGGTTAAAGAAATTGTTAAGAGATTTGAAGACTAAAGTAGTCTCCAGATCTCTAGATCAATTGAGGTCAAAGGTGAGTTTGCAGAGCCATTTTGAGGGTTCAATCAGAGCATGACACATGGTGAGTTTTGGTGGCATGTGTAGATTTTAAAGTTTATAAAAGATTTTAAAGTCATATAGTTCAGCTTTAGGGATAAACTCAAATTTATTTTATGTCAGGAACCTGCTCAGAGTTTTTATCACTGCAGATTCATTTTTTGTCCAAATATAGTAGTATAATATGTTGTCAGAAATGGAAGGAGAAGACAGAGATGATGGTGGTGGAAAGAATTAGATCAGATCAAGCTGTTGAGAGCAATAAGGGCTTTTAATCTGCGATCAAATTTTTCAGAGATATTTTATTCCAAGCATATTTTATTTTGTAGATCTGACAGAGGGCTTTCATTATTGATTATTCTACCAGGAGTAGAAGATAAGATTTGATTCTGAGAAGATAGAGGGTTGTTGAATCGGATTTACAAGCAGTTGAATAAGATAAGATCAGATATGAAGTGGCAGATAAAAGACAAAGTAGATCAGATTTTGTTTGGAATGCCCAAGGATATCAAATTTCAAAAGAGAGAGGACTTTGGAGATCAAATTAAAGAAACAAATAGGTGTTGATCAAGCTTTGATTTTAGGGTTTTCCTCTTTTGGCTTTTTATTCTCTTCTTTTCTCAGTGTAAGGGGTTCTTGGTTCCTGTTCCTATTCTGGTCCCAGTTCCTGTGGTTTCTCTATTGTGAGCAGGCCCCTAAATGATGAAATTTTAAATTCTTTCCATAACATATTTCTAGTTTTGTGTCTAAAAAGAATGGAGAACCCTTCCTTACTTTTTTGCAAAGATGGCATCAATTATTTTCTAAATATCCACGAATAATTCCCGAACAAGAAAAGATGGATATTTTTGTGCATAACCTTACACCAGAAATGAGTTATAGGTTACAATTGCAATGTCCACCAAATTTCAATAAGCTCATAGAAAATAGTATCAAGATTGAGGAAGCCATGGTCAGAAAAGGTGAGATCAAACTTTATTCTAAAGACAATGCTGGATCCTCAAATTCCAATTCCAACAACTATAACAATGACAAATCAAAGTTTTGGAATAAAAACAAAAACATTGTCAATGATGGGATTGTTGATAATCATAATGTCAAACCAACACAACCCCTTCTCAATCTCACCAGTCAGGCCAATGCTACTCAAGGAACCTACAACAATCCATCGTCAAATCAAAATACCAACAAAGATTCATCAAAACTGAGATTGCCTTTTATGTCACCTCGAAGAAACTTTACTCCTTTGGGGGAATCTCTCGAATCAGCATTACAGAACTTAATCACAAAGAAACTCATTACGCTTCCTGAAATGAAAGATTTTGAACCTAGGGTGAAGCCTTCTTGGTGGAATGAGAATGATTATTGCGAATTTCATAGAGGCAGAGGACATAAAACAAATGATTGCAAAAGACTCAAAAATGTACTTCAAGACTTAATTGAATGTGGTGAAATTGGTGTTGACGGACATGTCTCGAATGAATCACATATGGATTTCAAAGATCCACTTCCTGAGAATGAAAAAGGAGGTTCTTCCAACAATAAGAGTGACAATCAAGCCAATTATAATTCCACTCCCTATCGATATGTTGGTAACATTTCTGAATGTCATCCTTCTATGTATTATGCCAATGTCATTACCATCAAAGGAAAATCAGAGAGTCAACCAGTCCAAGCTACTACTTGTGCTCAAGCCAAAGTTATTCTCCAAGGAGTCTAGTCTAAACCAAGCACTACACAAAATAAGTCCATTTATGTCCCAATGTCTATCCCAAATACTTCCAACCAGTATAATCTTTTGGAACAACTTAAGAAAACACCTGCCCAGATATCCATCTTAGAGCTTTTGCATCTTTCCCCATCTCACAAAGATATCCTTGAAAAAGCTCTCTTAGAGACCCAGGTTCCCACAACTCTAGATCATGATCAATTTCAAGCTATGGTGGGCCATTTAACGACCCCACACTATTTTTCCTTCACTGAAAATGATGATTTAGCCATTACCCAACCTCATAATGCTCCCCTACATATCAAAGTCCTTGTCCAGAATCACAAGATTAAAAGAGTACTAATAGATGGGGGAGCTGGCTTGAATATCTGCATGTTAAAGTTAGTCCTTGCATTGGGATTTTCTAAGAATGTCGTTGATCCAAAAAACAAAATGACAATAAAAGCCTATGATGAGGAAGAGAGATCATCCAAGGGGTCCATTGTTCTTCCAATTAGAATTGGTCCTATTGTCAAAGATGTATCTTGTCAAGTTCTGGACATGGATCTTGCTTATAATATCCTTTTGGGAAGACCATGGATTCATTCCATGCAAGCTATGCCATCGACTCATCACCAATATATAAAATTCCCTCATAATGGTCAAGAGATCACTATCAAAGGAGATTCTAATTCTTTTCGATATTGTAGCAATGTGAAGACTTCTGATTCTTTGGTTCCCTATAATCATACTGGATCTTCTACAACTACACCTAGTGATCCTAGTAATATAGCATCAACTTCTAAATCAGATGGGATCAAGATAGACATCAAAGAAAGTAGTATGGGAGAATATACTTTAGGTCAAGCTCTTTGTATCACTAAGTTACCTTTATCTCCCAAATCATATGGTAGATCTTTGATCACTAAACAACAATCAGAACCCCCTTCCACACTTGTTTATAACACATTTATAAGTGGGGGCACAATATCCAAAGAGGCAGCTGAGCATAATGAAAATTATTGGCTTAAGACACAAAAGATTGAAGAGGATACTAAACATGAATGTATATCACTTGATGTCTATGGAAAAGGGTATACTTTGCTACAAAAGATGGGATATCAAGGTGCTGGACCTCTAGGGTTACAAAGAGAAGGTGTTATAAAACCAATTTTGCAAAATCCCAATTATCAAAGAGACACTATAGGATTAGGATATAAAGGTGAAGGACCACAAGAACCAAAAGGAAAAGAAAAACTCCCACCTTTTCATGAGACATCTAAAGCTCCTGCCTTACAATTTAGAAAGCATGGTATGTATGTAGATCTAGAGAAACAAAGGATAGCTCAAAGAATCATTAATAGACTTGAAGATAATGATGATTCTAATTCTAATGATTATGAATGGGATTCGTTATTTGATTATACTAAAGAAATAGGAGTTGATGTTGTCCATCAATATAGTAATGATTACCATGAGGGTGAGAGTTCAATGAGTGACTCACTAGGATTGGTCCCATGTAATACTACTCGTGTTGATCATGAGTGAAGTGAGCATTATCTTGTGACAAATGATTCAAATGAGAGTATGGAAATAGACCTCGCCGATACCATCATAAACCTTGACAACTTTTCAATCAATACTATCTCTGCTTTTGAAACCAACCCAAATGATCCAATGCCCCTTGTCCATCCTGACCTTATCGATTGGGATTCTCTTGATCACCCAGAACTTGATGTCTTCCATAATGATGATGTGATCATTGACTATCTTGGCATCAGGGATCATTTACCACCAGGGGATCACAAGTCAAGATTTTTGATAGAGCTCAATGACATGGCCTATTTTGGAGAGAGTGCAAATCCTTTCAATCATAAAAATATAAAAATAATCAAAAGATCTAATGGTGAAAATCACTCAGTGGTAGTATTAGATCCAAAAATAGTAAAAAGAAAAGATGCATCTGATGGTGAAAACCTCTCTGAGGTGCCTGACGATGGAAGGATTGAAACTCTTCCCAACTATTTATATCGAGAGAAATCTTCCATTCTTATAGAACAACCCATACCACTTAACATTGGAACAGAGGAGTCTCCATGCATCCTGAAAGTAGCTGAATCCTTGACAAAATCAGAGAAAGAAACTTTTGCAAAAATTTTCAGAGAAAGACAAATCAACTTTGCTTGGTCCTATGCTGATATGCCTAGTCTAGACCCCAATCTCATTATGCATCATTTATCTATCAAACCAGGTGTAAAACTAGTTAAGCAGAAGCTCCACAAAATGCATCCTCACATTGTTCTAATGGTGAAAGTAGAATTGAAGAAGCTCCTAGATGTTGGGTTCATTCATGCTATTGATTATGCTGAGTGGATTTCCAATATTGTTCCTGTCTCAAAACCAGACAAGTCTATTCGGATTTGTATTGATTTTTGAGATCTTAATAAAGCTTGTCTGAAAGATGACTTTCCTCTACCAAATATTAACATTATTGTTGACCTAACAGCTAGGCATGAGATTTTATCATTGATGGATGGATTTTCTGGCTATAACCAAATCAAGATTGTGCCAAAAGACCAGGAAAAAATTGCTTTTACTTGTCCATGGGGTACATACTACTAGAGTGTGATGCCATTTGGCCTCAAAAATGCTGGAGCAACTTATCAGAGAGCCATGACCATGATCTTTCATGACATGATGCATACCATCATGGAAGATTATGTTGATGACATTTTAGCAAAATCCAAAGATAGAGCTGGTCATTTGAGAGTGTTGGATAGAATATTCACCCGGATGGAAAATAATCAGATTCGACTCAATCCAAAGAAATGTGCATTCAGGGTCACATCTAGCAAACTGTTAGGGTACATTGTCTTAGCTAAAGGAATCGAAGTAGATACAGAAAAGGTTAAAGAAATATTGGAGATGGCTTCCCCCACTAACATCAGTCAACTAAGATCTTTACAGGGGCCTCTACAATCCATCTGAAGATTTGTTTCTCAACTAGCAGATCACAGTCATCCCTTTCAACATTTGCTGCATAAAAATATCTTATTCCAATGAGATGATAAGTGTGAGGAAGCTTTCAATAAAATTAAGCAGTATCTAGCGAATCCTCCAACTCTAATGTCACCAATTCTAGGCAAGCCACTCTTGCTCTACATTTCAGCCATGATAGCTTCACTAGGTGCTCTTCTAGCTCAACAAGATCATGAAGGCAAAGAAAAAGCCATCTACTACATTAGTCACACTCTAGTGGGATATGAGTTAAATTATTCCCCTATTGAAAGAGCATGTTTGGCTTTTGTCTTTGCTTCACAAAAGTGGTGACATTACATGTTGTCACATTCTACCCAGCTTATTGCAAAGATTGATCCTTTAAAGTATTTTTTAAGTAAAACAACAATGACAGGCAGGTTGGCTAAGTGGGTCATGCTACTTAGTGAGTTTGATATTGAATATGTAGATAGGAAGGCTATCAAAGGTCAAGTGCTCATAGATCAACTAGCTGATGCTCCATTAATGGATGACCAACCTATACACACAGAGTTTCCTGATGCTCATATCTTAGCTTTGTCTACACAAACATGGAAATTATACTTTGATGGCTCATACACTCAGCAAGGTTCCAGAGCTGGTATTCTTTTTATCACGCCACAAGGATACACTATTCTAAAATCTTTCAAGTTGTTATTTCCTTGCACCAATAATGTGGCTGAATATGAGGCTTTGCTGATTAGGTTAAAAATGGCTTTACAGTGGAACGTATCTAAAATAAATGTCTATAGAGATTCTCAGCTGATTGTCAACCAGGTTAATGATGATTATCAGACCAAAGATGATAAGCTATTGCCATATAAACATATGGTTGATGATTTTAAAAAGTATTTCTGTATCATCACTTTTGAGCAGATTCCTTGGCATGAAAACAAGGCTGCCGATGCCATGGCAATGATTGCTTCTTTATTTGATATAGAAGATACCAAGGCCCATTTTGAGTTCTTGGTGGAATCCCTGACTTGTCCCACATATGATGAGCCTGATATGAGTATTATATGTCATCTGATTGGACATGACTCCCCAACCTATGGAAAGATCTATTCTTACCTCAAAGGTAACACCCTACCTCCTAACCTATCCCGAAATCAAAAATGAACTTTTCTCCACCAAACCTCCCACTATGTCCTAATATCCAACACCCTTTATCAGTGAGGTTTTGATGGTACTCTCCTACCATGTCTCGAACATGATGAAGCTCAACTTTCCTTACATGATGTACATGAGGGTATTTGTGGGACACATTCGAGTGGTCCCTCTTTGGCTAAGAAACTCATGCGTATGGGTTATTATTGGCCTACCATGGAAGCAGAATCCTTTCATTTTTCTAGGGCATGTAAGAAATTTTAGATACATGGAAACCTTATCCATGCTCCTACTCAAGAGTTACATCCTTTTACAACTACTTTGCCATTCAGTTGGTGGGGGCTTGACCTCATGGGTGCTATCAACCCTCCATCTTCTAATGGTCACAAATGGATTCTCACTACCACATAATACTTTACTAAATGGATTGAGGCCATTCCATTAATTACTGCCATAGGGAAACAAATATCCATGTTTATCTTAAACTATATCATTTGCAGATATGGTATACCTATGTATCTTATCATTGATCATGGGAAACAGTTTCAAAACTAGGACATGGATGACCTGTGTGCAAAATTCCACATCACCCACAACTATTCCTCCATATACTATCCCCAAGGAAATGGCCAAGCTGAGGCATCAAACAAAACAATTGTTAAAATCCTACAAAAGACTGTCAATGATGCTAGCCGTGACTGGCATCTTCAACTTAATCCAGCCTTATGGGCTTACCACACCTCCATCCGTACTCCTACTAGAGCCACTCCATATTCCCTTGTCTATGGATCTGAAGCAGTCCTGCCCCTTGAGGTTGAGTTGCCTTCACTTCGTGTTACTCTTAAAGATTTAATTCCTGATGAAGAGTATAGAGTTGCACACCTAACTGAATTGGAACTCCTAGATGAATGTCATCGGCAAGCCTATGATCATTTGAAAGTTTATCAACAGCATCTATCTCATCAGTACAATAGCAAGGTAAAGATTAGAGACTTTCAGTTGGGTGACTTAGTCCTTGGAGAAAATCTCAAGAATCAACAACACCATGAAAAGAAGGGCAAGTTTGAACCAAATTGGTTAGGACCTTTTGTGATTACAGCGGTCTATGGTTTTGGGGCCTATCAGTTATCTACACCTAAGGGGATCCCTTGGATGAACCTCTTAACAACATCCATCTCAAGAAGTTCTATCCCTAAAATCCCAATGCAAGAGGCATGTATATAGTCTGTATATCTATTCTGTAAATAAATAAAGTCAAAAATACAAAAAAATAAAAATCAAAAAATCAAAAGAAAACTGCAATAAAAGCATATGGTGAAAACCTGGAAACAGGCATTGTGTGTGACAAGTTAGCTCCTCTATCTATTAGGATTCTTCTAGTGTGTCCATTCATTGTATGTATCTGCAATAAAATGGTTACTCAGTTCTTGTCCCCACCATGTATATATCATAATAAAATGGCTAGTTCATACACCATCCATTGTATCTACCCATAATAAAACCCCATCATAGCTTGATCTTTTGTCATGGTCTTCATCCTATTCTTGTTGCGTCTTTCTTCATCCATAATAAGTCAGTCCATCACCTAGCTGGGGGCATGCCCTTGACCTACTTTGGGAAGTGGATCTATGATAGTCATGACTCTTAGAGGAAAAAATGGAGTTATTTTCACCAGGCAAGGTGAATGCAATCAAATGCTCTTTCACAATGGTATCTTCATGCTGAATCAGAATCTATGATCTATTCTTTTACTCGTGACTACTTATCTATACATCTTGACTATACATCATCATTTGAACTGATTAACATATCCTAAATCTATCTTTTTGGCAAATGAAACTTATATTCATGGCAGGCATGTTAGAATGATTTGTTATAAATTATGCATTCATATCTAGATTTCATTGTTATCATGTTTCCTATGCTATTCTAGGATATCTTTGACATGAGTTTGAAACTCCCATATGTCATTGATTAGAATAGCCAAGATGGGGAATGATATTTTCTTTGATTGTTGTTTGTGGGGTATTTTCTGATGAAATTGAAGGAACAAGTAATTGGGGTGTCTGTGTGTAAGTTCCTTCATCCATTTCATAGTATGGAAAACATACAAATCATGTTGTTCTAACAAATGCTATTTATGGTGATACGCCATCGCATACCTCAACTCCAAATATTTGTTCCCCGATGGAGGGGGGAAATATTCCTTGTTTGTTATGCAAACGAAACTTAGGTCATCTCGATTCAATTATACCTAGATGCTTGTCAAGTTTGCAAAATTAAACTCCATGCAAGAAATGCTTAGGTCATCCTGGTTTAATTATACCATGATGCTTACATTTTCTTGCAACATAATGAGCTCAATGATGAAAATCAAAATCTAGTTATTATGAAGTTCTAAGATGTTACCTAAAGTTGTGGACATACATTCATTTCATTTTACATTTGCATTTTACCATCTTGTGAATTGCATACTAGTGCTCCTTTTATAGAGATTTGTAGGTTATCTTTCTCATTAGGTTATCTATTTTTCCTAAGTTCATTCTTCTTGTGTCAAGAATATTGTTATTTCAGTTGAGGACATTTGGACAACCAAAAATACTTTGCACTTAATCATTTTAAGACATGCATAATTATTATTAGGTGTGTTCATAGGATACTTGTTATAGTTATCATTTCATCTCATTTTATTTTATCATGTTATGCATCATCTTAGGTACATTTTTATTTATTACATTAGATATCATTTGCATTACAATATCATTTATTGTTCATTACATATCTTTAGTATCATCATGCATTTAGTATCCATTCATTTTACATTATTCACATTGTTTTTACATCATTGCATTTATCATCACATCACATTAGTGCACATCATTTAGAACATGCATTTATATCATCATATATTAGCTTGTTTATCCATTAGCATCATATAGAAAATTAATCATTTTGCATTTTAAGACATCCATTTCATGCATATAAAGGTAAATCATCACATCCTATATATGTCAGTATGCACATGTATATAAACATCATAGAAAATCATGATAGAACTACATCAATCATATAAAGTCCATAAATACAACAAAACTATCCAAATGTCCCATGATATATACTCAATAACAATGTTTCTATAGTCAGTGTCTATCAAGTCAATATATAATGATACAATGATAATATGATACAAAAAGTGTATACAAGTGGTATCTATGACCCACTACCTCCTGAATCTATCTGTCGCTATCTGCGAGCTGCAATAAGGCCCTGTGCTACTAAACCACCTGCTCTTAAGGATCTACCCTAGTCTCCTGAACCTATGGGTGTTCTAGGAGGATGTGATGATACACCTCCACTACTAGCTGGTTCTTGTCTCTCATATACTACTATCCTCACCACCACTGAGCTCTCTCTGAAGCTCCCAATCCACTGATCTCTAGGCAGTGCCTGTCTGTATGCCTCTCACTAGTACGATATCTCCTTCTTGGCTCGTATCATGGCTCTTAGGCTATCTCCATGGGGATCGAGGTCCTCTATCCTCTGTAGCTCATCTAATAGCATCTCAAACTCCCTGAGTCTCTCAATCACTGCATCTTGCTCATGTCTAAGGACATCCATCTAGCGCTCTAGTCTCTTAATCTATCTCTCTAGACCTAGCACCCGGTCTACTTGTACATGTGTAACTGCTAGTCTGACTAGCAGTATATCAATATCTAGCTCCTCCTCCTTTGTAGCATCTCTATAAATAGGGATCCTATCCTCTAATGTCCATGTCTACCTACTCATCCTGTGCCTATACATCCGGCATCTCAGCGTCAGCCTCATCCTGTATATCATCTTGAACCTAACTAGCCTGTACCACACCACCCTGGGGTAGTAAAACATTTGCCTCATCCTATCCCTACACCTGTACCTATGCAGTTGGTCCCTGTACTATGACAACTAGTATCTGTGCCAGAGGGACTAGTACCTATAGTGGAGCTCCTGCAGCTGGCTGTGCCAGAGGCTATCTCTATCCCTATCTAGCTAGAGGTGGCATCAGTCCTCTCTACCTCACACCACCTCCTCTCATCTGAGGTCCTGCTCTATCCCCTCTCCCTCCATCTCCACCATCATCACCTCCTCCATCTCCTCCACTGTCACCACCACCTCATCTCCCTTTTCCACATCTATCTCTCCCTCAGAGTCTCCCCCTTTGTCTCTCTACTGAATCTCTCTTTGGAGGCCTCACTGCTGGATCTATAATCCATAGAACCAGAAAATCCCTCAAAAACTACTCCAAATCAGTAGTCATCCCTAGGTCTACCATCATCAGTCTCATCGACCATGCCTAAAATGGGGCATCCAAAAACTCCTATCGAGCAACATCGAATGATGCCATGGGTCCCCAGTCTCGTCTCTCCTCATGCATACCAGCATGCTCTGTCACTCCCTGTGGCATGCCCTATATCCTACCAAACTATCACAGGACCTGACTAACCAGCTGTCACTCAATGATAAATGGTGTCCATCCTATCAACCACCGTGACTCAAAACAAAAACCAAGCTCATCACCGCTCATCATCCCATGGCTCACACCCTAGGTAGGGTCTCCATGTCACTGTGTCCAGTGTATCAAAGGTATACCACCAAAACTCTAAATGGCCTAGTTTTTCTTGAGATAAAACTGAAGCATATAAATAAATATAGAGTTTCCCTATGCCCCAAAATCTAATAGCCACTGGTCGAGTAACTGCAATATGCTCCCATGCCCAAACATGGAGTAGTGTCACACCTGCTGATAATGATGCACCCCTATGGTACACCACCTGATGCATGTCATGATAAAGATGTGCTAATAGACACACACCCTAAGCATATCAGGTCCCCTCCATCATCCACTACAATGTGTGGCCCCATCCAACTACAAATCCATGTGATCTACGATCAGGGCATATGAATCCTCCAATCACTTCTACTAGCACTACTGGTAGAGGATCATACAAATCCACCATGTCCTCATAGCTGATCTCTCCATCCTCTATATCATCATCACCAAAGACAGCTCTGCACTCTATAACTCTTCCGTGTAGATCATACTATACTAGCTCGCCTATGATGGGAAGATGGAGGATGTGATATACATCCTCTAATGTGACTGTCATCTCCCCTCTTAGAAGATGGAAGGCACACATCTCTGAGTGCCATCGCTCTACTAACACTATCATCATACTCAGATTCACCTGAATCTCAAGTGTGTAAATCACATAATATAATCTAGATGCTCCAATCAATAGTCTATCTATCTTCAACAGTGTCGGTCTTAGATTTTGAGTCATAGGATATCTCTCCTATGACATCAGACTATCTATAATATCCTCCTATTCAAGTCAACAACAATCAACCTATTAGATTCCAATAAATTGATCTATCAATCTATCTATCCTATCATATCAAATACAAACATGTTATTATCACATGTTTCAACAGATGATTCTATCAATTATCTACATTCAAGACTGGTTAACTAGTGAACATGCTACAATGTTGCCTATCTTGATCAAATCGATCACAATCAATCACCGATAGATCCAATCAGCTTATCGACATCAAGTTTGACCTAATTGATTATCTAGTTTGACCACATTTTATCACTTCAAACACATGCGCACCATTGGAACATGTATGTGCAACAATCTTTAACATTTGCGTATATTTTCACCTATGCGCAGTTTTATTTCACATTTGCGCAATAATTCTACACAAATGTGCAGGTTTTGACAAAAGCGTAGTTTTATTGAACATTTGTGCCACAAATATGCACAAATGCACCAATTTTGCAAATGCACATTTTTATTTAACACTTGTGCAACTATAACATTCCTCTAGTATGAATGCACAGTTTCCCTAAATGTATGCACAGAAAGTTTTATTTTGTTGCACAAACGTTCCCAGTTTCTGTGCATTGGTGTGCTGAAACTGCACATTCATTCCATGCCTCAAAACAAAAATAATTCCTAATCTAATCTACCATTCAATCTATCTTAAAAATGCTAAAATTCTATTCTAACATGCATCAAATCATGAAATTACTAAGGAGGATCGAGTCACCTACCAGTTCACTCGAATCAGGTGGTCGCTAGAAGCATTTGACTCTCTCAAAGCGGTGATCTGACAACGGGAACAACATCCTGGTGACTTTTCTCTTCTCTCTCTCACGCTCTGATCTTCCAATGACAAGTGTGCACAATGAGGCTATTGTGGACCCCTTAGCCCTATTTATAGCTTGTGGACCCTATGTGCTTGGTGTGTGGACCCTATCTCTCATTTTCCTTCCATTTCACCACATTTTCACCCACCTTTTCTTTTGTTTCTTTCATGAGATTGATTAATCAAACTAAAAAAAATTAAATTAAATTAAATTAAAAAAATCAAACACAAATTATTAATCAATCTCTCGAGGGGGCATGCTTATGTCATTTTAGACATTGTCTGGGGCAGGGGCAAAATACTTGAAATTTTCTTTGAAACAATGTGGCACACACATTATTTCAAAGAGGGGAAAAATGTATACACCTAAAAATGGCTTCATTAATTAATTAAATATTTATTATTTAATTACTATTGACTTGATAAATTAATTAAATATTTATTATTTAATTAATAATTAGTCCTCTATTTATTAAATAAATTATTCAATTTATTTAGTGAATTCACTATAGTCTATTCTTCTATCCTAAGTCTTCTAATTAGTCTTATTAAAGTGATTTAATTAAATACACAATCACCTAAATATGACTAAGTTTCCTAGTCCACCTCACCTACCTAGTCACCTGACACATCACTTTGGCTAAGATAAATAATTATTATTAATTATTTATTTACAATTATCCTCACCCACACATGTCCTATTTTTAAGGGCTATGTGGCCTCATAGAACTTAGTCTCATGACCACATGTCCTCTCAACAACCAAGTCAAGAGACATTCCCTATTCCTAAGGGGCTTCTCAAGCCACCTCTAAGGGTCAAAGGTGACTCATAGGACACTTGTGCAAAGAGTCCTCATGAGGAAAAGGTCTCTCCCTCTTTCTCTCTTTGGTCTTTGTGAGACACTTGACATGTGTCTTTCCCTTCCACCTTCTTCTCTTCCATGTCAATGTGAGAGGAGCATTATCCCTATTCTTCCTCTCACATTCCAACTACATCCCCCTTTCTCTCAACTCCTTCAACCAAGTCAATCCTAGCCCTAGGATCTTCCACCTTTCATTCTCAACCATAGGATTGCGCCACCTAGGCCTAGATCTTCTAAAACTATAAAAGGAGCCACATTTCCCATTTGTGAGCTAATAGGTATTTTTGATAATAGGCATTCAAGCATCCAAGCATTCTAAGAGCAATCAAGCATCCATATTATCACCATTTCATTTGCATTCCATCCATTAGTTTGCATAAGCTATTGTGCACTCATTTCATCCAATCTCCACACTTTGGTAGCATCTTGGGAGAAGGCTTCATTTGGAAATCTGAGAGCTCAACATCTTCAAGAAATCGAAGCTAGGAGGACAATGGAGACAAGCTGCATGGTAGGTGAAGGTAATTAAATTAGTTTCATCATTTCATAGTTACTTTGCATTCTTCATTGTGTTTGCATTAGATAGATTCATTGGCTTTAATAGTTAATTTATCATTTCTAGTTGTTAGACATCTAATTTGCATACATCATCCAACCATCATTCACTATGGGGTTGACAGGATAACAATGTTCATTCTATGAATGATACATAAAAGATTTTATAGTCCACTCTGTTAAGAGATTTGACTGTGTACAATGGTTAAATATGTAACAGTAGATGATCTTTCTTAATACAACTTCAATTATAGATTTGATGAAGGATGCTCCCCTTAATACCACAAACACATAACAGAAACAAAGAAATAACAATAATTTGCAAGAATAGAAAATGGGGTTCTTATTATCTCCACAAGTGTGGAATTCCAAATTTTAGAATTACAATATGAAAAGCCACATGGGAATTCCCTTTACAATATTATTCAGGACAAACCCTCAAATAAATACCCAGATCTACCCCAGAACTGCTCTAGACAACACTACGGGCCTTCTTTATATAGGCAATTTCCACCACCCAAGAAGGTTCTAGAAATTTAGCCCATAGGGCCAACCAAACTTAGAATTATTTTATTTTACAATTTATTACATCAAAGTCTGGTCAAAATAACTTTTGAAACCCGAATAGAAATTTTGAAGAAAAATTATTTTTTGCCATTTTAGGTGGCCCAACTTCCAAAGACCATAAGTCATCACTAGTTGACCAAATTGACTATTATAACCCCATTTCAGAAAGGTCACAAGGAGATCTACAATTCTTGAATGAAGAAAGCTTCCTTAGGCTGAAAATTTGACCTCATTTGGGGCGTCTAAAGCCTTCAAAATTGAGTTCAAAGTTTCTGTACCCTGCTACCAATACTGAAAATCTTCAATATCTTCAAAACTAGACCTGATCTAGCCATGAAACTTTACTGGTAGGCTGATAAGACTGTGATGAACCTCCACATGTGAAATTAGAACATTCTGAGATCATATGACCAATTTACTAAAATTAGCAAGTTTCCATAAATAGCAGCTCTGCACAAGATAGCCCTTATTGAAAAGCAAACAGAAATATTTTTGGGTGATGCAAGATTGCCCTTACACCTAGGATGCTCCTGTATCAAACACCCAGGATAATTTGAGGAGTGACCCTGTGACAACTCAGGTGTGAAGAGGGAAACCAAGAGAGTTAACCTCCTCCCTTGTCAGCCATGATGAATCTTCAACATGTTGTCCTTTCCACTTGACTAGATATTCTTCATATACCATGTTCCTTGTGCTTCTTCCAACATGACTATCTAGTCTATACTCAATCTCTTTGGTATCTGAACTAGTTGCTAGAATACTCCACTATGTTGTTGTGATATCATCTTCAACACCGCCTTCATGATACTCTATCAGATCTAAAATGTTAAACATTGGTGAAATATTCAGCTCAGTAGGTAATTCTACCTCATATGTATTTCCTGAATCATGCTTCTTTAGTATCTTACATGGCCCAAACTTCTTTATTTTTAGCTTGTTGTATGTACCAACTGGAAATTGCTCCTTCTGTAAATGAACCATGACTTCATCTCCAACCTAAAATTCCTTATGCCTCCTTTTCTGATCTACCTTAGCCTTATACCACACATTAATCTTGGTAATGTACTTTCTCACTTCCTCATGGATGTTCTTCAAGTGTTCTACAAAATCTTCAGCTTTAGCACTACTTATTTCTCCTTTATCTATCTTTCTCAATTCAAATGCATTTCTGGGACTACTTCGATATACAACTTGTGGATGACGTGATGAACTAAACTTCAAATCTATCTTCAAATCTTCACTTTCTGCTAGTGTCATTTTGTGTGCTGCCTTATTTAGAAAACTAGCTCTTGGAATCAAATCCATCTGATGACTGATCTTTTCCACCCATTGGTAATCCATTAGGTACATTATCAGATACAATATCCTAAAATTCATTCAATAATTCTACAACTTCTACAAGTACATCTTCTACTTCCTCTTTCCCAATCTTTGGAATTAAGGTAAAACACACATGCTCATGCCTCATACCATCTAAGAATTTTTTTCCATCAACAAAAGTTATTCTTGCACTACCACATACCTTTTCTTCAGTCTCCTTCAATGGCTTTAGCCTATGTCGCACTCCATCCTTTGTTAGGGAATAGGTATTCACATGACCATCATGTACAACACATCTATCAAACTACCAAGGTCTACCCAACAACATATGACATGCATCCATAGATATGATATCACATAGTACTTCATCATGGTATCCGCCAATCTTGAACTTTACTAGGCACTGTTCACTGACCATGACCTTGTGGTCATCTTGCACCTAGGCAACCTGATATGGATGTGGATGTTTCTACCTCTTGAGCTTCAACTTTGTCACCATCTCTTCTGACACCAAATTATCAGTACTACCACTATCAATAATCACATCACAACACTTACCCTCACACTTGCACCTAGTGTGAAATAGGCTCCTTCTTTGCTCAGGTTCATTCTCACCACTCAACATGACTCTTTTGTTAATCAGTGTTTCACCTCTTTCAACATCTTCAGAATGTGATGATCTAACATCTTCATCTACATATGCAACTCTGGCCTGGCCTTCATTTCTCCTATCTATTCTTCCTTGGTGCTGAGGACATTCAAATGCCCTATGACCTTCTCCACAGTGAAAACATGTTCCATGGAAGCCTCCTCTTCTAGATCCTTGTCCTCTTCCTCTTCCTCTCTGATCTCTATTACTCTGATCATGGAAATGATTGAAATTATCTCCTCTCTAATTCTGGCTATTACTAGCGTCATCCTACTTTTTCATATCTTCATTTTGATCTTCATATGACCATCCACCAGATCTTCCATCACGATCTCTTCCATTTTGTCTGCTCTCAAACTTCTTGTTCAGCTTTTCCTCTACTTTTAGGGAAAACTAGTATGCTTCTTCAATATTATTCATTCAAACCAAATTCAACTCCTCCTAAATGCTTAGCCTCAACCCATTAAGGTAATGGGAAAATTTCTCCTTATCAGCTTTTGCATGGCCTATTCTGATGAGGATTCGATAGAACTCCTCTGTATACTCCTGAACAGATTTTCCTGCTTGCTTCAAACTTTGCATTTTCTTTAGTAGGTCAAGCTCATAATCAACAGGAATGAATTGTCACTTCAATTTATCCACCATCTGATCCCATCTTGTGATTTTATACTTTCTTCTTTGATTTTACTCCAATTGGATCTCCTCCCACCAAATCTTCACATGACCCTTCAGTCTGGCCTTCGCAAACTTGACCCGATCAGGATCCTCAATATCTTCATACTCAAAATATTCTTCACATTTGTTGATCCATTCAATCAACTCCTTTGGGTAAAGATTCCCTAAAAATGTAGGAACCTCAATCTTAGGTCTTTTCCCAATCTTGGAAATGGCTCGGAAAAGCCTTTCTTCTTCTAGATTCAAAACTTCAACTTCTTCTTGATCATCATTTCTTTCTTCGGCTTCATCCTCACTTTCACTTCTAACATTAAGATTCATTCCTCTATGAATCTCTTCTTGCAATGCTTGCACTTGTCTTTGGAGCTCTCTAACCTCAGGTGTCACAACACTAGCTCTTCCACCATGTTCCCTTCATGGAGGTATTTTCGTGCTTATCACTGAAACCCTAACCATGGTCCTGGTGCAAATTGCCTCATAGTCAGTGATCTGTTTACATAGAAACCCTAACCCATGGTCCTGATGCAAACTACCTCACAATTGATAATCTATTTACACACTCAGGAACTCCTAATCTAATACCACTTGATGAAGGGCCAACCGCTCTGATACCACTGATGAAGGGTCACACCACCCTTACCAACTCATAACAAAAAAAATATAACAACATGGAGACAAAGAGAAGACAACATGTTTTACAAAGCATACATTAATACTTGAAAATAATTACAACCTGACAAATCTTACATCCTCAAAGCTTACAATCCAAGAGCTTCAACTTGAGAGCTTCTTCCCCAATACAAGATCCTACAACTTGAGAACATGCAATGTGAGAGCTTTCCTATGAATGCTCATATGTCTTCTTTATATAGGCATTTCCCACCCAAGATATTACAACACAACCAATGTAGGATAAAAAGATAGAGGCAACTACCTTGATACAAATATTAAATACTCAACCAATTAATATTAAGCACCACCATGTGGGCGAATTAGAAAATTACATTGCCTTTGTGGCCAATAAGAAAATAAAAAAGTGTAATTACCTAGCTACAAATATTAAAAGCAAAAACTTTCTACAAATTTATCAAATGCCACCTACACACCTCGATAAATGAAATAATTTTTTTAATTTTAATTTTAATTTTTTTTCCCACTTATGCACCTTGGTAAACGAAATAAATTATTTTTTTTTCCTCTTTTTTTTTTTCTCTCTTTTTTTTTTTTATCATGCCCCATTTTATTTTGTGATACAAGATGCTCCTGCATCAAGATTACAGATCAATATTTTGCTCATACAAATCCTTCTGATCAATGTAACACTTCAAATTCAACAATATATCAACTTACTGTCCATCGGTAATTACTCACTGTAGCTCCGTAATTGTTCCGCAGCTCAGTTCTCACTAACCAGTATGATCAGAATGCATGAAGCTTGTTCACGTGATAACTCTGCAATATCTTCTTCTTTCGACTATCTTTCATTATGAAATCTCCAGTCTCTTATATAGAAATGTAAATCATTTTCTTCTCCTCCATCATATTTTGCCGCTTAATCATCTTCATTGATTTTTCTACTTTAAGCTTTCTTGGTTGATGTGTCAATAACACATTTCAATCTGCTCCATTAGATATTTCTTGAATTATGTTAGTCATTGATCTTCATAACAAACATTATCCGTTACCTAGATTTCATACACTTTCTAGCTCATCAATCTTATCAGCTAAACTAATCATTTAATTCCTTTCTTTTTTTCTCGATTAACAAAGAAAAGCATCGGTGAACACAAGCTTGGTTAACACTATGCTCGATGTACACTACACTCCGTCGGTGTATACTGAAATGCTTTATTTACCGACAGCACTTCTTTGTGTCTTTCAGCTCTATTCTTCATCATAGATGAATGTAACATAATAAAGTCAATATCATAAGGTCATAGACTCATGAACAAGTTACTCAATGTATTCCTTATTCTCATCTAACATATACATCTTCCTCATGTAGATATTTCTACTCTTCATTTCTTTCACCTTTATTCTGATGTTTCGGTATATTAACTTATAAGATAAGTGCTATCAAACTAGTTGACATCAATGATAACATAATACTAATTTAATCATATTCCATATCTAATTAGAAACTCCTCAATGACCTTAAATCATAGATTCTTCAATTAGGTTCCAAATTAGTTGTAGTTCATCAATCTCTCCCTTTGGCATTGATGGAAACTCAACTAATATGAAATGTACCATACACATACCAAACATGTATTCTACAACTCTGTGAACAAATATTTTAAGTCAAATAGACTTAATATGTTTAATCACTATGTTACTAAACATTTGTAATGCTATGATGCCAATCATCAGATATGCTCTTTTCAGTTCTCTTCTTCCTGCTTTTGTTCTCAGTAACTAATGTTCAATTCTCTTTTCCTTTCAAATTATCTCTCCCTTAGATAATTCTCATTAGTGTTGGTTATCTTTCCTTTCATATTATTTATCTCTCCCTTTGATAAAAATGCCAAAGAAATAAATAAACATACAACTCTTTATGTTTGATAAGTCATTATACTACTGAAGAGCTCTATTGTCCATTACATTCTCTATATCTTTGTTTATTGATATCCCAATCTATTTTAGTTCTCCAAACTTAATCACAACCTTCAACATAATCCAAAGTCTGAACTATGCTGCATCAACATGATCCTCTAATAAGATTAGGCTGATGCAACATCCAAATCACCTTAGTGACCAGTAGACAAGGGGTGGACCCCAAGTCTAGTCCTCAAGTATTCAAATGTGTCCTTCAATAGAGGCTTTGTAAAGATATTTGCAAGTTGTTCTTTAGATGTGAAAAATTATAACTTCACTTGCTTCTCCTACACTTGTTCTCTTAAGTAGTGATACTTAATAGATATATGCTTTGTCTTAGAGTGCATCATTGGATTCTTTGAAATATTAATGGCACTAGTGTTGTCATAGTATATAATCACCAGGTTAGTGATTACCTCATTCATTCCTTCCAATACTTGCTTGATGTATGCAATGTTTGAGCCATTAGTAGCAGTAACAACATACTCTGCTTCAACTGTAGACTGAGAAATACAAGCCTACTTTTTAGTCATCCAATTTACCATTCTTTCACCAAAGAAAAATTCTCCTCTGCTGGTGCTTTTTCTATCATCTACATTTCTAGCCCAATCAGCATCGGTGTATACCTTCGGCTCAAACTTGCCTTCCTTAGGATACCAAATGCCATAATCCTCTATTTTTTTTAGGTATCTTAAGATTCTTTTAGTAGCAATCATGTTTGATTCTCTAGGGTTAGCAAAAAATCTAGCAACAATTCCCACATGTGCTATATCTGGTCTACTGTGAACTACATACATTAGCTTACCAATCATGGAATGGTAAAGTGTTTGATTTACCTCTATAGTTTCATCCTCCTTTTTTAGTTTACATCTAGTAGCCATTGGTGTTCCCATAGGTTTAGCATCTTCCATGCCAAATGTCTTCAATACTTCCTTTATGTATTTATATTATGTGATGAATATCCCATCACTCTACTGAATCACTTGTAGTCCTAGAAAGAATTTAATCTCTCCGAACATAGACATTTCAAACTCCTTTTTCATTTCATCAGCAAAGGCTTTACATATGTGATCTTTTCCTCCAAAAATAATATCATCCACAAATATCTTAGCAATAAGAATAGTATCATCAGTATCACCTTTCATATACAAATTGTTGTTTTCACTTGTTCTAACAAATCCAATACTTAGCAAGTAAGTATGCAGCCTTTCATACCAGACTCTCGGTGCTTGCTTCAAACCATATAAAGATTTGTGTAATCTACATACCATGTCTTTTTTGTCTGGATCAACAAACCCTTTAGGTTGTTCTATATAGACCTCTTCTTCAAGTCTACCATTCAGAAATGCTGACTTCACATCCATTTGATAGACTTTGAATTTATTGTGTGCAGCATATGCAAGTAGCATTCTAACTCCTTCCAATCTAGCAATAGGTGCAAATGTTTCACCATAGTCAATGCCTTCTTCCTATGCATATCCCTTGCATACCAATCTAGCTTTATTTCTAGAAACTTCACCATTTTCATTCAGCTTGTTCCTAAATATCCATTTAGTACCGATACAATTCTTGTCCTTTGGTCAGGGTACTAAACTCCAAGTTTTTTTCTTTTCTATTTTCTCTATTTCCTCTTTCATTTCATTAATCCATTCATCATTCTCTAATGCAACTTTTACATTTTTCAATTCAAATTCACAAACTAGACATGTACATTGTCTTGCTTTGCTCCTAGTTTGCATTCTAGCTTGTATGTCTCCAATAATTTGAGTCTCAGGATGATGTCTCGAAACAAATCTAGCTAGTACTTAGTCTCTTCTTTCTTGTTCATCCTATTTAGGTTCATTAGCTTGCTCGATAGCTCCATCTTGTTCATCAGTTTGTTCTTCCTACTATTTTGCATTATTTTCCCACTGACCAGTTATAACAGGTTACGACTTTGGTAGATACTCAGGTTGTTCAATGTAAGTGAATCTACTATAGTCTTCCAGTTCCTTTCTACTTTCCTTTATGTTCTTGTCATCAAACTCATTAACACAGACATTAGTACTTTTAGTTATCTTATTTGTAACCTTATTCAAACATTTATATGCTTTACTTTTAGTAGAATATCCTAAGAATATCCCTTCATCTCCTTTTGAATCAAATTTTCCATTTCTCTCATCTTTCAAAATAAAGCATTTACTTCCAAAAATATTGAAATAACTTATAGTAGGTTTGTGTCCTAACCATAATTCATAAGGTGTCCAATTGGTGTCCTTATTCAGTTGTACTTGGTTAAGAACATATACAGTTGTACTGATAACTTCTCTCCAATATGTCTGAGCAACATTCTTTTGTATCATCAATGTTCTAGTACTGTCAACTATTGACCTATTCCTTCTTTTAGCAATGCCATTTTGCTGAGGTGTCCTCAGTGCAGAGACCTATCTCTTAATACTATGCTCATTAAAAAAATTATTAAATTCATTAGAGCTAAATTCACCTCCTCTATCAGATCTTAAGCATTTAATTTCTTTACCAGTCTCTTTTTCTACCTTAGCTTTATACCATTTGAACATTTTAAAATCTTTAGATTTATCTTTCAAGAACATAATAGTCATCAATCTAGTATATTTATACAAAAATAATAAAGTATCTATCACCATAACAACTCTGAGTTCTCATACGACCACATAGGTCAGTATGAACCAACTCAAGTATCTTCTTTGTTGAGTAGTCTTTTATTTTGAAACTAGACTTAGTCATCTTACCTTTCTGACATTCATGGCACATAGCATGATCAGGTTTTGACAAGTTAGGCAAACCTCTAACTCTTATCTTTTTTCTAATCTTGATCATGTTGTCAAAATTCACATGGCATAATCTTTTGTGCCACAACCATGCATCTGTTAGGAATGGGAACACTGAGAGGGGGGGGTGAATCAGTGTTCACTATAATTTAACTTTTCACTTTAATCTGAATACTAAATTATAAATGCTTAAGTACTCAATTAAACATTCACATAAACATGAAACATGAAATCAACGCATGAAACCAATATGGTTACGGGGAAACCCAAATAGGTAAAAACCCCGATGGGACTTGATACCCACTAATATTCTGCACTAGTGTTTTGTGATCCTTGTTAAGAAGATCTTTTACCCTGTTAGGAGTAGATTTACAATGCTTTAAGTACAATAGACCTTGTTAAGAGCCGGACCATGTTAGGAGTCTTTTACAATAATCCCTGTTAGGGGAGTGGACTCACTTTCCTAGAGCTCACTGCTCAAATGATGAAGGCTACAACCTTCTGAGATCAGATACACACTATATCTGCTAGGTGAACTGTCACTGTGACACTGCTTGTCAGATCAGTTCCTTGGTGCGCTCATGCTTTGACCTCTAGAAAATCTCTAATATATCATATGTTGACTTCACATACCTTTTCTCTACTTAGAAAAACTCTATTACAACTTACATACTAATTACAATGGGCCCATCTGATATTTATACAGTCATACAAACAAAACAATTAGGTCGGCCCTATAACTAATTACAAACAATGCTTCCAAGTGAATTGGCTTAATCCTTCTTACAATTATACATGTACATATGTTGAAAACCTAAATACAATGGGTGCATAGCCTCTACAACATTACATTACAATCACAAACCAAAATAGTCACTGTCAGCTCCATGCTCTATTCTCTACTGGCACACACTGGCTATGCAACTTCAACTGACTGTATCTTTCATATCCCTGCATATCTTCTTATGCACTCTTAGAATAAGCATGAGTATAGTCTAAAAACCTTAACTTCTAGGGTGCATACCATAATTCATTCGTACACATGGGTGCATTTTCTCTAATCTATCAGTACTCTGTATATTGTCCAGTCTTCAACACTTAACCAAGTTTTGATCTTTACAATTGGTGCGCTGACTCCAAACTGCTATATGACTTTGTTGCCATAATGAAAACACTATCTATAGTAATATACTTTAGTATAGACAACTTACCAACAATCTCCCCCTTTTTCATTGATGGCAACAAAGGAATATGGCCAAGTCTCTAACTGTTCCTTTACACAAAACATTTTGTCTTCTATACATTTTTATTCATATACTTATATCTTCATATACATATATGTACTTCATATTCTATACAACTCCCCCTTTGACATTTATGACAAAGGTGCATCAAATTTTTTATCTACATACACTTACTAAGGGAAAACATCTAGATATGCAATCTTGAGGTTCTGGATCTCCTTCTTCCAAAAGGTTATTAGAGAATTGACTATCAGTAGATGGGTGCATAATGCATATTGAAGCTTCTCAGTCTTCTCCAATTATGTGCTCAGACCTTGATCATAGGTCACCATGGTTGCATCAATCTCTTTTATATTCTGACTAAGAATGTCTAAGGAGGGTGCAAGAGCATTCCTTAATTGTGTTTGCCTAGACCTTATCTTCTCCATTTCCTTTTCTACCTTTTCAATTATGTCTAACTGACCTTGATAGACATTGTTACACATATTTACATCAGTGGAAGTATCTAACACTGAACTCTTCACCTTCTCAATCATTGCTTCTACATCTTTTATCTTCTTTAGATGTGCATCAGTGAACCTATCCTAATCGATGGATTCTGCAATGACTTTCCTTTCTTGATCTGCAAACTCCTTTAATGATGCCTAACCAGACTTAAGAGAGTTCAAGTCTAGTGCAAAGTTAATCATGAGTTCATTTAGTCTCTTCTTTAGATATTTCTTCTCTGCCACTAAGGCTGTAGACTCTTCTAGGCTTCAAAAAGTTTCTTTGAACTATGAGAGGACTGAACTCACATCATCAACTGAATGTATCTTCACTATCTTTTTATTTTCTGGTAGCAAACTATTCAAAATACTTACTGATTCTACTAGGAGAGGATTTTTCATGACTTGCTTCTCCTTTTCCTTCTCCATAGCTAGGATGCTGAATTTTATCAAGTCTTCTTCCTTCTAGGAGTCCAAACTGCAAGTGTCTAGTGTCAAACTTGACAACAATACTAAGGAGGGAGTGATGGGATTGCTACTTATCACCTCTTTTTTCACTTTGACCAGATCATCAGAGGATTCATCTTTCTTTTCTTCCTCTACTCCTTTCTTTTCTTCTTCTTTCTCATCAGAAATGTCTTCCATGATTACTTCTTCTTGCTGAATGGGAGGGGTACTGCTACATAAGATCTCTTCTTCTTAAGTACTAATAAATGCTTCCTCAAACTTGTCTAAGTCCTTATCAGTAGCTGCCATGGCTATTTCCACATTATCTATGATAATTGTGTTGTCTTTGGGTGATTTTGATATGGGCACAGACTAATCTACTTCAATTTGAACTTCTGCTATGGGCGCTGAGTCCTGAAGACCTATCACTAGTGCATAGGAGGTCTTTGCTACTTTACCTTCCTTATCTGATGCATGAATGGTGGGCATAGTAGGTTTTTTAATCTATTTTTCTAAAAATACCTTGTCAAATGCTTTTTTTGTTTCCTTTGTTATCAACTCATAGTCCTTGTTCATGATATGAAGAGTTCTTATCTTTATTCTTAGGTGCGGCTTCACTAGTTTCAATATTAGTGCTTCTTTATCTTTAGAACATATTGGTAGACTATCTTGAAACACTTTTTCTCTTGTCCTAATATCCTCTTCATTTTCTTGTCTCTTTAGATGTTCTAAAACATTCCACACTTTATCAATAATAGAGGTCTATATTTCAAGAGCCATTTTGTTGAACTTGATAATATGTTTGATAATCATATTATGAATTTTTGATTTATCAATCTCACTCTATGATTCATAGTGTTTCCCTACTTGATCAATTCTTCCTTCATTAATAATTCTTATTTGTAAAACTTTAAGGCTAGGTCTGAATCCTACCTTGGGAGGTGCTTGAGTGTTTCTCTTGCTCCTTGTAGCATGCGAGGATGGATGACTGGTGCTGGTTTCTTTCTTCCTCTTGGAAATAGGCTTATACTCTAGTGGACCAATAGGATCACTAATTTCTATGGGAAAAGAAGGAGTATTGTTTTCCTAACCCTTATGACTGTCATCTTTTTCAACTTTTTTTTTCTTCATCTTTGGATCTTCTTGTTCTTCTATTGCAGTCTAAAATTCTAGATCAATCTTCTCTTCCCTTGCCTTGTCAAGGTCTGCTTGTGATATACCATGTATTCTTAGTATCTTTGATGTGACATTTGCAACCTTTCTTTTTGTTGCAGCACTATTCAGCTTTGCATTGACTTCTCTAGTCTTCTCTTCATATGTTCCCCACCTAGGTTCATTGTCATACTTAGGGGCTAATAAAAATACCCATGCATAAGCTTCAAGAACTTGTTCCTCAACCTCATACCCAAGTGGATGAATCCACTTAGTTCTAGGATCAATAGCTTCCATACATGTAGTATCAATATCCACCATGAAGCATATTGTGTCTTTGTACTTCTCCATAATACTCTCAGTAATTTTGTACCTCATCTGCATCCTTGCTCTGAAGGTCTTCAATTCCAAAGTAATGTAATTTCTAAGTGTTCTTTTTTTGGATGCCTTGTATGATATCTGAGGCATGGTAGGAATGGACTTGTGATGCAAGAGCATCCTGGGTGTAAGGGCAATCTTGCATCACCCAAAAATATTTCTGTTTGCTTTTCAATAAGGGCTATCTTATGTAGAGTTGCTATTTATGGAAACTTGCTAATTTTAGTAAGTTGGTCATACGATCTTAGAATGTTCTGATTTCACATGTGGAGGTTCATCTTAGTCTTATCAGCCTACCAGCAAAGTTTCATGGCTAGATCAAGTCTAGCTTTATAGATATTGAAGATTTTCAATATTGGAAATAGGGTACAAAAACTTTGAACTCAGTTTTAAAGGCTTTAGAGGCCCCAGATGAGGTAAAAAATTTGGGTGATGGGTGCTTGTGGGCTTGCATGAGTTAGGCCTGTAGAATGCTTCATGGCCTTTTTGGATTGGGGTCATAATAGTCAATCGGGTCAATTGGCGATGACTTATTGTCTTCAAAAGTTGGGTCACCTGAAATGGCGGAAAATAATTTTTCTTCAAAATTTATGTTTGGGTTTCAAAAGTTATTTTGAGCTGAATTTGATGTAATAAATTGTAAAATAAAATAATTTTAAGTTTGGTCAACCCTATGGGCTAAATTTCTAGAAATTTCTCGGTTGGTGGAAATTGCCTATATAAAGAAGGCCCGTAGTGTTGTTTAGGACAGTTTGGGGCTAGACCTGGGAATAATTTGAGGGTTGTCCTATAGAATATTGTAAAGAGAATGCCCATGTGGCTTTGCATATTGTAATTCTAAAATTTGGAATTCCACACTTGTGGAGATAATAAGAAGCCCATTTTCTATTCTCGCAAATTGTTGTTGTTTCTTTGTTTTTGTTATGTGTTTCTGGTATTAAGGGGAGAACCCTTCATCAAGTGGTATCAGAGCAGGTGTTCCTGAGTGTGTAAACAGATCACCAACTATGTGGTAGTTTGCACTAGGACTATGGGTTAGGGTTTCTATGTAAACAAATCACTGACTGTGAGGCAGTTTGCACCGGGACTGTGGTTAGGGTTTCAATGTGCATCATGAAAATGCCTCCATGAAGGGAATGTGGGGGAAGAGCTAGTGTTGTAACACCTAAGATTAGAGAACTACAAAGATAAGTGCAAGTCTTGCAAGAGGAGATTCATAGAGGAATGAATCTTAATATCAGAGATCAAAGTGAGGATGAAGCCGAAGAAGGAAATGATGATCAAGAAGTTGAAGTTTTGAATCAAGAGGAAGAAAGGCTTTTCCAAGCCATTTCTAAGATCGGTTAAAGACCTAAGATTGAGGTTCCTACATTTTTAGGGAATCTTAATCTAGAGGAGTTGATTGACTAGATCAATGAATGTGAAGAATATTTTTAGTATGAAGATATTGAAGATCTTGATCAGGTCAAGTTTACGAAGGCCAAACTGAAAGGTCATGTGAAGATTTGGTGGTAGGAGATCCAATTGGAGAGAAATCGAAGAGGAAAGGGTAAAATCAAAAGATGGGATCAGATGGTGGATAAATTGAAGCAATAGTTCATTCTTGTTCATTATGAGCTTGACCTACTGAAGAAGATGCAAAGTTTGAAGCAAGCAGGAAGATCTGTTCAGGAGTATATAGAGGAGTTCTATCGACTCCTCATCAAAATAGGCCATGCAGAAGCTAATAGGGAGAAAATTGTTTGACACCTTAATGGGTTGAGGCCAAGCATTCAGGAGGAGTTGAATCTCATTCGAATTAATAGTATTGAGGAGGCATACCAATTTTCCCTAAAAGTAGAGGAAAAGTTGAACAAGAAGTTCAAGAGCAGACAAAATGGAAGAGGTCATGGTGGATGATTTGGTGGATGGTCATATGGTGGACAAAATGAAGATCCAAAAAAGAAGGATGAGGCTAGTAGTAGCCAGAATCAAAGAGGAAATAATTCCAATCACTTCTAGGATCAGAGTAATAGGGATCAGAGAGGAAGAGGAAGAGGACAAGGATCTGGAAGAGGAGGTTTTTGTGGAACATGTTTTCACTATGGAGAAGAAGGTCATAGGGCATTTGAATGTACTCAGTGCCAAGGAAGAATAGATAGGAGGAATGAAGGCTAGGCTAGAGTTGCACATGTAGATGAAGATGCTAGATCATCAAATTCTAAAGCTGCTGAAAGAGGAGAAACATTGATTAATAGAAGAGTCTTGTTGAGTGGTGAGAATGAACCTGAGTAAAGGAGGAGCCTATTTTGCACCAGGTGCTAGTGTGAGGGTAAGTGTTGTGATGTGATTATTGATAGTGATAGTACTGATAATTTGGTGTCAAAAGAGATGGTGACAAAGTTGAAGCTCAAGAGACAAAAACACCCACATCCATATCGGATTTCCTAGGTATATGATGACCATAAGGTCATGGTCAATGAACAATGCCTAGTGAAGTTCAAGATTGGTGGATACCATGATGAAGTATTGTGTGATATCATATCTATGGATGTATGTCATATGTTGTTGGGTAGACCATGGCAGTTTGACAGATGTGTTGTACATGATGGTCATGTGAATACCTATTCCCTAACAAAGGATGGAGTGTGACATAAGCTAAAGTCATTAAATGACATAGAAGAAAAGGTATGTGGTAGTACAAGAATAAATTTTGTTGATGGAAGAAAGTTTCTAGATGGTATGAGGCATAAGCATGTGTGTTTTTCTTTAATTCCAAAAGCTGGTAAGGAGGAAGTAGAAGATGTTCCTATAGAAGTTGTAGATTTGTTGAATGAGTTTCAAGATATTGTATCCGATAATGTGCCTAATGGATTACCACCAGTCAAGAAGATCAATCATCAGATGGACTTGATCCTAGGAGCGAGTTTGCCAAATAAGGTAGCACACATAATGAAACCTACAAAAAGTGAGGAGTTGAACAGACAAGTACATGAGTTATTGCAAAAAAGATTGATCCATGAGAGTCTTAGTCCTTATGTTGTACCAATGGTATTAGCACCAAAGAAGAATGGAGAGTGGAGGATGTGTATAGATTTTAGGGCAATAAACAAGATCATAATCAAGTACAAGTTTCCATTGCCACGAATGGATGATATTATGGACTGTTTGAGTGGAGCTGTGTATTTCTCAAAGATAGATCTGAAGAGTGGATATCATTAGATTCAGATTAGAGAAGGAGATGAATGGAAGACTACCTTCAAGACAAAGGAAGGATTGTATGAGTGGTTAGTCATGTCTTTTGGGCTAACCAATGCATCGAGCACTTTCATGCGGCTCATGAATGAGGTTCTGAAAGAATTTCTAGGTAAGTTTATCATTGTTTACCTAGATGATATTTTGATCTTTAGTAAGACATTGGAGGAGCATATGATGTATATTCTTATGGTATTTGAGAAGCTGAGAGAAGAGAAATTGTTGATAAATTTGAAGAAGTGTAGTTTTGTGAAGGAGTTAGTGTATTTGGGATTTTTAGTTTCAACAGAAGGTCTAAAAATGGACCTAGAGAAGGTACAGGCCATCCTTGAATGGCCTACTCCAAGGAGTGTTACTGAGGTAAGATCTTTTCATGGTCTAGCTAGTTTTTACAGAAAGTTTATCAAAAATTTTAGCAGTATTTGTGGACCCTTGACTGAAATAATGAGAGGGGATAGAAAAGAGTTTAAGTGGACTAATGGGGTAGAAAAGAGTTTTCAATTGTTGAAACAAAAAGTTACAGAACAACCTATTTTAGAACTTCCATATTTTAATAAGGTGTTTCAAGTAGACTGTGATGCTAGTGGTATTGCAATAGGAGCTGTTATGAGCCAAGAAGGTAAACCTATTGCTTATTTCAGTGAGAAGTTGAATGATGCCAAGAGAAAATATTATGTTTATGATCAGAAATTTTATGCTATAGTTCAGGCATTAAAGAAGTGGAGACATTATCTGCTTCCTAAGGAGTTTGTTTTGTATGCTGATTATCAAGATTGGCAATATTTGAATAGTCAAGGAAAGTTGAATCAAATGCATTTGAAATGGGTTAAATTTTTGTAGAGTTATACATTTGTTTTGAAACATAGGAGTGGAAAGTCTAACAGGCTTGTAGATGCCCTTAGCAAAAGGAAACTATTGATGATAGAGATGCAGATTGAGGTGGTTGGGTTCAATGAACTCAAGAATTTTTATCCAAAGGATCCTGATTTTGGTGAAGCTTGGAAAGCTTGTACAGAACCTGTTACTATAGATAAGATGAAATGGCTAGATTTCATCATCTAGGATAGTATGCAATTTAGAGGGAGTCATTTGTGCATTCCATGAAGTTCTATGAGAGAGAATCTCATCAAGGAGAAGCATAGAAGAGGATTGGCTGGACATTTTGGTCATGATAAAACCCTTGCTTTGGTTAGTGAGAATTATTATTGGCCACAGTTGCAGCAAGATGTGAAGAATTTTGTACAAAGTTGTAGAGTGTATCAGATGGAAAAAGGAGTGAAGTAGAATATAGAGTTGTATCAGCCATTACCTAGACCAGAGAATCCTTGGGAGGATATCAGTATGGACTTTGTTCTTGGTTTACCGAGGACTTGGTGGGGATATGATTCAATCTTTGTGGTGGTTGATAGATTTTTGAAGATGGCACATTTCATTCCTTGTAAGAAGACTAATGATGCTATTATATTAGGAATGAATGTTGAAGCCTTTGGAAATCATTATGTAGCAGTGGTTGTTGCATTCATGACTATGATTGTTATTGATGTCAACACAGTGATATTCTGGAGTTTAGCAGAGTAGTAGGCACAATTTTTTTTGCGCACATGTTATATTGTAGATTGAGTTATGCACAATTGATGGTATGTTCTTTTTTGTGTTATTAGCCTATTGTTAAGAGCACAAAAAGAAATTCATTTATTCATGAAAGTTATAAGCATTTTGGTGAAAGCAGTATTCTGCCAGTATTCCTATGTAGCGGTTTCTCATAATTAGAGGATATCTCCTAACCGGGATGGAATCTGATTCTACATAGTTAAAGGGAAGGTTGAGACTCATTTTTGGTGATGTGGTTCATAGTGGAAACTTTGAGGTCACACAATTGGAAATTTATTATATCTGGAAGTCGACAGTTTTATGTAATTTTGATGTAGTGTGTTGAAATTATTATTTTGTATTTAGATGCCGACTCATTTGTAATTATTTGAGTGTGGTATAAAGGAAGGAATGTTTTCCTTATTATGTAAGTGGATTTTAATAGTTGTAATATGAAATTGTGAAAGTTTTGATGTGAATGTATGCATGAAGTGAAGAAAAGAGCTAATTCAGTAATGAAGGAAGACTTGTAAAGTATAGAGATCTAGATTTGTGATCTTGTGTAGTAGAGAGTGTGGTTTTGGCATAGTGTGAAGGAGGTAATATATTTCATATTATTTTGTTGAATAATCCTAAGATCTATTGGACAGTGAGTTTAGAGATCTTGCCTTGAAGATGTTTGGGCAGTGGGTCCTTCTATCTTCCATAACTCCTAACAGGGTTAGAGTCTTTTAACACGGATTCAAAATCTCCTAATAGAGATTCATATGTGCTGAATTTATTTCATAAGACTCCTAACAGGGTCCATCCTCTAACAAGGAACTTTCATATTAGTGCATCATTTTGTGGGCATCATTCCCACCGGGGTTTACCCTTTGATCAAGAGGTTCCCTAGTTAACATATCTTGTGTTATTGTGTCATTATGTATGGTTATCTTTCTATGTTTGGTTACTACATTAATTATATGGTTTAAAGCTATTGAAGTTGATATTGAAGTTAATGTTGATAAATGGTTTAATTATCAGATAACTAATTCACCCCCCCCTCTCAATTATCTTGGTGGTCTTTACTTTCTAACAATTGGTATCAAAGCAGAAGGTCCTTGAAAGAGAAGTTTAACAACTTAAGGAGATCTATGGTGAATTTCAAGAAAGAAATCCCTAAGTTTGATGGAGTAAATTTTGACAGCTGGAAAGAAAAGATGAAGACACATCTCTTGTGTTTTGGACTAGGTTATTGGTTGATTACGAAGAATGAAAGGACTATAATTGAAGAAGACAATCTTGAAACAAGTTCTAAAGATGAGGTAGATCTATTTATGTGTAACATACTTGCAAGAGAAGCACTTTTATCAGCACTTTTGGAGAATGAATACAGTCAGGTAAAAGGTTTAACTAAATCTCATGATATTTGGAAAGCTTTACATTCTACTTTTGAAGGTGATGAACATGCAAAGAAAGCTAGGTTACATAACTAGATTTGTGCATTTGAAGACATAAGAATGATGGAAGATGAAACTGTTAGAAGCTATATTGGTAGGATGTTAGAAATTGTTGCAAGAATAAAGTCTTGTGGAGGTGAAAAGATAGAGAATGAAGTAATATGGAATATTTTGAGAACATTGACACCGATATTTAGGTAGACTACACAAATGATTGAACAAGTGATACTTTGTACACCAAACTTTTCAAGAGAGACTCTTCTTGGAAGATTGGAAGCAACAGAGATGAATTTGAGATTATCAGGACAACTACCTAGAATGGGGATAGTATTCAGTGCTTTTAGCATCAGACCTACTTTGTCTAGAAGTACAAGTGTGAATGGAGATTATGCCAGTAGTAGCAGATCCAAATATGATGAAGATAAGAAGATTGAAGAAGGTATTGCCTTGCTTGTGAAAAGAGAACTAGATGGTAAGAAAATCTTTAAATGTTGGACATGTCAAGAATATGGTCCTTTTGCATCTAAGTGTCCTAAGAGAGTTAAGAAGTATAGAAACAATTTTAAGCCTAGAAGATCTAAAGAATGTTATTATGCAAATGATGAAGAAATTGAAGTAGGAATTGAAAGACATTTGAGTGACAGTGATAATGATAACTTTGATGACAAAGGATTTGTAGCAATTAAGGAAGAAAATTTTAAATCTGATATTAAAGAAGAAAAAGCCTTAGTTTCCCAAGTTGAAAAGAAAACTGATTGGATTATAGATAGTGCTTGTTCACATCATATGACTGGTGATAAAGGAAAATTCATAAAGTTTAAAAATTATGCTGGAGTAGTTGTTAGAGTTGGTAACAATGCACCTCGTTTGATTAAAGGTATAGGATCTATTACTCTTGATGGAAAGACTAATACTGATGATGTTTACTTTGTTGATGGATTGAAACATAATCTTTTGAGTGTTGGACAGTTAGTGGATAAAGGATATCAAGTTTGGTTTACTGAGAAAACTTGTGTGATTAAGGATAAAGATGGAAATCTAATTGGAACTGGATCTAGAACTAGAGGTAATGTATTTCAGTTGAACCCTACTGAGATGACATGCTTGATGACTAAGATTGATGACAATTGGATATGGCATAGAAGGTTTTGTCATATAAAATTTGATAATATTGTGAAAGTAAGTTCTACATTTGTAGTAAGAGACTTACCTAAGATTATGAAGCCTACTAACATGATTTGCAAGGAATGTGTGATGGCTAAGTAGAAAAGGAGTTCATTTCCTAGCAAGAAGTTCACATCTAGAGAGAAGTTGGAGATTGTTCATACAGACTTGAGTGGTCCTACATAGACTAGAGGATTCTATGGAGAAAGGTATTTTATGATTCTTGTTGATGATTATACAAGAATGATGTGGATTTCATTTTTGAAAGAAAAATCTGAAGCATTTGATAAGTTTAAGGTCATGAAGAATAAAGTTGAGAATGAATCAGGAATGAGGATTAAATTTTTGAGATCCAATAGAGGTGGAGAATTTACATCTAAAGAGTTTAACACTTTTTGTGAGGTAAATGGTATTAAGAGACAGTTATCAGCCCCTAGAACACTTGAACAAAATGGTATTGCAGAAAGAAGGAATAGATCAGTGACTGAAGTACCTAGAGCTATGTTATTTGAAGGTGATTTGGCAAAGACATTTTGGAGAGAAGTAGTGAATATAGTAGTATATACAATGAATGGAGAACAAATCAGAGCAGACACAGACAAGACACCTTATGAATTGTGGTTTGGACATGCACCCTCAGTTAAGTATTTTAGAATTTTTGGAAGCAAATGTTATATTAAGAGAGATGATGATATAGGAAAGTTTGATCCTAGAAGCGATGAAGGAATTTTTCTTGGATATTCTTTGAAAAGAAAAGCATATAGATGTTACAATAAGAGAACTAAAACTATTGTTGAAAGTATAAATGTAAAAGTTTATGAGAAGTTTAAAATTTAGGAAAGAATGCTTGATTATGAATCTAATGAAGGAACTAACCCTCAACCTAACATTGAAACTACTAAATAATTTTTTGAGACTAACATTGAATTGTTGAATGAAAGTCATGCTGAAGAAAATAGAGAAGAATCTAGAGAAGAATCTACAGTTGAGGAAAGATTAGTGACTATGACACCTAACAGGTATATATCAAGACATCATCCTATTGAGCAAGTTATTGGAAGTTTGGATAGAGGAGTTATGACTAGAAAGAAGGTACATTTATGTTTGATTTCTCAAATTGAACCTAAGTCTACTAATGAAGCTTGTGAAGATGAACATTAGATTAAAGCTATGAAAGAAGAATTGGATTAGATTGAAAAGAACAAGACATGGGAACTGGTCCCTAGACCTAAAGACAAAAATGTGATTGGAACTAAATGGGTATTCAAGAACAAGATGAATGAACAAGGAGAAGTAATTAGAAACAAAGCAAGATTGGTATGTAAGGGATACTCACAACAAGAAGGAATTGAATATGAAGAGACTTTTTCCCCTGTGGCAAGACTTGAAGCAGTAAGAATATTTTTAGCTTATGTAGCATTTAAGAAATTCAAAGTGTATCAGATGGATGTGAAGTCTGTTGGAAACAATTGTCTGAAAGAAATTTCTACTCAATTATGTATTGTCTTTGATGTCACACAATGTCATAGTCTGTAGCAATCAGATCCTATCGAGCTCAGTCGGTCTGCCAGACTGGAATATGAGTGCTTACTGAGTCCACTCGGTTATCGAAGAAAAGTAGTGTCTATCGAGTTCACTCGGTTGCCAAAGAAAATTTAGTATTTACCAAGTTCACTCGGTTATCGAAGAAAATTTAGTGTTTACTGAGTTCACTCGGTTATCGAAGAAAATTTAGTGTTTACCGAGTTCAGTCGGTCATCGAAGAAAAGTTAGTGTTTACCGAGTTCAGTCGGTTATCGAAGGCAAAAGATTGTCGGTGTTTACCGAGTTCCCTCGGTCTCCGAAAGATTATAGAAAGTTATGGTCACCGAGCACTGTCGGCCCTTGAAGGATTTTTGCAAATAGAGTTTGCTTAATTCAGCCGACTATTATACTAAATAATGTCGATTTGACAAATCTAAAATCATATAAATAAAAGGTCAAATGTGAAAAGTAAACAAGAAATACAGCAGAAGATTTTACAGAAAAAAAAGCAGGAAAGGTGTATGCGAATTTGTGAAGGATGTTCAGATATCCTTAAGGTGCAGCAGAGATTTATTCGATCAGAAAGGATCAGACTTATGCAGAACAGAGATCTATAATCAGCAAGACAGTTGCATTATTATACAGGTCATTTTTCATTGTTACCTTCTTATCATTGTAACAGTGAATTCTAAATCTCTTAACCGAGTTGGTTTAACAACCATATTGTAAATCCTCTAACAAGGTGACAATTCCATTGAATTGTTTTCAAGACCTCTTACCAGGCCACTCCTAGTAGGGTGTTTTAAATCCTCTAACAAGGTCACACCTAACAGTGTGTTTTGTAACCTTTTACTGGGTTGGCTTCTAACTGGGCATCACTTCAGAAAAGTGAAAATCAGTATCTAGATACATTGGTGGTTTTTCCCATATTGGGTTTCCACATTAAATCTTGTGTCTCTTGTGTTCTTAATTGCTTTCTCAATCATATACATGTGCTGATGAATATCTAAAGATAATTTTGCTAATACTTTCTGCATCTTCAATATTACTGCAATCTATTTACCGAGTGCTAAAATAGATAACATTGTTAAGATATCCTAAGGGATCTGGAAAGAATTAATTGTGAAGTGTTTTATGGTTGAATGATTCACCCCCCCTCTCAGTCACTTCATCCATATTCCATCAATTGGTATCAGAGCTTTTGGTGCTTGCAGGAAGGGTTTCAAAGACCTAAGCTAAAGATCAGGATGTCTTACAAGAGGGAAATTCCAAAGCTCAACAGAGATAACTTTTCAGCATGGCAAGGTCTCATGCGACTTCATCTGGCTTCCATTGGTGATTCAAGATGCAAATACATTGATGAAGAATACACAATTCCTAATGGCGCATTAACTGTTGAAGACATTGCAGATAAAAAGACTCACAACACCATGATGATAGACATTGCATCTGCTCTCAGCTATGAAGAATTTGATGATATTAAAGACTGCACTACTGCATATGAAATGTGGATGGCACTGAAGAAAATATATGGTGGTGATGCAAATGTGAAAAGAGCCAAAGCAGAAAGCCTAAGAGGACAGTTTGACAAGATGAATATGAAGGAAGATGAAAACATTGCAAAATATGTTGAAAGAATCAAAGCAAGTGTAAGTGCAATTAGAGCTTCTGGAGGAACAATCTCAAATGAGACTGTTATAAGTAAGGTACTCAGAACATTACTCCCTATCTATGCAATAAGAGTATCAGCTATTCAAGAAAGAAGATGTGAAACAAACCACAATATAACTTTGGATGCTTTAGTTGGAAGATTGACAGCCTTTGAATTAGACAACTATGACAACTATGTTCCAAATTCCAAAAATATTGAATCAGCATTTGAGGCCAAGGTTTCACTAAAGAAGAACAAGAAAATTAAAGAAGTTCAGTCAGAAAGTGAAGAAGTATCAGAAGAAAGTTCTGATAGTGATCTTGAAATTGTAGAAGCATTACTTGCAAAGAAGTACTCTAGAGGGAAAGGTAAATATAAAGGTAAAACTCCTTTAATCTATTTTTCATGTGAAGAAATTGGACATATTGCAGCTAGGTGCCAAAACAAGCAAGTAAAGGAAGAGAAGAGAAGTCACAAGTACTATGGCAAAAAGAATTTCAAATCATACAAGGATAAAGGTAAGAAATCATGTTTTATGGCTAAAGATTCTGATGATAGTGAAGAAGAAATTGTCTTTATTGCTATAAAAGATGAATTTGATGATGATGAAGATAAGATGGCACTTATTTCTCATATAAGCAAAGATGATATATGGATAATAGACAGCGGATGTTCACACCACATGACTGGTGACAAGACAAAATTTGAATATCTAGAAGACTGTGATAGTGGTAATGTAAGATTTGGAAACAATGAACCTTGTTGTATAAAAGGAAAAGGAAGAATCTCATTAACCAAAGAACTCATATGTGATAATGCTTATTGGGTTGAAGGACTAAAACATAATCTTCTAAGTGTAGCATAGCTAATCAACACTGGTTTCAAGGTTGAATTCATGAATGGTCAAGCAAGACTGCTGGATGGAAAAGGAAAACTCATTGGATCAGGCAAACAAACAAAAGGTAACTTATTTTATCTTGATCTCAGTGAATAGTCATGCTTTATTGCTCAAATAGAAGAAAGTTGGCTATGGCACAAAAGGTTATGTCATGTGAATTTTGATAACATGATAAAAATAAGCAAATTCAAGAAGGTTAGAGGCATTCCTACTTTGAAGAAACCTGACACTGGTCTATGTAAGAATTGTCAGATTGGCAAAATGAGTAAAACTAGTTTCAAGAGTAAGAACTATCAGTCTAAAGAAATTTTGGAAATTGTGCATACTGATTTATGTGGACCTATTGGTATACAAAGCTATACTGGAGATAAATTCTTTATTCTTTTCGTTGATGATTATTCTAGAATGATGACTGTTATGTATTTAAGAGAAAAATCAGAAGAATTTGAAAAGTTCAAATGGTACTTAGCAAGAGTGGAAAAGGAAACAGGGAAAAGATTGAAATGCTTAAGATCAGACAAAGGTGGTGAATTCATCTCCCATGATTTTAACAACTTTTGCATTGAAAGAGGAATCAAAAGACAGGTATCAGCTCCTAGAACTCCTGAGCAGAATGGAATAGCAGAAAGAAGAAATAGATCTATTATGGATTGTGCAAGGACTCTAATGATAGAAAAGAACATTGCTATAAAGTACTGGAAGGAAGCTATCAGCACTGCAGTTCATACCTTGAACTGAGTACAACTGAAGAAAGACACATTCAAAACTCCTTATGAATTATGGTATGGCTATAAACCCAATATAAGTTACATGAAAATATTTGGTAGCAAGTGTTATATCTTAAAAGAATCTAGAAGAAATAAATTTGATGTGAAAAGTGATGAAGGAATATTCCTAGGATATTCTAGCAAAAGCAAGGCATACAAATGTCTGAACTTATCTACTCACAAAGTCATAGAAATTATATATGTAAAATTTGATGAGTTTGCAGAAAAGACTGAGGAAGAAAGCAAAAGGGAATCTAAGAACTACAGAAGATTCGTTTACATTGAACCTGAAACATTGGCAGATACAACTATCAGTAAGGAAACTATATCTACCGAACCGAGCACAGTTACCGAGTCACAGGAAGAAGTTCAAACCGAGTCATAGGAAGGAATTTAGACTGAGTCTCAGCCTGAAGTTACCGAGAAAATATCTACCGAGCCCGAGCAACCTGAAGAAGAGATCCTAGAAGACAATAGCATGAATCATTCAAAAGGAAAGGAACCTATACTAGCCAAATATGTCAGAAGACATCATACACCAGATCAAATCATTGGAAACAAATCAGATGGTACTATGACAAGAAGCAAGCTAAAAGGTACATGTCTGCTTACTGACTTTGAACCTAGAAATATCAAAGATGCATTGGAAAATGAAAGTTGGATTGAAGCAATGAATGAAGAATTAGAACAAATACAAAAGAACAAAACTTGGACTCTTGTACCTAGACCTAAAGATAAGAATGTAATTGGAACAAAATGGGTATTCAGGAATAAGCTGAATGAAGATGGTCAAGTATCTAGAAACAAAGCTAGACTGGTATGTAAAGGTTATTCTCAAGAAGAAGGTATAGATTATGGAGAAACTTTCGCTCCTGTTGCAAGATTAGAAGGTGTAAGAACTCTACTTGCTTATGTAGCACACAAAGGATTTAAGGTATATCAAATGGATATAAAATCTACATTTCTCAATGGAATTCTTGATGAAGAAGTCTACATTAAACAACCTGAAGGTTTTGTTGATCCAGATAAAAGGGACATGGTCTGCAGGTTACACAAAGCATTCAATGGTTTAAAACAAGCTCCTAGAGCATGGTATGAAAGACTCCATAACTATTTGATTCAGATTAATTTCAAAAGAGCTAATGATAACAGTAATATGTATATTAAAGAAGGACCGGATGACAAAATTGTATTGGCAGAAATATTTGTGGATGATACTATATTTATAGGGAATGAGGATCAGTGCAAAGAATTTTCAGAGCAAATGAACAAAGAATTTGAAATGTCTATGTTTGGTTTAACAAAATTCTTTGTTGGTCTTCAAATTCAGCAAAGCAAGAATGGTATATACATTACTCAATCTAAATACATTAAGGAAATACTTAAGAAGTTTGGTATGGAAGATTCAAAACTAGTTGGTACACCCATGTGTACTGGACTGAAACTTACCAAAAATGATGATTCAAAAGAATTTGATCAAACCCTATACCGATCTATGATTGGAAAATTGCAGTATGTAGTACATACAAGACCTGATATTGCCTTAGCAGTCGGTATAGTAGCTAGATTCTCAGCAAAACCTAAAGAAAATCACATGATGGCAATCAAAAGAATCTTAAGATACTTAAGAGGAACTGAAGAATATGGTTTGTGGTATAAATTTTGAGGCAATCTAGACTTGAAAGTGTTTACTGATGCTGATTGGGTAGGAAACATTGATGATAGAAAAAGCACAAGTGGTGGAGCATTTTTTCTTGGAAAAAGACTGGTATCCTGGACTAGTAAAAAGCAGAATTGCACATCTCAATCCATAGCTGAAGCAGAATATGTTGCTGCTGTAGTAAACTGTTCAAATATTGTTTGGTTTAAACAGCTATTAGAAGGTATGAAGGTTGAAATCAAAGAACCAGTTGTTATATTTTGTGACAATACCAGTGCAATAAATATCTCTAAGAATCCAGTGATGCATTCCAAAACTAAGCACATTGCTATTAAATATCACTTTGTCAGAGAATTGGTGCAGGACAAGGAAATCAGATTAGAATATATTCATACAAAAGAATAGATTGCAGACATTTTTACCAAACCATTACCTAAGGATGCATTTGTGTATCTAAGAGGTAAGTTAGGGGTCATTCCCCTATCCGAGGCTCACTAAATATAGTTTTAGTGATGCATCAACCAGAACATGATTGAAAATCAACCTGTTGATGCAGCATATTCAAGGAATCATTGCATATGAATCAGTACTTCAGGTACATTAATTTTCACCGGTAATATGTGAATTGTCTTTGGCATGTGTTGTCAAAGAGGGAGTGTTTGCTATGTCTTTTCTATTACTTCAAGAAATTTTCAATAGTCAGAAGGAAGAATTTTTAGGATATAGGAAGTTTGCTGATAGAGGGAGATTTGAATGTGAACCGAGCTAACTCTTTCAAATTTCTTATAATATGACATATTGTGTTGCCATCAATGCCAAAGAGGGAGATTGTTGGAAACAATTATCTGAAAGAAATTGCTACTCAATTATGTATTGTCTTTGATGTCACACAATGTCATAGTCTGCAGCAATCAGATCCTACCGAGCTCAGTCAGTCTGCCAGACAGGAATATTAGTGCTTACCGAGTCCACTCGGTTATCGAAGAAAAGAAGTGTCTACCGAGTTCACTCGGCTGCCAAATAAAATTTAGTATTTACCGAGTTCACTCGGTTATCGAAGAAAATTTAGTGTTTACCGAGTTCACTCGGTTATCGAAGAAAATTTAGTGTTTACCGAGTTCAGTCAGTCATCGAAGAAAAGTTAGTGTTTACCGAGTTCAGTCGGTTATCGAAGGTAAAAGATTGTCGGTGTTTACCGAGTTCCCTCGGTCTCTGAAAGATTATAGAAAGTTATGGTCACCGAGCACTGTCGGCCCTTGAAGGATTTTTGCAAATAGAGTTTGCTTAATTCAGCCGATTGTTATACTAAATAATGTCGATTTGACAAATCTAAAATCATATAAATAAAAGGTCAAATGTGAAAAGTAAACAAGAAATACAGCAGAAGATTTTACAGAAAAAAAAGTAGGAAAGGTGTATGCAAATTTGTGAAGGATGTTCAGATATCCTTGAGGTGTAGCAGAGATTTATTCAATCAGAAAGGATCAGACTTATGCAGAATAGAGATCTGTAATCAGCAAGATAGTTGCATTATTATACAGGTCATTTTTCATTGTTACCTTCTTATCATTGTAACAGTGAATTCTAAATCTCTTAACTGAGTTGGTTTAACAACCATATTGTAAATCCTCTAGCAAGGTGACAATTCCATTGAATTGTTTTCAAGACCTCTTACTAGGCCACTCCTAGCAGGGTGTTTTAAATCCTCTAACAAGGTCACACCTAACAGTGTGTTTTGTAACCTTTTACCGGGTTGGCTTCTAACCGGGCATCACTTCAGAAAAGTGAAAATCAGTATCTAGATACATTGGTGGTTTTTCCCATATTGGGTTTCCACGTTAAATCTTATGTCTCTTGTGTTCTTAATTGCTTTCTCAATCATATACATGTGCTGATGAATATCTAAAGATAATTTTGCTAATACTTTCTGCATCTTCAATATTACTGCAATCTATTTACCGAGTGCTAAAACAGATAACATTGTTAAGATATCCTAAGGGATCTGGAAAGAATTAATTGTGAAGTGTTTTATGGTTGACTGATTCACCCCCCCCCCTCTCAGTCACTTCATCCATATTCCATCAAAGTCAACATTTCTAAATGGTGAATTAGAAGAAGAAGTCTACATTGAGTAGCCTGAAGGTTTTCCTTTGACTCAAGAAGGAGAAATGGTATGTAAACTAAAGAAAGCATTGTATGGATTAAAGAAAGCACCTAGAACTTGGTATGCTAGATTAGATAAGTATTTGTTAAAATTGGGATTTACAAAAGGAATAGTTAATAGTAACTTATACACAAAAGAAATTGAGAATGGATTGTTAGTTCTAGTTATTTTTGTAGATGACATTATTTTTGGAGGAGAAGATGAAGCTAGTGACAAATTTGCTGATGAAATGAAGATAGAATTTGAAATGAGTATGATTGGAGAAATGAAATACTTTTTGGGATTACAAATAACACAAAACAAATATGGTATCTTTATAAGTCAGACAAATTACTTGAATGATTTTTTGAAAAGATTCGGTATGGAGAATTGTAAACCAATTGGAACACCTATGGTTACAAGACATAAACTATCTAGTAAAGATGAGACACTAGAAGTTGAGAAAAAGAAATATAGATCTATGATTGGTGGATTGTAGTACTTGACACACACTAGACCAGATATACAACGTTCAGTTGGAATGGTAGAAAGATTTCAAGCTGAACCTAGAGAGTCACATTATACAGCAGTAAAAAGGATATTGAGATATCTTAAAGGCACAATGGACTATGGACTGTGGTATGAAAATTATGATGATTTTACCCTATGTGTATATACTGATGCTGATTGGGGAGGCAACATTGATGATAAGAAAAGCACCAGTGGTGGAGCCTTTTTTCTTGGAGAAAGATTAGTTTCTTGGTTGAGCAAAAAGTAGAATATGTAGCAGAAGCAAACAATTGTAATAAGATAATTTGGATGAAGCAGATGTTGATGGACATTGGAATCAAGTTTGATGAGCCTATTGTGATATATTGTGACAATACAAGTACAGTTAGTATGTCTAAGAATCTAGTTTTACATCCTAAAACAAAGCATATAGAGATCAACTATCATGTTGTAAGAGAGAAAGTTGCAGAAAAAGAAGTCAGAATGGAATACATAAGCACAAAGGAGAAGATAGCAGATATATTTACTAAGCCTTTACCTAAGGATACATTTGAGTATCTGAGAGGTATGCTTGGGGTTATGCCCCAACCTAATTTTGAGTAATGATGCAATTGGTTGCATTCATCCAGTGGTTTATGGCCCTATCTATTTTTTGGATTGGATGTTGGTACTTCCTCTATGGGGGAGTATGTGTATCTGAGTTGAGTCATTGAGGACTCTTGTGAATGTATTTTCTGAATAGTGTCTTTTGACATTGAGCTATTGTTTGACATAGTGATAGAATTTATATTATTGATGTCAATGGGGAAGAGAATCATGAAAAAATTTGATGAACTAAAAATATTGAGGAACCACATTTGTTGGAGAGATTGAATAGGATAACGAAGCAAGATTTGATTGATAATGAGCAACAGTGCAGTTGAGCAGAAGTGATTGGGTTTTTGGAACATTGGATGTTTTTCATCTATGTTTCCATCAATGCCAATGGGGGAGATTGTTAGGAATGAATACTGAAGCCTTTGGTAGTCATTCTGTAGCAGTGGTTGTTGCATTCATGACTATGATTGTCATTAATGTCAACACAGTGATATTCTGGAGTTTAGTAGAGTAGTAGGCATAGTTTTGTTTTGCACACATGTTATATTATAGATTGAGTTATGTGTAGTTGATGGTATGTTATTTTTTTTGTTATTAGCCTATGGTTAAGAGTGCAAAAATAAATTCATTTATTCATGAAAGCTATAAGCATTTTGGTCGAAGCAGTATTCTGGCAGTATTCCTATGTAGCGGTTTTTGGTAATCGGAGGATATCTCCTAACCAGGATGGAATCTAATTCTACATAGTTAAAGGGAAGGTTGAGACTCATTTTTGGTGACGTGGTTTAGAGTGCAAACTTTGAGGTCACATGATTGGAAAGTTATTGTATCTGGAAGTTGATAGTTTTATGTAATTTGGATGCAGTGTGTTGAAATTATTATTGTGTATTTACATGCCGACTCATTTGTAATTATTTGAGTGTGGTATGAAGGAAGGAACATTTTCCTTGTTGTGTAAGTGGATTTTAATAGTTGTAAGATGAACTTGTGAAAGTTGTGATGCGAATGTATGCATGAAGTGAAGAAAAGAGCTAATTCAGTAATGAAGGAAGACTTGCGAAGTACAAAGATCTGGATTTGTGATAGCAGAGAGTGCAGTTTTGGCACAGTATGAAGGAGGTAAAATATTTCATATTATTCTATTGAATAATCCTAAGATCTACTAGACAGCGAGTTCAAAGATCTTGCCTTGAAGCTGTTTGGGTAGTGGGTCCTTCTGTCTTCCATAACTCCTAACAGGGTTAGAATCTTTTAACAGGGATTCAAAATCTCCTAACAGAGATTCATATGTACTAAATGTATTTCATAAGACTCCTAATAGGGTCCATCCTCTAATAAGGAACTTTTATATTAGTGCATCATTTTGTGGGCATCATTCCCACCGGGGTTTACTCTTTTATCAAGAGGTTCCCTAGTTAACATATCTTGTGTTATTGTGTCATTGTGTATGGTTATCTTTCTATGGTTGGTTATTGCATTCATTATATGGTTTAAAGCTATTGAATTTGATATTGAAGTTAATGTTGATAAATGGTTTAATTATCAGATAACTGATTCACCCCCACATCTCAGTTATCTTGGTGGTCTTTACTTTCTAACATATTCATGTATCAGAATTATTTTTCAGAGAAGTGGTGAGGCTACATGGTTTTCCAAAGACCATAGTTTCAGATTGAGACACTAAGTTTGTTGGATATTTCTGGCATACATTGTGGAAGAAGTTGAAGACATATTTGAAGTTTAGTTCATCACATCATCCACAAAGTAATGGACAGACAGAGGTGGTGAATAGGAGTTTGGGGAATTTGTTGAGATGTTTGGTTGGAAATAAGACAACAGGATGGGATTTGATTTTACCATAGGTAGAATTTGCATACAATAATTATATCAATAGGAGCATTGGTAAATCACCATTCCAGATTGTATATGGAAGTAGTCCAAGAAATGCATTTGAGTTGAGAAAGATAGATAAAGGAGAAATAAGTAGTGCTGAAGTTGAGGATTTGCAGAACACTTGAAGAACATCCATGAGGAAGTAAGGAAGCACATTACCAAAATGAATGCATAGTATAAGGCTAAGGTAGATGAGAAAAGGAGACATAAGGAATTTCAAGTTGGGGATGAAGCTATGGTTCACTTGTAGAAGGAGTAGTTTCTAGTATATAACAAGCTAAAAATGAAGAAGTTTGGACCATGTAAGATATTGAAGAAGCATGATTCAAGAAATGCAAATGAGGTAGAATTTCCTAGTGACCTAAATATTTCACCAGTGTTTAACATTTTAGATTTGATAGAGTATCACGAAGGAGGTCTTGAAGATGAGATCACAGTGGCATAGTGGAGTATTCCAGCAAGTAGTTCAGATACCAAGGAGATTGAAGATATACTAGACAGTCATGTTGGCAGAAGCACAAGGAACAAGACATATGAAGAATATCTGGTCAAGTGGAAAGGATGACCTATTGAAGATTCATCATGGATAATAATGGAGGAGGTTAACCATCTTGGTTTTCCTCTACATACCAAAGTCGTGATAGGGTCACTTCTTAAATTACCTCAGGTGTCTGATGCAAGAGCATCCTGGGTGTAAGGGAAATCTTGCATCACCCAAAAATATTTATGTTTGCTTTTCAATAAGGGCTATCTTGTGCAAAGGTGCTATTTATGGAAACTTGCTAATTTTAGTAAGTTGGTCATCTGATCTCGGAATGTTCTGATTTCACATGTGGAGGTTCATCTCAGTCTTATCAGCCTGCCAGTAAAGTTTCATGGCTAGATCAAGTCTAGTTTTATAGATATTGAAGATTTTCAGTATTGGCAACAACATACAAAAACTTTGAACTCAATTTTGAAAGCTTTAGAGGCCCTAGATGAGGTCAAAAATTTGGGTGATGGGCAGTTGCATGAGTTAGACCTATAGAGCACTTCGTGGCCTTTTCAAATTAGGGTCATAATAGTCAATTGGGTCAACTGGCGATGACTTATGGTCTTCGAAAGTTGGGTCACCTAAAATGGAAGAAAATAATTTTTCTTCAAAATTTCTATTCAGGTTTCAAAAGTTATTTTGAGCTGACTTTGATGTAATAAATTGTAAAATAAAATAATTCTAAGTTTGGTTAGCCCTATGGGCTAAATTTCTGGAACCTTCTTGGACGGTGGAAATTGCCTATATAAAGAAGCCCCATAGTGTTGTCTAGGGTAGTTTGGGGGTAGATCTGGGAATAATTCAAGGCTTTGTCCTATAGAATATTGTAAAGAGAATGCCCATGTGGATTTGCATATTGTAATTCTAAAATTTTGAATTCCACACTTGTGGAGATAATTAGAAGCCCATTTTCTATTCTTGCAAATTGTTGTTGTTTCTTTGTTTCTATTATGTGTTTGTGGTATTAAGGGTAGCACCCTTCATCAACTTGTCTAGATACAAGTCTGCTACTTTACCAACTATATGAAGGTACATATAGATGATTAGGGACCCAAACCTAAAAATCTTTGTCTTATCATGCTTGATAGCCTTGATATTGTCTATCAACTATGCGCGCAAGATCTCACATAGGTTGTACTCTCTATCTTCTTGCATAAGATGGATGGTTGCTAGAATAGTGCTCACAAACACACTATTTTCCCTGTTGGTATGATGAAATCTATAACCAATTATCATTGACATTAATTTGATGTTTGGTTGCTCTATGGGCTCAATGTTCATGCTGCGCTTATCACTCCTAGATTTACACACTTGCTCCACCATTTTCCTGACATCTTTACCTACTAGAAGGATGATGCCTATCCTAGAGAGGCATGTCATCTCATGAATTAAATCTCCCAAGATTCTTACTGGTACATATCCAATCCAAAACAAATCATCATGGATTCTACTCAATAAAATCTTAATCCATTCTTCCTCATAGAACTCATATGTCATGGCATATTCAACAATGGGGTGATAATTCCATTTGGTGTATTCATCTTTGAATGTTTTATCTGGTTTCAAAATTGTGTCCATGTGCACCCTTAATCTATCTAGTCCAATAGGTTCCTTCTTACAATATATGTAAGCCCTTATGTCTTCTACATGCATGACACCCATCGGTATGTGGGAGAAAGCTCCCTCTAAATCATCAAGGGTTGACTTGAATAGATGCCTCTTGAAAACATACTACTTCTTCTTAGCAACATCAAAAACAATAGGAGTGGCCATGACTTACTTGATATTCACTTTCTAAAGGATCTCTGAGATGATCTGATGGCTTCTGAATCGGCTCAATGAGCTAGGGTTTTTGTAACCAATCAAATGCATTGCAATCACTGATAACTTAATTTCCAACTCTTCACAAGAACTTCCAAGGCTCAATCTGCTCTCCAGTCACTCTGAGTATGAATGCAATGAGTAATCAAACATCTTTTTGTGTACTTAAAGTAAGGAATTCACCATTGATGCAACTTGTGTAAACCAAGCTATCACTTCAATTTTTTAAACTTGAGTTTCACTTACAATCATCATGTGCGCTCTTGCACAAAGGTTCTGATATACTCCAATAGCTTAAGTCCAAAGGTTCATACTTTGAAGATGATATACCAGCCATGCAAGGGTCTAGAGCTAAATTAGCTTCCCCTATGACCCTAAGGGCCATTCATGCAGATGTAGAGGATGCATCCAATGCATTACCATGAATATTTTCTTTCTTTCCATTTGACCAAATCATGCTTGCATCTTCTGATGCCTTCACAAACTTGACTTTTGCTTCAGGATCCAAAATTGGTTCTTTGACCTTTTTAGGGCTTTCCTAACCTTGCATCCTTGATCTACAAAACTTTGAGATATGTCCAACCTTGTTATAGGTGTGACACATCACTAGAGGCCCATTATTCTTGGTGCATTGACATGAGTCACCATTCTACATTGTTTTTCTATATGACCATTATAGTTACATATTTGACATGTAACATTCTGAGAACTTCTTGCATTGGTTTGATTCTAATTTCTTTGATCATGCTGAATCTTGTTCTTCTTACTAGTCTTGCAATTTATTGCTCTATGACCAAATCTATTACATGTATAACAATAACCATTAAAAGGCTTTACCTCTATACAGTTTCTTGCAATATGTCCAGGCTTGTTACATGCAAAACATGTGCATTCTCTAGGCTTGCACTCATTCTTAGGAGGACCATTATTGTCTTTGGTTTGATCTTTAGTCTTCTCAATATCAGTAGATTCCTTTTGTGTCTCCTTTCTTGCTCGCATCTTCTCAATCTGATTTTGTGCTTCTCAAATTAGAACTAGTGTGCAATTTGTCAATGTGGTTCTTTGCATCTTTCAATTCAGATTCCAACCTTGCTTTGCAATTCTTTAGATCCAAGATTTCCAAATTTTCTTCCCTTAACTCTTCATTGAGTTGAAGGTTCTCCTTTACTTGTTCATTATAGACATCTTGATTGTTCATCATTTTGTCATCAAGTTCTTCAAGCTGACTCACTAAGGATGCATTTTCTTCATTCAACTTCTTGACTTTTTCTTCAAGATCATGGTTAGAGCATCCCTTCAAATCTTTTCTTAGTCTCTTGATAACTAATTGAGCATCACTAAATTTTTCTTTTAGTTTTTCAATTTCTCTTTCTGAGTTGTCTAGGTCTTCAAGAGCTACTTCAAGATTCTTCTTCAAATCCTTTTTGTCCATGATCTCCTCAAGTGGTTAAACTTCTTTGCTAAGGACCAGAGCTCTAATACCAATTGTTAGCAATGGGAACACTAAGCGAGGGGGGGAGGGAGGGGGGGTGGGGGGGGTGGGGGAGGGGTGAATTAGTGTTCACTTTAATTTAAATTTTCACTTTAATCTGAATACTAAATTATAAATGATTAAGTACTGAATTAAACGTTCACATAAACATGAAACATGAAATCAAAACATGGCACCAATCTGGTTACGGGGAAACCCAAATAGGTAAAAGCCTTGGTGGGACTTGATACCCACTAATATTCTACACTAGTGTTTTGTGATCCTTGTTAGAAGACCCTTTACCCTATTAGGAGTAGCTTTACAATGATTTAAGTATAGTAGACCTTGTTAAGGGTCAAACCCTGTTAGGAGTCTTTTACAATTATCCCTATTAGGGGAGTGGACTCACTATCCTAGAACTCACTGCTTAAATGATGAAGGCTACAACCTTCTAAGATCAGATACACACTATATCTGTTGGGTGAACTGTCACTGTGATACTACTTGTTAGATCAGTTCCTTGGTGCACTCATGCTTTGACCTCTAGCAAAGCTCTAATACATCATATGCTGACTACAAATACCTCTACTTTTCTTATCACAAATCTATTACAACTTCCATACTAATTACAATGGGCCCATCTCATATTTATATGCTCATACAAACAAAACAATTAGGTCAGCATTAAAAACAATGCTTCCAAGTGAATTGGTTATAGTGTGCTTACAATTATACATGTACATATGTCAAAAACCTAAATACAATGGGTGCATAGCCTCTACAACATTACATTACAATCACAAAACCAAAATAGTCACCGTCAGCTCCATGCTCTATTCTCTGTTGGCACATACTAGCTGTGCAACTTCAACTGACTGTAACTTTCATATCCCTACATATCTTCTTATGTGCTCTTAGAATAAGCATGAGTATAGTCTAACAACTTTAAATTATAGGGCACATACCATAATTCATTCGTATGCATGGGCGCATATGCTCTAATCTAACGGGACTCTGTAAACTGTCCAGTCTTCAACACTTAACCAAATTCTGATCTTTACACTTGGTGCATTGACTCCAAACTGCTATATGAATTTGTTTCCATAATGACAACACTATCTATAGTCATATACTTTAGTATAGACAACTTTCCAACAACATCTTCATCCTTCATCAACAAACAAGAAGACCGATCAATATCAAGATAAAATAGGTTACCTCTGGGTTGTGTACCAATTCTGACAAGTCTTTCTCCATCATCTTAAATCTTCACCTTTTTTCTCTCAAAAGAAAGTCAGTGGCCTGAATTATTCACTTGTGCCACACTTAATAGATTATAGCTTAGTCCATCTACCTAGTATGCATTTTCAGATTTTATCCTATCATTAATCATCAATGAGCCTTTACCTCTTACCATACAAGGTGCATCATTGCCCATTCTCATAGATCCTCCATTGTATTCATCAAGTTGATCAAATTTCTCTACATCACCAGTCATATGATGTGTACAGCCACTATCTATGATCCATGTATCATTTCTATTTACTCTAGAGATTAATGTTGTTTCTTCATGTTTCTCTTCTTCCTCTGAGTCATGTTTCATAACAATAAATACAACTTCTATGTCATCATCAGAATCTGATTCAAATTCATTATCTTCGGCTATGTAACATACCTTTTTCCCTTTGTCATAACTATCTCATTTATCTTTGTTTTTGTGTCGGTAGCCTCTATTGACTCTTCTCCCATAGCTTCCTTCCGGTCAGTCTTTGGATCTAACATCATCTTTCTTATGTGGACATCTAGCAGTGATGTGGCCAAATTCTTTACAATTAAAGCATGCCAAAGGTAGCTTACCTCTATATCTTCCTTTTCCTTTGGGTAATCTTCTGGCCCTAAGAGCTTCAAGCTCATCAAGCTCATCATCGATATTGCTATCACTATCATCATTCTTATTTTTCCTGCTAGACTTACTAATCTTCAAAGAAGACATGAAAGTGAATTTCATAGAAGGAACAACACTGTTATCAAAATTATTCAATTCAAAGGTTGTAAGCTTACCAATCAGTGTGTCAATAGTAAGGTTGGATGTAGCCCTTGTTTCATGAATTGCAGAGATCCTAATTGCATAAACTGGCAATAAAGTTCAGAGAATCTTGCTTATTACTGTTTCATCATCAATAACTCCATTAGATGCTCTAATAGCATGTACTACCTCTTTTAGTCTATTTGAGTACTGAACAATGTTCTCACCTTCCTTCATCTTCATATCATCGAATCTACCTCTTAGGCTTTCAACTCAGGCTCTCTTAACATTCAAATCTCCACTATATATCATTGCAAGCTTATCGCACATGGCTTTGTCAGTAGTGCATCCCTTGATGTCTTCAAATTTGGCATCGGTATAGGCAGAAACAAGTTCCATCATAGTAATATTGTGTTCATGCCTATCCTTCAGTTGATCAAGAGTTAAGGGACCAGGGACTGGTTCAATGTAGCCATTCTCCATTAGTTCTAGTGCAGAATTCCCAATTCTAGAAATGTGCAGCTTCATCCGGCTTTGCCATACTATGAAGTTTTCTTTGTTCAGTCTTGGCACTTCCCTCTTATACATTTTGAGACCTTTTTGTTGAAGTCCTTAAAACTCTATTCTAAGCAACCAAAGCTTTGATACCAATTGTTAGAATAACAAAGAGGGGGGTGAATTAGTTAATCATTGTCCCAAATCAAAATGTATAATCTAAAACAAATACTTCAACTTTTGCTACTCGATAAATATAAAATACTTTCTCTATCTGTTCTTTTACCAATTATCCATCTAAACTTTATAACAGTTACCGATCAAATCTAACATGTAATATGCAAAGTATGATAACTAACAAATATCACAATCAACACATAAGACAAGAGATTTAACATGGAAACCCTGTGAAGGGAAAAACCACCTGGGACCAGCAACCCAAAAATATTCACTCTTCTGAAGTGAGGTCGGTGAAGACCCAACCCTATTAAAGGTTACAAACACACTATTAGGTGTGGCCTTGTTAGAGGATTTTAGACTAACCATTATCATCCAACCAACATTTACTATGGGGTTGACAAGATACAAATGTTCATTCTATGAATGATACATAAAAGACTTTATAGTCCACTCGGTTAAGAGATTTGACTATGTACAATGGTTAAATATGTAACAATAGATGATCTACCTTAATACAACTTCAATTGCAGATTACAGATCAATGTTTTGCTCAAACAAATCCTTCTGATCAATGTAACACTTCAAATTCAACAATGTATCAACTTACTATCCATCGGTAATTACTCATTGTAGCTCGGTAATTGTTATGTATCTTGGTTCTCACTAACCAGTATGATTAGAATGCATGAATCTTGTTCACGTGATAACTTTGCAGTATCTTCTTCTTCTGGCTATCTTTTATTATGAAATCTCCAGTATCTTATATAGACATGTAAATCATTTTCTTCTCCTCCATCATATTTTCCCTCTTAATCATCTTCATTGATATTTCCACTTTAAGCTTTCTCGACTGATGTGTCAATAACACATTTCAATCTGCTCCATTAGATCTTTCTTGAATTATGTTAGCCATCAATCTTCATAAAAAACATTATCTGTTACCTAGATTTCATACACTTTCTAGCTCATCAATCTTATCAGCTAAACTGATCATTTAATTCCTTTCTGTTCTACTTGGTTAACAAAGAAATGCATTGGTGAACACAAGCTCAGTTAACACTATGCTCGGTATACACTACACTTCATCGGTGTATACTGAAATGCTTCATTTACTGACAACATTGCTTTGTGTCTTTCAACTCTATTCTTCATCATAGATGAATGTAACATAATAAAGTCAATATCATAAGGTCATAGAATCATCAACAAGTTACTCAATGTATTCCTTATTCTCATCTGACATATACATCTTCCTCATGTATATATTTCCATTCTTCATTTCTTTCACCTTTCTTCTAATGTTTTGGTATAGTAACTTACAAGATAAGTGCTATCAAACTAGTTGACATCAATGACAACATAATACTAATTTAATCATATTCCATATCTAATCAGCAACTCCTCAATGATCTTAAATCATAGATTCTTCAATTAGGTTCCAAATTAGTTGTAGTTCATCAAGCTTGGGGTCTATAACCATTGAAGCATGGAAGAAGTTTGTAGAAATATATAGGTGAGTTTGGGTCTCTTTTAGAGGTAGCCCTTGAGGGTATACATAGTTATCATGAAAAGAATTAGGTTCTTGAGTTTATGAAGGAATATTCGATAGCTTTTCTATTTTATGAGATCGAGGAAAGGTGGAAGAATTAGAGTCTACATGAGGACCATTGCTATACATAGGTTCACAAGTTTAATCTTTCTTGAGAGTAGTATCTTCATTAGATGAGTCATTAGGATTTTCAATTTTGATTAGGTCATCATTAATAAGATCTTGGATATTATGTTTCAATTCCGTGCAATCTAAAGTTTCATGTTCGTTATGTCTATGATATGCAAAATAATTTCTCAGAAAGATAAAACCACATGAAGTTATTTTAGGCAACGTAATGAGATTATTTTAAAGGATTGTTTCCAAAGATGATTCGTATGATTGTCCAAAATGGTTAAATGATCCATCTAATACATATTTAAATGTTTTTTTTTTTACAAATAGATGTGATATTCAGGATCCAACTGATCCAATTTTTCATTGTCATGTGATAAGGATTGTTGAGATAGGACTAATTCCTCTTGATTTCCTTGATCAAAGATGAGTTTCTCTTGATACTTTGAAATAGGTTCATGATCAAATATTGGGTTACCAGTGAGATATTCTTGATCAAAATTTGGGTTATCAAAGATAGGATGTTCATGACATTCTTCTTGATCCAAGATAGAATTGATGTGATATTTTGTAGTAGTATTTTTGTTTGAATAATATGAAGACATAGATGGAGGATCATGATCATAGAGACAAGGAAACATTATTCTTAATGAGGATTCATTGGATGATTTATCCCTTTCTTTTTCCATGTCTTGAATTCTTGTAAATAGAATATTCTTATGAATTGTTGTTGTTAATTGATTTTTGGATCTTAATGGATGATTTTGTTTATAATAATATACCTTCAAGAACAAGAAGCCCAAAAAGAATGGTTTTTCAATTATCACAAGAAAATCTTCCAAGCAATCTACCTACGGTAAAATTTGGCTTTTAAAATGGCTCTAATGAGGTAGGCTTGCTAATTTATTCAGGTTCTAGTATGGATTTCGTTCAAAAGAAAATAAAGTTTCATCCTCCATTATAGAGGCCTCCCACCACCGATATGTTGGAGTTTTTTGCAATCCCGAAGGACTACTCGAGGTGGTTTGATTCTTGATCTTCCTTTGTCACTCACCCCATTAAAGAATGCATTTTATTTTATAGTGGGTCAGATTATTGTAGAAAAATAAATTGTATCCCACTTTGGGATGTCCTTTTCACTGACCTCATTAAGGCATGTTCTCAAGAGATGACCCCACTAAATCTCTAACATGTTCATGAAAAAAAATGAAATGAAATGAAAGAGTAGGTTTGGGAATTTGATTCACCAAAGGTGAAGAGAAAATCCCTTCTACTTTACACTTCCAAACGCAATAAAAATTGTTCAATTTCCAAGCCTCTTTTAATCTAAGGGGAATTGTGTACCTCTAGCTTTTTGATTCACCTAAAATGTGAAGACCATAATCACCTAATACTCCTTTCCACAAATAATAGGCTAAATTTAGTGTTTGTTCATTCCTTTGACCTTTCTTTTAATTGAAAGATTTGATAGGTTTGACATTTTGATTCACTAAAATAAGTGAAGAGCATAGGCCTAATACCAAATCCAACAAACAATAATAGGTCTTCTAATTATTTTAGATTTAAATTAACTTGCCATAATTTAATCAAATGTATAAGGCTTTAGGCATACCTTTTTTGAATCTAGAAAAGGACAGGGTAATTTTTTATTTTATTTATGCATTTTTATCACCTAGTGGTCTATTGTTCCATCTCCTTAGCATCCTCTTCTTAATAATTTTAGTCCAACACAAATTCTAAGAAAAGGTGAAGAAATTCAAGCAAATCAAATTTTTACTCCTTCCTTTAAATGATTAAAATTGATAAATCTCAAGGAACAAAAATATAATTAAGAGAAACAAATTTGGTTTAAATGTAAGCCTGAATTATTTGGAAGTGCCTCTCATATGCTACTCCTTCTTGCTTTGAATCCTCTAATAAATTGTTGAGATGAACTATCATTTCCTTTTTGAACCTTCTCTTTATTTGTTTGTCCTCTCTGTTAACCCTGGTCCTTGGTTTTCAGATTTTCTTATGCTTTGTCATTTGCAAAACATAGAGAATTAATCATTTTCTGATAGAAATTAAATTTTCATAAAACTAGTAGTACTCACTACAAAAAGCATTGTAAGTGTTATTCTGACTAGTGTACGCACTACAAAATGTATTTCAAGTGCTATTTAACTATTTATAAGCATTACTAAATCATGTAAATGATAACAATAGTTCCTAGAAAGTGTCATTTAAGACATGAAAAGTATTGTAAGCTCTGATGTAATGTGTGTATGCGCTACATGGTCAGGGTATACATGCTGAAAGAAAGATAGACAAAAGATAAAAAGATATTCTATGTGTTGACACCCTACATAAAGGTGTCAGACTTCATCATGTATGTAAAATTTCTTGATATGGGTTATTTCAGGGCTTGTATGTGCTATTTCACCTGACATACATAGATTTAAAACATTAATTCATTCAATTTTGTTAAATAAACTTGCAATTTAGCTCATAGAGGTAAAATATCCCATGGTGGGTACCATTTTGTGTATAAGAAAACCTTCATGAGATTAGTTTTCTAAGAATCAATTCAAATTAAGATAATTTAACATTTAAAACCTATTGAATTGAAAGATCAAAGCAATAAACATCTCATGGATCTTTAATTAAAGAAGCTAATGAAATTCTATCAGCAAGCATCCATTAGAGCCAACTCTAAAATGATAATATTACACTTAAATTATGAATTGAATCCTATCTTTCTCAATTATGCTAAAAATATGCTTGCAAATCAAATTGACTACAATAACGATGCAATTCTAAAATGATAATAGATCCATTTCTCCTAATTTTTGCCTTCTATTTATAAATTTTTCCAAGCTTAGGGCTTGGAGTAAGTTTAATCATGATTAATCTTGGGTTAAGTTCATGGTTTCAAATGTTGAAACAATTTAAATATTTTGTCCTCAAAGCTTGGGACAATGAGAGATGAAAATTGGTGGTCAAGATGCATTCTCAAGGTGAGTGATTGAGATTCAATTTGGCTTTCATCCATGTGAGCTCCATTCTCAATTCCTATTGGTTGATTTAATTCCCTCTCATGTAGTAGGTGAGAATTTTTAGGAATTAATTAATTAATTAATTAACTTTATTTAGCCAAGTGTACCCCTTGAATAGGTTGGATTTGATTTAAATAAACTACAAAATTAATTATATTAATTGCATATTTAAATGATTTGTTTGATTTAATTCATCCTATTTGGCTTTGATTTCAATTAATTTATGATTTTACTTTGATTGGTCACTTGGCTTAGCTTGACCATTTTTACGTGTCTACACCTATTATCGAAAGAGAGAAGTAAAAGATATGGAGGCATGACAACAAGGATCCATGAAAGAGGAGACATTCTTGATGTGCAAAACCAAAAGTTGCAATAGAGTGAAAAATAAATGTGTTTTTTTATTACAGGAGAGATCAATACTTATACAAGGAGATCAAAAACCTAAAAGGAAAACTAGGTTGTGTTGGCGTTTCAAAATGGCTTATGCTCTTAGGCTGCCAATATACCCTCAAACATATTTTAGGATTGGTTAATTCCAAAATGTAGAAGGATCTTAGGGTAATTGGACCAACTATAGGGACAAGATTTCCCTCTTCACTTCTGGCTCTACAAAACCAAGGTGGGTGCACCTAACCTAGTGAAAACTATACCTTACACACCAAAGTCTGGGTTGATATAACAGATGATAGAAAGAAAGTACTAAATGCCAACCTTACATTCATTAAATCTCCATTGCTATGGGGTAACAAAACTACACAACCAAAGATTTAAAACTTCAAAAGGTTCTTGATTTTAAGATTTGGATTGCAACAACTTCAATTAGTTATGCTAATAAGAGATTTACTTATTTAGGGTACTGCCTCATCCATTGGGAAAGATTTCTTAGACAAAAAAGATACACATACCAAAGAATATCTGAGATTCATAGCCATAAATACATTTACCACAATCCTTACTACTTACAAAGAATCCTTATGTAGACAAGAGTAAACTCATATCCCATCTAGAGTATCCTTTAATCCAATCCTAGATCAGAACTCAAGAATGAAGATACATACATAAAACAATATGTAATGAACTAGAAATCTCAAAGCCTACCTGACTTGACACAGAGGAGAGAGAAGAATCATATATTTGTATTAAGTATGATGAATCCTTTCTATGCATACAATCAGTCATAAAAAACCATGCTTGCAAACTACAACTTAGACCTGCAACTTGTTTCTCTCATTAACAAGCACTGAAACAAATCTATTATAACCCTGACTGAGAATAGGGCTCACCAAGAAGAAGGTTCTCAACACCTAACTCCCAATGCCTTTGACTGATCATAAAAAAACCTTTTATCTCCAGAATTGCAATGAACACTTGATGATCATTCAAAGCAACAATTCAAAATCACCTAACTCAAATAGACAATAAACACAGACAAGACATGCACCAAGCACATGGTTGGTGAGATCAAAAATCATCAACTCTACAACTGAGCCGACCATGTACCAGCTCCAAGGATAAAAAAAAATCATCACAGAAGGCCCGTTAATTCTGGCTACAATAGAGAATGCATTTCCCACCTGTCAATCTTTCCTTGGTAGAGGCTCACAAGGACATAATGTCCTACTAGAATAACTACCAAGATCATCACCATAAATTATCACCTGCAACCAAGCTAGAAACAACCAAAAATGGTCCTGCAACATGGCTCTTTCGGTGCACTATCTCCAAACCCTATAGAAACATTTGAAAAGTTTGAAAACTAGTGGCAATAGTCATTTGATCCATCTTTAAAACATGACCATCAATCCACCCCCTCTCGGCACATCAAACGGTTCACAAAAAACAACACAATGGTCAACACATATCGCATCCTTTAAATAGAATCAGACAGTTGTCACTATACCGTGATGCCTAAATAGCATGCATCTTCTCCAAATGGTATAATGAAAACCATGAGATCTACTTAGGCTTCAAACATGCCTAGACACTAAAAGACTGGCCCCACAGAAAATCTGCCAAGTCACAAATCCACCAACCAATTCAAAGTGAGCAACTCAGCACTTCATGGCACATTGGACCCACCTTCTATTGACCTTAATACATAGGAAGATCTGATAGAAGGCACATAATCTCAAGGGCTCGAAAGATTCCTTGAGATCACGTGCCCACTATAGATTTAAAATCTTCACACTGAGATACTGGGCCTGCCTGACAAAATGTCCAACTCACGGTCATGTGGACCAATTAAAAACTGCCATCTGTGCTTACATGGCAGTGGACCCGCCCACTTGAAAGGATACATCATAAAGTAGAATCGATGGTAGTCTAAAGATCACATGTCTCTGATAAATTCTATAAGAACACATGCCCACCGTAGATTTTGATGGTGTCAGAGAGCATGGGCCCAAGAAAAAACAAAGGCTGAGAACATTAGAAAAATTAAGTGCTGGGACTTAGGAAAATATTAAACCTATCGGGAAAAAGACTTAAGAAATATTTAAACACATGTGATATAATATTTTTAAGTGGCTCAAAAAGTAACATGAAAATAGATTTAAAATAGGTCACACTAGGGTTTTTTACTCAAACGGCTAGATTTATGAAATTTTGCCTAGGGTTTAGCCAGAAAAACTAGAGAACAAACTGCATAATCATAAAAAACAAGATGAAACCATGAAATTTTTTTACTTGTGTTAATAGTGACTCATGCTTGGGGATGTGTATCTCCTACAGATAGAATGAGAAACTAGAATATCTTGGAAGAGAAAACCAAACCAAAATTCTGACTCAAAAAAAAAACACAGCTATACAAAGGAAAACCTAAACTACTATTCATGGAAAAGATACTTCAGGAGAAGTAAAACTTTAGGAATTGTCCATGAACAAGCAATTCCAAAGTACCACTAGTCAAATCCTTCAAGACATAAGAATTTGTTCCCCATTTTCTTTCAATAAGATAAGGGCCCAACCAGATAGGATCAAACTTCCCATGCTTCCCTTTGTCCTCCAATCTTGCATTCCACATCAGAACAAGATCATCTACTTCAAAACTTCTCTGAGTAGCCCTTTTATCATACAAATTCTTACATTGTCTCTACAATCTTTCATTTCTTTCATGTGCATCTCTCCTTACCTCATCCAATTGGATCAACTCATCCATTCTTACCCTCATCTCATCATCTAAGTTTTCATCATATGCCTGGATAAACTTATACATTTGCAATATATTATTTTGAGGCAATCTGGCATTTATCCCATACACTAAATCAAAGGGAGCACAACCTATGGCCTTCTTTATAGTAACCCTATCATCCCACAATGCCAACCATAACTTTGAGTCCCAAGCTTTCTTATTTTTATCCAATACTCTCTTGAGAATCTTAATTAGACTTTTGTTACTAGACTCAGCTTGGCCATTTCCTTGTGGATGATATGGGGAAGAGAATGAAATGTGTATCCCATATTACTGACAAAAAACACTAAATTATTGTGATCTAAAACACATTGCATTATCAACCACAATTACCTCTAGGCAACCAAATCTAGTTAGAATATTTTGCATTACAAAATCTGTCACAACTTTGCTAGTAGCCCTTCTAGTAGGGATAGCTTCAACCCACTTGGTAAAATAATCTATTGCCACTAGTATGTAAGAATGTCCACCACTAGACTTGTTTGGAATCTCTGCAATATAATCTATACCCCACTTCTAGAAAGGAGCCTGAACTGCAACAGGCCTGAGTGGCAAATTCCCATTGAATTTTAACTTACCAGAAAACCTCTAACATGTATCACATTTTCTCACAAAATGATATGCATCCTTGAAAATTGTAGGCCACTAGAATCCAGACCTAAGAATCTTGTGAGCTATGTTCTTTTCCATATAGTGCCCTCCAAAAACACCTTGATGCATTTCATCTAACAAGGCCTTGGATCTCTCATGGTCTAAACATTTTAATAATAATCCTTCATTGCTTCTCCACCATAATTTACCATGTATAATAGCATACCTTGCAGATTGCAACTTGACAGTTCTCTTTTTGTTTTCATCCATTTCAGGGGGAAGGACCATTTTCTACAAGTAACCAATAACATCCTTGTACCAGTCGTAGTAATCCATATCACAAATATATGGCCTTTGTTCTTCCTCTAACATATTCACATGATTGGCAACTAAATTGCTTTGTGCCATTAACTTTGCAAGACCTAAGCCTCTTACCAACTTTTTAAATTGAATGTCAATATTAAATTTTTGGATCCTGTTGATCCATCTACATCTTTTCCCTGAAACCTCTTGTTGTATCAATATATCCTTGATTGCAGCACTAGGAACATAAGCAACCACTTTAGCTCCCACAATGTAACATCTAAAAGCCTTGACTGCTTTGACCAAGGCATAAGCCTATTTCTCATTGATGTCATATTTCAATTCTAATTCTTGTAGGGATTTGCTAAAAAATGATATAGGTTGTTCATATCCCTCTGAATTCTTCTACAATAAAACTGCTGCAACTGTATGACAAGAAGCAAAAGAAAAAATCTGCATGGGCTTACCATAATTTGGTGTTCTTAAAACTGGAGCATCTTTGATGGCTCTTTTGATACTTTTGAAAGATTCATCTGCTTCTTCATTCCATTCAACCTTTTCCTCTTTTTTCAACATCCGAGAGATGGTGATACTGATTTTTGCAAAATTTGTAACAAATCTCCTTAGAAAATTGACCTCCCCAAAGAAGGATTGTATTCCTTTAACATTTCTAGGTGGGGAAAGCCTATCTATAGCCATAACCCTCTCAGGTTCAGTCCTCACTCCATCTTTAGACAAAATATGTCCCAAGAGTTTTCCTTCCACAACACCAAAAGCACACTTTTTTGGATTCAAAGAAACACCATATTCCAAAGCCCTGATAAAAAATTTCTCAAGATGCTCACAATGCTGACTTTCTTTACCTGAATATGCTATAAGATCATCCTGATATACTACCAAAAACTTTTTTATAAGGTCTGCAAAGGCCACATCCATGGCTCTCTCAAAAGTAGCTCCAACATTTGTTAAACCAAAGAGAAATCTAACATAAACATATGTTCCCCAGGGGGTAGTGAATGTAGTCTTAAACTGTTCTTATTCCTTGACCATGACCTAATTATATCTAGAGAAACCATCCATCATGGACATTATCTCTGATCTAGTAACCCTCTGTAGCATATTTTCCATGTTAGGCAAACCATAATTATCCTTCAAAGAATTGACATTCAAATTTCTAAAGTCAACACATAGCCTAATGTCACCATTCTTTTTTCTGACTGGAACTAAATTTGACACCCAAGTAGAATGTTTGACAGGCTTGATGATCCCAACATCTATCATCTTCTTGAGTTCCTCTTGCATTTTTTGTGCCAAGGTAGGATTCACAGGTCTTAATTTTTGCGCAAAACATCTGGTACCTTCCTTTAATGGTATCTCATGTTGGAACAAATCTTCTCTATAGGTTTTCAAATCATCATAAGACCATGCAAAAACATGTCTAAATTTTTTGAGAAGGTCAATCAAATTTTTTCTAGTTCTTTGGGACAAACACCTACCTATATAAACATTTTTGGGTATTTGACTGGTTCCTAGATTTATTTCCTCCAAATCATTGATCTTATCAACAAATTTAGCAAAACAAGCCCTTTCTTTATTATCAAATTCTCTCTCAAGAGAAACCAATCCCCTTGGGATCCTATTTGACTTCAGTTGCAAAACTTCTTTCCCAAGAACATTTTCTTTCCCATTTTTTATGTCAACATAAGTGCTGAAATCCATCTCCTAACCACCAAAGTGAGACTCACACTACAAGAATCTCAATATATCCTGATCATTAGAAAATACTTGCCAATTTTCAACATTGTCTGGGATAGAAGGCCTAGACATAAAATCAATTTTGGATATCCCAGCAAAGGTGATATCCTCTGGCCTTAGTGCTATGTTTTCCAATAAATCAGCCATCCTATTTTGGCTTCTATCCACCCAATCAATACCAAAATCATTGAAACCTTCAATTTCATCCCAAACAACATTTCTACATTGTTTTAGTCTTTGATTATTTGATGCATATTTTGATCTAATCTGAGAAATCACTAACTCAAAATCACCAATTTCCCTAAGATGTTTAACCCCATGTTTTGATGCAAGTCTCAAACCAATCTATAGGGCTTCATATTCAGTGACATTATTTGTGCAAGGAAACAAGAGAGTAAAAGAAAACTTAAAAGTTTTACCATTTGGGGATATCAATAGTACTCCTTCTCCAACACCTTCCTTTGAACTTTCTCCATCAAAATATAAAGTCCATAAGACATTACCTTCTACCATGTTATCCTCATCATCAACCAGAGGGATAGACTTGACCTTTTCTTGCACCCCTTTCTCCTGAACCTAGAAAGAACCAATGTCAGTGTCCACAAAGCAATTCATGTTATCATCTTCATTCTCCTCAATCATATGTGGAGTTCTAGTTTCCCTTAACACCTTCACACTTTCTCCTCCAATGTCAAAAGTAGCAAAAGACAAGTCACATTAGATACTTCCTCCCATAGAAGCACTCCATCTCCTAGATAATAGCATCCCATACTATGGAGGGATATCAACCACTAGAACACTCATAGTTAGCTACTTGTCAGGAAATGCTACTAATTTATAAGGAAAAACCTTAATGGTACCAATAACTGGAACCTCTCTTGAGTCCATAGCCTGACATCTTCCATGAGGTGTATCAAATTTTAGTCCAAATGGCTTCATGATCTCTGCAGGCATGACAATATTTGATGCCCCGGAATCAATCATGCAATTCTTCAATAATTTGTCATTTATCACAAGAGACAAAAGGAAAGGATCAACTATCCCTGATGCATTATTTACAACATTCACATCCAAGTATATCTAAGGAATCTTAGAGATGATTTCTTCATTTTTTCTATCAGGTATGTCATCTAAAGAAGCCACATGATTATCACTTCTACTCATCCCTTGGACTTTTGTAGAAGAGACACCATTTACCCAATCCAAAGCCTTCACCCTATGCTCTTCTATCCTCATCATTTCCAAAAGTGAAACTTTGACAGTCATTTGTGAAAGCAATTTAGTCATATCAATAGGAACATACTTTTGGTCATCCATGTCCCCTTTAAAAATAGTGACATCTTTATCCTCTACTCGGACAACCAAGTCAGATTTATCTTTGTGTAGAGACTCATCTCCATTCTGGGGTATGGGAACAACTACTTTTGATGTCCTTGCCTTACCCTTAGGTATTGCAATAGGCCCAATCTTATTTTTTATTTTCACCTGGCTAACAACATTAGCACCTTTCCCCTTTTCCTCAGGTTGTTGTGTACTCCTTTTTGATCTCTTGATAAACATGCTACCTGGCTTACCAGTTGTATTTCCAACTGTCCTGTTTCTTAAATTTTAGTTGCTCTTGGCTTGAAAGACCATGTTTGTAGTAATTTGAGCAATTTCCTCATTAGAAGGTTGCCTCAATGAAACATGCTTGTCACATTTCACTGCACCACATCCAACATCATCAAATTCTTCCTCCTCTTTAGTGGAGTCAACCTCATCCCATGCATGTGAAGAAGTCATTGCATAGCCATTTTTATCATATTGCTCATCTTGTTCCTGTTTCTCAAATAAATTTAGGGCAATAACATAGTATTCTGGACTATGAGGAGATTGACAAGCAACACACCACGAGACATCATCAGTCATATTAACTGAATTTCTCTGTAAAGGATCAGGAATCCTATCATAAGGCCTATCCCTCTTAGCTAGAAAAATGGGCTTGCCATCCTTCCACTGAGTATTGTATGGGTAATTTTGCATTCTTGGCTACCGGCTAAAATTATTAGAAGTGGATCGGTCATTAGTCATAGCCCTATTGTTCCTTTTTTCATTAGGCCTTAGATCTTCTAAAGCATTTAGAATATATTTTAGATTATCCTCCTCTTTGGGTTTAAAATTTACAGACCTTCCCATCTCTTTCTTATTTTGTATTTGAGGCCTACAATCATCTCTTCTCCCCAATTTTCTTGATATTCTTCTATTACTCTCTATGTTAATAGCCAACTTGTAAGCCTCCCCAAGATTTCTAGGGTTCTTATCCCTTAAAAGATACCCCATCTTTGCATCAAAAGCATTTAAGTATGTCACAAGACACACCCTATCATCTAATCTGATAACTTGTAGGAGCCTATGCATAACTTTTTGGAATCTTATATTAAATTCAAGAACATCTTCATTCTGATTTTTCTTTATGTTATTGAATTCATTCAAAATAAAACCCTCATTTGTTTTATCACTGTAATGTTCCTTGAAACAATTCTTAAATTCATTCCAAGACCCTATATTGGCATGGGGCAATCCTCTAAACCAGTCCCTAGCACCCTTGGTCAGAGATTATACAAATAACTTCATTACAACATCATCAGGGTCAATATTATAATCATCTATTACATCAATAAAATTCTTTAGATGTTCCTCACATGTGATGACATTGTTCCCAGTGAATTTAGGAAGCTTCTTTCTAATTTCATCAAGAATTACATTAGGATAACAGGAATACCAAAAAAAATAAGTTTTTTGTACCTTTCATGAACAGGACCTCCTTGAGGTGGATCCACTCCTTGAGATGTAGATGTCCTTGTGTTTGAAACAACATAAATTTTAGCAGCACCGGGTGATGGGATGCCCTTTGTTTGAGTTGCAAGGTTACCATGATTTCCACCTTGTCCCAAAGAAGAAGAAGCAACATTTGAAGGTCCTAAAGTATGTCTAAGAAACTCAATCTTCTTCCTTATTTCTGTAGCAGTAGCCTCCAATTCTGCTTTCTCAAGTTCTTTGGCCCACATCTCTTTCTCCTTTCTAGCTTTCTCAAGATCTGCATCTAATCTCAACTCTTGATCTAAAGGGTCCTCATTATTAACATGTTCATTGATTGTAACTCCAACAGCTCTTTGTTTTCCTTTATCTCTAGGATTCCTTGTTTCAAATGTTTGATGGACAATAGGTAGTTCACTTGTCTGTTCAGGCATAGGAACATGATTTATAGCTTCTAGGTTTGAGAGATGTCTTCTTAACTGATCAACCCTTATCATGGCCTCTCTTACTTTGTCTTCTTTATATTTTTCTCTTTGTTGTCTGATAGCAACCTCTTCTTGGATTCTTCTTTCCAACTCATAAAATTCTTCAAAGATTTCTTCTGATTCTAGGAGAGTAGTCTCAGATTCATCATCTCCTACTTGAACTTCATCCTCATATTAGTTCAACCCCAAATCAATAGCCTCTTCATATTCTAAGACATTTTCTTCCTAACCAAGCTTGATTTGGTTTTCTTGCCTTATATCCTCTTTATGTTTCCAAGTATGAGACATACTTCTTTTCTTCCTCCCCCACTTTATTTGACTAGGCCTAGAAGTGCTTGGAAGGCCTTCTTACATTCTATCTTTAGGATGCTCCTTTCTTTGAGATCTAGTACCTTTGTAACTCATCTTATAAATAATTTGCTGACTAGCACTGCTGTAGAGATGTTTGAGTCACCACCCAAGTATATTGGGAATCTTAAAACACTATTTCTTCACTAGAAAGTATCCTAATGAGCTTGATAGGACAAGGGGCAAGAATAAACCTATGTTTCCAATGATGACCTACTAGTTATTATAGACTTGTGTAACATTTCCCCAACAGAGTTGCCATCTTGTTGGCATTTCAAAATGGCTTATGCTCTTAGGCTACTAATATACCCTCAAACAAATTTTAGGAGTGGTTAATTCCAAAATGTAGAAGGATCTTAGGGTAATTGGACCAACTATAGGGACAAGACTACCCTCTTCACTTCTAGCTCTACAAAACCAAGGTGGGTGCACCTAACCCAGTGAAAACTATACCTTACACACCAAAGTCTGGGTTGATATAACAGATGATAGCAAGAAAGTACTAAATGCCAACCTTACATTCATTGACTCTCCATTGCTATAGGCTAACAAAACTACACAACCAAAGATTTAAAACTTCAAAAGGTTCTTGATTTTGAGATTTGGATTGTAACAACTTCAATTAGTTATGCTAACAAGAGATTTACTCATTTAGGCCAGTGCCTCATCCATTGGGCAAGATTTCTTAAACACAAAAGATACACATACTAGAGAATATCTGAGATTCATAGCCATAAATACATTTCCTACAATCCTTACTACTTACAAAGAATCCTTATGTAGACAAGAGTAAACTCATATCCCATCTAGAGCATCCTTTAATCCAATCCTAGACCAGAACTCAAGAATGAAGATACATACATAAAACAATATGTAATGAACTAGAAAGCTCAAAGCCTACCTGACTTGACACAGAGGAGAGAGAAGAATCATATATTTGTATTAAGTATGATGAATCTTTTTTGTGCATACAATCAGTCATTAAAAACCATGCTTGCAAACTACATCTTAGACCTGCAACTTGTTTCTATAATTAACAAGCACTGAAACAAAACTATTACAACCCTGACTGAGAATAGGGCTCACCAAGAAAAAGGTTCTGAACACCTAACTCCCAATGCCTTTGAATGATCATACAAAATATTTTTATCTCTAGAATTGCAACAAACACTTGATGATCATTCAAAGCAACAATTTAAAATCACCTAACTCAAACAGACAGTAAACACAGACAAGACAAGCACCAAGGACATGGCTGGTGAGATAAAAAATCATCAACTCTGCAACTGAACCGACTATGTACCAGTTCCAAGGACCAAAAAAATCATCATAGAAGCCCCGTTAATTTTGGCTACAACAGAGAATGCATGTCCCACCTATCAATCTTTCCTTAGTAAAGGCTCACAAGGATGCAATATCTTCTTAGAATAACTACCAGGATCATCACCATAAATTCTCACCTGCAACCAAGCTGGAAATGACCAAAAATGGTCCTGCAACATGGCTCTTTTGGTGCACTATCTCCAAACCCTATAGAAACATTTGAAAAGTTTGAATATTGGTGGCAACGGTCATTTGATCCATCTTTAAAACATGGTCATCAATCCACCCCCTCCCAACACATTGGATGGTTCACAAAAAACAACACAATGGTCAACGCATATCACATCCTTTAAACAAAATTAGACGGTTGTCACTATACTGCAATGCCTAAATAGCATGCATCTTCTCCAAATAGTATAACAAAAATTGTGAGATCTACTTGGACTTTAAACATGCCTAGACACTGAAAGAATGGCCCCATAGAAAGTCTACCAAGTCACAAATCCATTGACCAATCCATAGCGAGCAACTCAATAGTTCATGGCACATTTGACCCACCTTGTATTGACCTTAATACATAGGAAGATCTGACAGTAGGTGCATAATCTCAAGGGCTCAGAAGATTCCTTGAGATCATGCACCCACCATAGATTTCAAATCTTCATACTGAGATACTGGGCCTGCCTGACAGGAACATCCAACTCATGGTCCTGTGGACCAATTAAAAATCACCATTTGTGCTTACATGGCAGTGGATCCACCCACTTGAAAGGATACATCATGAAGTAGAATCGACGACAGTCTGAAGATCACATGCCTCTAAAAAATTCTATAAGAACACATCCCCACTGTAGATTTTGATGGTGTTACAGAGCATGGGCCTGGGAAAAAACAAAGGCTGAGAACAATAGAAAAATTAAGTGCTAGGACTTAGGGAAATATTAAACCCGCCAGGCAAAAGACTTAAGAAAGATTTAAACACATGTGATATAAGATTTTTAAGTGGCCCGAAAAGTAACATGAAAATAGATTTAAAATCGGGCACACTAGGGTTTTTTACTCAAATGGCTAGATTTATGAAATTTTGCCTAGGGTTTAGCCAAAAAAATAGGAGAACAAACTGCAGAAACACAAAAAACAAGATGAAACCATGAAATTTTTTTACTTGTGTCAAAAGGTTGCATAATAATAATTATTGAAAGAATTAATTATTATTTCCCTAAATTTTAGATTAAGGAAAGAAAGAGATAATAAGTGACTTAATAATTAAACTAATATGATTTAATTAATAATTAAAACAACTTATTACTCTAACAACTAAGTATGTTGAAAATTGGATCAGATGAGGAGGCTTATAAGTATGCATTGAAGGTGGAAGATAAGTTGAATAAAAAGAATTAGAGTAATTCTAGAGGAAGGGAGAAACAAGCTACTTGCAGTGATAAGGGAAAGTAAGAAGCTGAGAAAGAAGCTAAAGCAGTTGCACCAAAGGGAGGTAATAGTGGTAAAGAGTTTCAAAGTACTTTCTTTAAGTGTGGCTTGAAAGGTCATAGGGTTTTTCAATGTAAGGAAGAAAAGTGAGTTTCTTATGTGAATGAATAAAGTGGACCATCTATTGGTGAATCAGGTAATGTCCCTGAAAATGATGAATCTCTTATGCTCTGAAGGTTGATGATGAATAGGGAGACAAAACCTTGTCAAAGGAAGAATTTGTTCAGGACTACATGTAAGGCTAGAGGAAAATGTTGTAAGGTGATAGTGGATGGTGGTAGCATTGATAAATTGGTTTCTAAGGAGATGGTGTAGAATCTTTGTTTGAGTAGAAATAAGAAACCAAGACCTTATGGGATTGGTTGGTATTATATAGATCATATGGTGGAAGTAAGGGAATAGTGCATGGTGAATTTTTCCATTGGTTCTTATAACGATGAAGGATTATGTGACATAGTGGATATGGGTGCATGTCATGTTTTACTTGGTAGACTTTGGTAGTATGAGTGCATGTCCTATTCCCTCACACACACTAGTATCCCTTAAGATTGGGATTTATATGAGAGACTCCACACCTTGAAATAAGTTCTCTAAACAAACCATGATTTTTATCAAAACTCCTTATGAAACATAAGAAAAGGATCAATTGCTCCTACCAAATGTCTACTCATTAGTGCCTTTCACTAGTGATTTTTTTGTTCTTTGTTTACCATGTGGGTTCTTCATCGAGCTCTATATTGCTTGGTGTCCTAGTTCATCAAGTGGTTTGGGTAACAGGCCAATTAACTCCAAAACTTCCCAAAGAAATCTAGGATATAAAGGAATATTAAAATACCCTTTTGGACATTCTTCAACATTTAAAAAACTAAGCATCATTGTTTGGGATATTCAACCCTAATAAATGTTGCTCCATATTTCTTCCTAGGCCTAATTGACCTATTTTACAAAGAAACTACAAGAAATAATTACTTCCAAAAATTTCCACTTTCAAAAAAGTTATTAAATGGCTCTAATTGAAGAAAAATGAAATCATTTTGGTGCTATAGGCTCCCTACATACAAAATTCCCATAGTATCCTCTAAACCCTCCATAAACTAGGGTCTGCTCAATGTGTGCCTTCTGGACCCAATATGAACCAAAGAAGAGCTAATTAACCATCTCTCCATCACATAATAACTGAATCAAACACATAAAGGTGTCCTCATTAAGGTAGATTGTCTACTACAATACCTTAGCCTCAAATTTCATGTTCCCTCAACCAACATCCATATGGTGATCACCAAACCTTCTGGACTTTCCTACAAATAGGGATTAGTTCCTAATATAAAGTTTAACTCATGACCATCCCAAGATAATCATCATGAAGGTATTCATGGAATGGACATTAAAACACAAATACACTGAAAACTATCAAAAATAATGTAAACCCCTTAGGCCGGTGAGTAGCAATCATAGGAATATGAAGATAGTGATACCTTATATCATTCATAGAGATTAAAAGGTGTATAATCCTTATTTATAAACCATCCAAACACCAAATCCAATCAAGAAACTTGTTTAACCATGCAAAACTAAAGGAATTTAATAAGAAAAACATTGTTTATTGATCATAATATGTACATTTGCTTCCTTTGTTGTACCCCCCCCTTTTGCATATGCCTCACCTAGGCTATATAGGATGTTAACCAACAAAATCAACCATTTCCAATTGGTTTCCAAGGCTTACAAACCCATTTAGACCTCTAAACTCAATTTCCCTCCTAATTGGCACTAGCCGTTAGGATTTAAATGTTTGAATTTCTTACCTTCTTTCATTTCTTTTCCAAGAATTTTAACTTAGAAAACTTATTTCCTATTTTATCCTATATATGAACCTCCTATCCATCTAGGTCCCATTTAGGCACTAGTGGCCCCCCTTAAAAATAATTTTCTCCTAAGATCCTTGTGAGGACCTTTAGGACTTTACATCATTACATCATTTTTGTACTTTTGGTGCATCTCATTACATTTCATAGGAACTAATGGACCGAGTTACATTATTTGAGACTTTTTAGGTCCTTGTAGTTTTCATTTTCTCAAGGTCATCTAAGTGACCCATTGGAAGCCTTCCAAGCCTTAGGTTCTCTTGCACCACAGTATGACAAAGAATTTGTTCGTAATTGTAGAAGTCATTTAATTACCATTAGCAAGGATGGTAAGAGATGTAGATTGCTTCCTTTAATGGATGAAGAGAAGGATGTGAAAAATTTGAAACTTTTCCACGTCCTCTTGGATATGCCTACAACAAAAACATGTTAGAAAAAAAAATCCTCATTTTTAATCTTGGTTTGAAAAGATCATTATTTTTGATCCATTTCACTCTTGCTTGGTGTTGTCCTCTAGTGCAGTCCTTCATCTTTACCTTGGGTTTTCCTTTTCTTGGAAATGTGACTCTTCCTTGTACTTTGCTACTCCTTAAAAACCATCCCATCATATTGATCATGATTAGGATTACTCCCCAAACCTGCAACCCAAATACCCTCATTACATAAATGCATACCTCCACCTTCTCAACCACTTCATACCAAAACTTAGGAGCCTTCTCATGCGTCACAAAATTAGTTTTAGTATCTTCATATGAGACCACATAAACCTCCTCATTCTTCCCCAACTGATGCAGTCAAGGATGGTGAATCCACTTAAGGACAGTCCAAACCTTGCAGCGAATAGAACAACACAACAAAATACTCAATAACACAACAACAAGTAATTGTTTAACTCTGATTTTCATTAGCATGCCCAGTTGTAAGGACTCTGGGTGAGGGCCAATTATAATCAGAAATAATTTTGCAAGATCCAAACATATCCAATACAATCTCAGCTAATTCAACTCTGAAGACAATCAGAAGTTGATGGAAACCCTAAGATAGATCTAAACTTTAGCTTGCAAGCCTCCAAGCAATCTCCTTGTCTCCAAGTGTGCAAACTACTAGCTTTGCTACAAACAACTATCAAAATTCAATCTGATCTGCAAGATCATGCAAGATCTTTTCCACAACTTTTCCAAATCCATCTTTCAAGCTTCTCTCTTCTCATCCTTTTTCTTTGTTCTTCTCAAACATCTACCCAAACATCCTATAAATACTAATTATCAACCACAAGTCAGCTGGATGAAACCATTAACTCCCCCCAACAAATATAAAATTCAATACAAGTTAGCAAAAAAATAGCCTTAAAATTTTTTAATACAACATGTTGGCCTATAACAACAACTACCAACAATAAATGCACCAAGTTATCCCAAAAAATCACACAAAACTCTAGTTGGTAAACCAGACCTACTGAGCAACAGTGAAATAACTGAGCAAGCTAGGCATCGCCAAGCACTAGTGTTGACCAAGCACTGTAGGCATTGCCAAGTAACACTTTCACAAAGCACCATAGATTAATGAGTTCCTTCAGTGACTGAGCTTCCTTCAATGACCAAGACTATCGGTCAAGGCTGCAACCGAGTAACACCGGCTAGAATAACAAACACCCATGCAGTTTCATCGAGGACCAAGAATGTCACTGCCACAACCTTGGATGCCCTTGCATCAGACACCCCAGGTTCCAAAAGATGTTCATATGTGAGAAGAACATCTTCTAGGATTTAGCACATAAACCCTAAAATGGTTCTTCACATACAAGTCCTCCACCTTTTCAGCTTGCATACTCTTCCACTTCAGCTTCCTCTATCTCTTCAAGTCTTTCCTTGACAACACATAGGTTGTTTCTCCAAACTAATCATTCATTTTATTTGGATCCACAATCTCAACTTGACTACCAATACTCAAGCTTCTCCTACCGAGTGTTGTATCTAGTAAAGGCATCATGGAAATTTTTTTGTCATCCTTCTCAATAGTAAAAACATTCCTTACACAGTCATGCATAGCTCTATAATCATATTGACAAGGTCTATCGAGAAATATATCACAACTATTCATCTTCACAATGTCACATAACACAGGATCCTTGTATTGGCCAATCTAAACATCAATAAAGCATTGTTCTCTTACTTCTAGAGCATGAACATCTTGTAACCAACCAATCCTATAAGGACACAGATGCTTTATTCTATTCAACCCAAGTCTCTGAACCATATCCTCAGCAACAAGGTTATCAGTACTACCACTATCGACAATAACATCACAAAGTTTACCTCCAAACTTGCATCAAGTCCTAAACAAGTTACTCCTCTGACAAGGTTCCTCCTTTGTATCGAGCAATGTTTGCCAAAGCAGCAAGTTCTTAGATTCAGGTTCATTCTGAATGTTCTCATTCACCACAATAGATCAACAGTCAACCTCCTTCTGTGTACACTCAAAAGAATGGTGTCCTTCCTCTCCATAATTATAGAAAGTACCCTTAAAGATAATTTTACCTATCTTCTTCTTTGGTTTTACAAGTTTTTGTTCATCTTCTGCATTAGTCGGTTTATCCTTGACCAAGTGATCAATTTTCTCCTTTCCTCAGGGATTACTAATTTGTTTCCTTCTTAACTTATCTTCTGCCTTCAGAGCATACTGATAAGCATCTTCAATGAAATCAATCTTTAGCATACCAAGCTCATCCTAAATATTTAATCTTAGACCATTCACATACCGAGCTACCTTTTCCTTACCAAGATCTCAGTGTCTAGACTGAATAGTAAGTTTGTAGAATTCCTTGGTATAATATTCAACAGACAAATCCTTATGTTTTAGATTCTGCAACTTCTTAAAAAAGTCAAGCTCATAGTCAGAAGGTATGAACTTAGCTTTCAACTTAGTCACCATCAACCTCCATCAATTGATATTCATTTCACCTTCATCTTCTCTATCTCTTTGTAGTTCCTTCCACCAAAGAGTAGGATGTCCTTTCAACTTTGTTTGTGCTAAGCTCACTCAAAGAGGATCCTCAATTTCTTCCAGCTCAAAGAAATCTTCAATTTCACCAATCCAATCAATCAGATTGTCAGGATTCAAAGTACCAGAGAAAGTAGAAACTTCCATTTAGTAACCATTATTAAACCGAGCTCCAGATCTAGGCAACCGAGTAGTTTTGTCTTCACTAGATCTATTCCTCTACTCATCACCACTAGATCCAAGAGTTTCAAAGTCTTTGATAGCTTCCTCATAACCATCTTTAGTACCAACATTCCAAGGTACACCAGCAACAACTCTCATGATCTTGGCAACCATGTCATTCTTCATCAACTCTATCTCAGATCTAACATCCGATCTAACATTATCAAAAATCTTTGATTCAACAACATGACAAAGATCCACAATAGCTCTAGGGTCCAATATTCTTAGAGGCATCCTTAAAGGTAAGAGAAACCCTCTGCGATAAACCCTACACTGACCACCTTGTGAAAATATCCAAGTTGCATGCAAGTCAGATCTCAACTTGCCACCTTGCAAAAACAACTAGGGCATGATTTCACAAGTTCAGTGCCTCGAATATGCAATCCAAATTGTGCATAATCTCTGCTCCAATAGGATCAACTTCACAAGATCAACCTTGCTAGGTCAACCTTTGCTCCACAAGATCAACTTGGCTCTGATACCACCTGATGCAGTCAAGGATGGTGGATCCACTTAAGGATAGTCCAAACCTTGCAGCCAACAGAACAACATAGTAGAATACTCAACAACACAACAAAAATTAATTGTATAACTCTTATTTTCATTAACATGCCCAACTGTAAGGCCTTTCAGGTTAGGGCCAATTACAATCAGAAACAATTTTGCAAGATCTAAATAGATCCAATACAATCTCAACTAGTTCAGCTCTAAAGACAATCAAAAGCTGATGGAAACCCTAAGGTAGATCTAAACTTGAGCTTGCGAGCCTCCAAGAAATCTCCTTGTCTCCAAGTTTGCAAACCACTAGCTCTGCTACAAATAACTATCAAAATTCAATCTGATCTACAAGATCATGCAAGATATTTTCCACAACTTCACCAACTCCAACTTTCAGGCTTCTCTCTTCTCATCTTTTTTCTCTATCCTTCTCAAACATCTACCCAAACATCCTATAAATACTAATCATTAGCCACAATTCAGCTCGATGAAACCATTAACTCCCCGCAACAAATATTAAATTCAATACAAGTCAGAAACAAAATATCCTTACAAACATTTAATAGAACATGTTGGCCTATAACAACAACTACCAACAATAAATGCACCAAGTTGGCCCAACAAATCACACAAAACTCTAGTCAGTAAACCATAACTACCAAGCAATAGTGAAATAACTGAGCAAGCCAGGCATTGCCAAGCACCAGTGTCGACCGAGCACCACAGGCATTGCCAACTAACACTTTCACCGAGCACTAGAGATTACTAAGTTCCTTCAGTGACCGAGCTTCCTTCAATGACCGAGACCGTCAGTCAATGCTGCAACCAAGTAACACTGGCTAGAATAACAAACACCCATGCAGTTTCACTGAGGACCAAGAATGTCCCTACCACAAGCTTGGATGCCCCTATATCACCAAATGATCTTCACTTTCATGCCATATCTCCATGGTTAGAGAATTCACCAATTCTAAGGCCTCCTTGTGGCCCACCACTACAACCAACTCATCTTTAGTCCCTTCTTCTTAGACCACTGCTTCTATCAAATCATCTTCATGCCATTCTCTTTGGCATTCAACCACTCCCTCATTCATCCTTAAGGATTCTTCAACTTGAGCCTCACAACTTACTGTCATAGTAGTACCCTACATGGTACCCTCCAAAGGACATAGAATTATCCCTATCATGAATAAATCTTCATGCTCAAGCCTTTCAAGACTTTATTCCTTGTTGTCTTAATCACCATCTTCCATCTTTGATTCAACATTCAAAATCTCTTCAACATTGAGTTCCTCATATCCTTTCAACAACTCTTCTTCCATCCTCATTTCTCCCTCTAGGAGTTCTACAATCATCTTTATTATTTCTTCATTCTCTTCTAGTGCTCTCTCCAATATTCTTAACCTCTCTTATTCTAGCTTCCCAATTGCTTCTTCTCTCTTCTTCTTACTCTCTAATTCCTTGTCCTCATTCTGTAATTATTTCAGTAACTTGATCAACTCTCTTTCTGATCTTGTGTACGCCATCTTAGATCTCTTCTCCTAGACCTTTTTCTTGCTCTTTTACCACTTGATGCAAATCCCTTCACACCTTAGGGTATCCTATTCCCTCACACATACTAGTATCCCTTAGGGCCCATTTGGTAGCGAGAATTAAACTTGAATTGACATTTGTTATTTCTGATTTCGTCGAATCCTCAGTTTGGGAGTGCAATATGAAAATAGAATAGGAAGATGTAAATGCTCATTTTGCGCAAAATGAGCATTTACATCTTCCATCTGAAAAGGTGGAATTGGAATTGGAGGCAAAGCAAATTTTTAAATTTTTCATGTCTACACTTATTTTTTTATTTTTTATTTGTGTGGGGAGGGATTTAATTTATTTTTTATTTGTTTGGGTGGTTTGTAACTTTGTTATTTATTTGAATTTTTTTGAAAAATAATTCAAATTTTTTGCTGAATATTTTTTCAAATTTTTTTGATGATTTTTTTTTTTTTAAATTAATTTTTTTTTTAAAAAAAGATTTCTCAAATTTTTTTTCCTAATTCTTTTTTGAATTTTGGTTGCGATCAGTGATTGTAACTTTATTGCCTACCACCAACTTTGGTTGCCTAAAATGGTCTACGATTCTATTTTAAATTCAATTCCATTAATAAATATGAATTATTAAATTCAAAAACATTAAAATAATTCAATTTTTTTTAAAAAAAATCATACTCAAATTCCAATTCTAGTTTCAAAAAGTGGAACCAAACGGTCCAAACATAATCCAGAAATGAAAACCAGATTATCAAATCCATGATTTGACCATTTCCAGCATTTGATCAAATCCAACATTTCCTATTTCCCGCTACCAAACGGGCCCTTAAGGGTGGGATTTATATGAAAGACTCAACACCTTGAAACAAGTTCTCCAAATAACCCACGATATTTTATCAAAACTCACTATGAAACATAGGAGAAGGATCAATTTCTCCTACCAAATTTTTATGCTTAGTGGTGCCTTTCACCGAGTGATTTTTCTGTGTTATGTTCTACTTAGTGGGTTCTTCACTGAGTTCGGTGTTTCTCGGTGGCCTAGTTCATTGAGTGGTTTTGGTAAAAGGCCAGTTACCTCTAGAACTTTACAAAGAACTCCAAGATCTAAAGGAAGATTCAAATACCATTTTTCACATTCTTCAACATATCAAAAACTAAGCATCAGTTATTTTGGACCTTCAACCCCCAAAACTCTTGCTCCATATTTCTTCCTAGGCCTAATTGACCAATTTTACAAAAAAACTACAATAAATAATTGCTCCTAGACTTTTCCACTTTCAAAAGAGTTATTAAATGGCTCTAATTGAATTAAAATGCAATCAATTTGATTCTATAGGCTCCCTACATATAAAATCTCCAAAATGTCCTCTAAACCCTCAAAAAACTAGGATCTTCTCAACGTGCGCCTTCCAGACCCAATATCAACAAAAAAAGAGTTGATTCAACATCTCCCCAACACATACTAACTGATTCAAAGAAAAAAAGGTATCTTGATTAAGGTATATTGTCTACTGAAATACCTTAGCCTCAAATTTGGTGTTCCCTCAATCAATATCCATATGGTGATCACCAAAACTTCTAGACTTTCCTATAAACTTGGATTAGTTCCTAATGTAGATATTAATTTCTGACCATCCCATGAGAATCATTATGAAGGCATTCATGGAATAGCCATTAAAACAAAAATACACTCAAAACTGTCAAAAACAATGTAAAACCCTTAGCTCATTCAGAGAGATTGAAAGGTGTATGACCCTTATTTATAAACCATCCAAATACCAAATCCAATCAAGAAACTTGTTTAACCATAGAAAAAAAAAGAATTTCATAAACATAAATTGTTTATTGATCACAGTCTGTACATTTGTTTCCTCTATCGAAACCCCCTTTTCAATTTGCCTCACCCAAGGTATATAGGATGTAAACCTACTAAATAAACAATTTACAATTGGTTTCCAAGGCTTACAAACCTATTTACACCACTAAACTCAATTTCCTTTCTAATTGGCACTAGCCGTTAGGATTTAAATATTTGAATTTCTAACCTTCTTTAATTTCTTTTCCAAGAATTCTAACTTAGAAAACTTATTTCCTATTTTATCCTAGGATCTAATCATACTATCTATGACCCTCCTAGCCATCTAGATCCCATTTAGGCACTATTTCCCCACCTTACAAATAATTTGGTCCTAAGGTCCTCTCTGAGACCTTTAAGACTTTACATCATTACATCATTTTGGCACTTTTAGTGCATCTCATTACATTTCATAGGCACTAATGGCCCAAGTTACATTGCTTTGAGACCTTTTAGGTCCTTGTAATCTTAATTTTCTCAAGGTCATCTAAGTGACCCCCTTGGTATCCTTCCAAGCCTTAGGTTCTCTTGCACCATAGTATGATAGATAATTTGATCATGACTGTAGAAGTAATGTAATTACCATTAGCAATGATGGTAAGATATGCAGATTTCTTCCTTTGATGGATAAGAAGAAGGAGGTGAATAATCCAAGCCTTTGTAGATGATTGTGTGAAGATCAGAGAAATGAAATTAAGGTTGGATCTACCAACACATTGAATCTGAGACATTTGTAGGAATGGGTTGATGGTAGAAGGAAGGAAATACATTTTGCAAGTGAGGAGGATTTGTGAATGAAGAATAAGTATGAGATTATTCTTCCTTGTTCTTGAAGACTTTTATGTATTTCTCTCATGGAAGAATCTTTTTGTACCCTAGGTGTCTGATGTAGGAGCCTCTTGGGTTCTTGGAAATATTACATCATCTAAAAATAGTTTGTTTGTTGGTGAACCTTTGTTGTCAATTTTGTATTTTTTTTCCTATTCCTAGTCACCGATTGGGTGATTGTTGCTTCAGTTTAGTTCTATGAATCTTATGTAGTTGTGGTTGTAATATGGTATTCATAGGATCATTTGGAGACATTCCCTAGGATCACAACTATTTTGGAGTTAGCACATATGAGTTATGGTTAATTCTATGAGTGAGACTAAGATGCAATTTCTTATTCTAGATAATTTTCTAACATTCAGTGATCGGTTGATCTGCATGGATCTTGGAATATCCTAGTGGAAATAATGTGTTCCTTGGTGTTTGAGGAAACTATGTTTGTGATCATACCTCTCCAAATTACATGGTTTGGGAGATTTGACATGATCCTTACTGATTGGTTTTGTTCTTTCAAGTCACCAGTTCAGTGGTGTTCACTAGTTAATTTGTTGTCATGTGGTTAGTGATTATTGTGTTCTAGTATGTGTTGGCAAGTTGTCTATGTTGAGGTATATGACTTGATATAGTGTTGTCTTTATGGCAACAAAGTCATATAGCAATTTGGAGTCAGCGCACTTGATGAGAAGATCAGAAATTAGCTAAGTGTTGAAGACTGGACAGTGTATAGAGTTCTTACAGCACAGAGCATCAAGGCACATGTGTACAGATGAATTATGGTATTTTCCCTAGAAGTTAATTTTGTTAGACTAGACTCATGCTTAGTCTATGAGCACATAAGCAGATGTGCAAGGATGAGAAAGTTACAGTTAGTTGAATTTGTACAGCCAGTGTGTGCCAGTGAAGAACAAAGCATGGGGCCAATAGTTAGATTTTGGTTTGTGGTGATAATGTAATGTTGTAAAGGCTATGCACCCATTGCATTTAGGTTTCTGACATGTTTATATGTATAATTGTAAGTACACTTAAGCCAATTCATTTGGAAACATTGTTTGTAATTAGTTATAGGGCTGACCTAATTGATTATTTTGTATGAACCTATAAATATAAGATGCACCCATTGTATTTGGTATGGAAGTTGATAGAGAGTTGTGACAAGTAGAGAAGAATTATGTGAAGAGTTAAGAAGAAGTATTAGAGCTTTTCTAGAGGTCAAAGCATCAGTGCATCAAAGGAACTAATCTGACAAGTAGTGTCACAATAACAGTTCACCTCATAGATATAGTGTATATTTGAGATCAGAAGGTTGTATCCTTCACCATTTAAGAAGTGAGCTCTAAGACAGTGATTCTACTCCCCTAATAGTGATTATTGTAAAAGACTCCTAACAGGGTTTGACCCTTAACAAGGTCTACTATACTTAAAGCATTGTAAAGCTACTCCTAATAGGGTAAAGGATCTTCTAACAAGGATCAAAAAACACTAGTGTAGAATATTAGTGGGTGTCAATTCCCACCAGGGTTTTTACCTATTTGGGTTTCCCCGTAACCATATTGGTGTCATGTGTTGATTTCATGTTTCAAGTTTATATGAATGTTTAATTCAGTACTTAAGCTTTTAATTTCAGCATAAAGATTAAAGTGAAAAGTTAAAATATAGTGAACACTAATTCACCCCTCCCTCTTAGTGTTCTCGTTCCTAACAATTGGTATCAGAGCTCTGGTCCTCAACAAAGAAGTTTAACCACTTAAGGAGATCATGGACAAAGCATAAATGAAACATCTAAAGAAAAATCTTGAAGCTGCCCTTGAAGACCTGGACAAAGCTAAAAGAGAAATTGAAAAACTAAAAGAGAAAGTTAGTGATGCTCAATTAGTTATCAAAAATCTAAGAAGGGATCTGAAAGAATTCTCTAACAGTGATCTAGGAGAAAAGGTTAAGAAGTTGAATGAAGACAATGCATCTATGAAATAACTACTTGAAGAATTTGATGATAAGTTGATCAACAATCAGGAAGTCTACAATGAACAAGTCAAGGAGAACTTTCAACTCAATGATGAATTAAGGGAAGCCAATTTGGAAATCTTAGAGCTAAATAATTGCAAAGAATCACATTGACAAATTGCACACTAGTTCTGATTTGATAGAATCTCAGTTGTATGCAAGAAGAGCCAAAGGAGACACTAGCTATATTGGATACAATGAAGCACAAAATTAGATTGATAATATGCGAGCAAGAAAGGAGACACAAAAACACTCTACTGATACTGAAAAGACTAAAGATCAAACCAAAGACAATGGTGGACCACCTAAGAATGAGCGCAAGCCTATAGAATGCACTTGTTTTACATGTAACAAGCATGGACACATTGCAAGGAACTGTACAGAGGTAAGACCTTTTAATGGTTACTATTATTCATGCAATAAATTTGGTCATAGAGCTATGAATTGCAAGACTAGTAAGAAGAACAAGATTCAGCATGATCAGAGAAATCAGAATTAGACAAATGGAAGAAGTTCTCAGAATTTTACATATCAAATATGTAACTATAATGGTCACTCAGCCAGGACATGTAAAATGGTGACTCATGTCAATATGCTAAGGAATATAAGGCCTCCTATCATTTGTCACTCTTGTAACAAGGCCAGACATATCTAAAGATTCTATAGATCAAGGATGAAAGGTCGGGAAAGCACTAAAAAGGCCGAAGAACTAGTATTGGATCCTGAAGGAGAAGTCAATTTTGTGAAAGCCTCAGATGATGTGAGATTGATTTGGTCAGAGAAGAAGAAGGACAAGACTAATGAGAATGTATTGGATGCATCCCCGGTGGACGCACCCTCTATATCTAGATGAATGGCCCTCAAGGTCATAGGGGGAGCTAATTTATCTCTAGACCCATGGGTGGCTAGTATACTCATCCTCAGAGTATGTACATTTGTACTTAAGGTTTTGGAGTGTATAGGAACCTTCATTCAAGAATGCACATGCTTATTGTTAGCAAAACTCAAGTTGGAAATTTTGAAGTGACAGCCTGGTTTACGCAACTTGCATTAATGGCAAAATTCTCACTTTAAGTACACAAAAAGTTGTTTGATCACTCATTGCATTCAAATTTAGAGTGATTGAAGAGTAGAAAGAGCCTTGGAAGTCATTGTAAAGAATTGGAGATTGATCTATTAGCGTTTGTAGTGTATTTGGTTGGTTACAAAACCCTAGTTCATTGCATCAATTTAGAATCCTTTTGATTATCTCGGAGTTGAGTTGGAAAGTGATTACAAGTAAGTCATGGCCACTCCCATAGTTTATGATGTTGCTAACAGGAAGAGATATGTTTTCAAGAGGCATCCATTTATGTCAACCCTAGATGATTTAGAGGGAGCCTTTTCTTGCATGCCTATGGGTGTCATGCATGTGGAAGACATTAGGGCTTACATTTACTGCAAGAAGGAACTAGTTGGTTTGGATAGGTTAAGGGCGCACATGGATACCATGCTGAAACTAGACAAAACATTCATAGATGAATATGTGAAATGGAATGATCACCCTATTTTTGAGTATGCTATGGCATATGAATTATATTAGACAAAATGTATAAAGATTTTATTGAGTAGAATTCATGATGATCTATTTTAGATTAGTGATATGCCAGTAAGAATCACCAATGACCTATTACATGTGATGACATGCCTTTCTAGGACATGTGCCATCCTTCCTATATGTAAGGATGTTAGAAAGATGGTTGAGAAAAAATGTAAGCCAAGGAGTGATAGGTGTGGCATGATAATCAAGCCTATTGAGAAAGTAGACATCAAATTGATGTCTATGATACTGGGATACAGGTTTAATCACACCAATAGGGTGAATAGTGTGTCTGCGGGCACTATTCTAGCAGCCATCAGACTTGTGAAGGAAGATGGAGAGTTCAACTTGTGTGAGATCTTACATGCATAGTTGATTGATAACATCAAGGCTATCAAGCATGACAAGACAAAGATATTCAGGTTTGGATCATTAATCATCTACATGTACCTTCATATTGTTGGGAGAATATCAGATTTTTATTTGGACAAGACCATTCCAACCATGCCATAGATATCCAATAAAGAATCCATCGAGAGTACTCTAAGAGATTATATCACATTGGAATTGAAGAACTTTAGAGCTAAGATGCAAATGAGGTACATGATTCCAGAGAGCATTGTTGAAAAGTATAAGGATACAATATGCTTTATGGTTGAAACTAATACAACTTGTATGGAAGCCATTGAGCCAAGAACTAAGTGGATTCATCCACTTGGGTATGAGGTAGAAGAACAAGTCCTTGAGGCATATGCGTAGGTACTTCTATCAACCCCTAAAGATCCTAATGAACCTAGATGGGGAACATATGAGGAAAAGACAAAATAAGTTGATGCAAAACTTAACAACGCAGCAACTAAAAGAAAGGTTGCTAAAGTCACATCTGAAATCTTGAGAATACGTGGTGTGTCACAAGCAGACCATGATAAAGCAAGGGATGAAAAGATAGCTTTGGAACTAAAGAGCGCAGATGCAGCTAAGGCTGAATCACATGATCATAAGATGAAGAAGATAAAAATTGAAAAAGATGATAGTCAAAAGGGTAAAGAAGATGATACTTCTTCTACACCCAAGGAAACCATTGACCTTACTACTCCTCTCGAGTATAAGGCAATGCCAAAGAGGAAGAAAGAGGTTGGCACTAGTCAGCCATCCTTGAGAGTCCCAAGGAATAGAAGGAACACCCAAGCACCTTCTAAAGTAAGCTTCAAACCCAGTCTCAGTGTGCTAAGTGCCAGAATAGTTGAGGAGGGAAGAATTGACCAAGTAAGGAAATTATATGAAAAGTATGGAATATCCTTGAATTCCAAAAGAGATAGGCCATTGAGGAAGATGAATGGATAAGGGAAAATGTTCTCAATGATACCCTTCCTATATGTGAGCTAGAAGAAAATAAATTTCTATTAGATCTGGTGAAGCCTCACCTCAGAACAAAGACAAGAACTCTAAACATAATGGATAAGAATTATGAGTTAATTGAAAAGGAAATGGAGAAAGCCTTTGAGAAGGTATTTATGGATAGAAACATGTATCTACCTACTGGGCCCATAGCTAATGTACCCACTATGGTTACAAAAGGGTCAGAGACCATCAAGGTACATTCTACAGGTCCTCAAGATTTAGCGCCTGCAGTGGAAGTACAAATAGAGGTAGAAAATTCTACACCCATGTCAGAATCACTCAAAGACAACACCATTATCATAGATAATGTGGAGATAGCCATGGCGGCCATTGATACAGATTTGGACAATTTTGAGGAAGCTTTTGTGAGCACACAAGAAGCTGAAATTTTATGTAGCAACTCGACTCCCACTCAGCAAGAAGAATTACACATTGAAGATATATTTGATAAGAAAGAAGAAGATAAGATGGAAGAAAAAGAATAAGAGAAAGATGGAACTTTTGTTGAACTAGCCAAGGTAAAACTAGAAGTGATGGATGCACTCCCATCACTCCCTCCTTAGCATTGTTGTCAAGTTTGACATCTGACACATCCAGTTTGGATTCTTGGAGAGAAGAAGACTTGATTAAGTTTAGCATCCTAGCTATGGAGAAGGAAAAGGAGAAACAAGTCATGATAAATCATCTCCTTGTGGAATCAGTAAACATACTAAATAGTTTGTTTCTTGTGGACATGAAAGTGTCTAAGGTACACTCTGTTGATGATGTGAGTACAGTTATCTCACAGTTCAAAAGTAATTTTTCAAGCCTTGAAGAATCTGCATTCCAAGTTGTAGAAGAGAAGTAACTAAAGAAGAGATTGGATGAGTTGATGAACAACTTTGCACTAGATCTAAATTCACTTAAGACAGGACAAGCATCCTTAAAAGAATTTTCTGATCAAGGAAGGAAATTCATTGCAGACTACATGGATTAGGATAAGCTTACTGATGCCCATATTAAGAAAATAAAAAAGGAAAAAGCTATGATTGAGCAGGTGAAGAGTTCAGTGAAAGACGCATCCACTATTGTGAACATGTGCAATAATGTCTACCAAGGTCAGTTGGACAAAATTGAGAAGGTAGAAAAAGAGAAGGAAAAGATAAGGTCTAGACAGACTTAGTTAAGGAATGCTCTTGTGCCCTTGCTAGACATTCTCAATCAGAATATAAAGGAGATTGATGCCACCATGTTAACCTATGATCAAGGTTTGAGCATAGATTTGAAGAAGATGGAGAAGCTTCAGTATGATTTATGTGCTCATATCTAGATAGTTAACTCATTGATAACCTTTTGGAAGAAGGAGACCCAGAACCTCAAGGTAGCATATCCAGATGTTTTCCCTCAGTGAGTATGTGTAGATACAGTTTTTTAGTACACCTTTGTCATTAATGTCAAAGGGGGATTTGTGTATAGATTATGGAGTATAATATGTATAGGGAGATATAAGATTATGTATAGAAGACAAAAGTTTTTGTGTTAAGGGACAATTAGCAACTTGGTCATATTCCTTTGTTGCCATCAATGACAAAGGGGGAGATTGTTGGAAAGTTGTCTATACTAAGGTATATGACTTGATATAGTGTTGTAATTATGGAAACAAATTCATATAGCAATTTGGAGTCATCGCACTCGATGAGAAGATTAGAAATCAGCTAAGTGTTGAAGACTGGATAGTGTACAGAGTTCCTGCAACTTAGAGCATTAGCACATGTGTGTATAGATGAATTATGGTATGTGCTCTAGAATTTAAGTTTGTTAGAGTAGACTCATACTTATTCTATTAGCACATAAGTAGATGTGCAAGGATGAGAAAGTTACAGTCAGTTGAACTTGCACAACCAGTGTGTGCTAGTGAAGAATAGAGCATGAAGCCGATAGTTAGTATTTTGGTTTGTGGTGATAATGTAATGTTGTAAAGGCTATGCACCCATTGTATTTAGGTTACTAAAATTTTTATATGTATAATTTTAAGCACTCTTAAGAAAATTCATTTGGAAGCGTTGTTTCTAATTAGTTATAGGGCCGACCTAATTGTTTATTTTGTATTAGCGTATAAATATAAGATGCACCCATTGTATTTAGTATGGAAGTTTATAGAGAGTTGTGACAAGAAGAGAAGAAGTATGTGAAGAGTCAAGAAGATGTATTAGAGCTTTTATAGAGGTCAAAGCATCAGCACATCAAAGGAATTGATCTGACAAGCAGTGTCACAATAACAGTTCACCTGGCAGATATAGTGTATATCTGAAATCAGAAGGTTGTAGCCTTCACCATTTGAGCAGTGAGCTCTAGGACAGTGAATCCACTCCCCTAACATGGATTACTATAAAAGACTCCTAACAAGGTCTGACCCTTAACAAGGTCTACTGTACTTAAAGCATTGTAAAGCTACTCCTAACAAGGTAAAGGATCTTCTAACAAGGATCACAAAACACTAGTGCAGAATATTAGTGGGTGTCAATTCCCATCATGGTTTTTACCTATTTGGGTTTCCCTGTAACCATATTTCATGTGTTGATTTCATGTTTCAGGTTTATGTGAATGTTTAATTCAGTACTTAATCATTTAAGTTCAGCATAAAGATTAAAGTGAAAAGTTAAAATACAGTGAACACTAATTCACCCCCCTTCTCACTATTCCCATTCCTAATAGTATGTGTAGTCATGGATCATGGTTTTCGATCTTGTATGGACCTATATCTGGGATCATGCATCCTTATGTTTCCAATGTGATTAGTGTTTCAAATTTTGGATCTGGTACTATTTTGTGTGGCTATTCTAATAGCTTGTTTGGAAAGATCTGGATTACAGTGGAATATTTTGAGCAATAGATGTGTGTGGTGTGGATTTTGATATGTCCTATGTGTGGCTGACTTCCTTGTATAAGTGGACATTATGTTATGTTATGTTAATTTGGGTTTTTTATTAGGGATTTGGGTCCTAACCTATCTTTTTGTAAACCATTTTCTTATTCTTGGGGATTGTGATCAGATAAGTTGACTTGTGGCTTGCGATCTTGTATCTAGGCTAGACTATGGTTCTAGTTTAGGAGGTGGAAGTTTGGGAAGATAGCTAAGACAAATTGAGAGGTAGATTTGAGTGTTTTTTTCTTTATATTGGATAATACTAGAAAGGCCTTATAGCTCAACTTGTTGCATCAAATCTGAATGTAAATGGATGATTTCCTAAGAATAACAGTTATTATTGGTCGCATCTTGTTGTGTTACTTCGTGGTTTCTAATATGTTGGATCATGTTGCAAGACTAGACATCTCTATTGAGATCTCTATGGTCTTACACTTCATCAAGTGGTATCAAAGAAAATTTCATTCATTTGATTGCAGATCTGGTGTCCCAAATTTGCAAAGTTGCTGATTTGATGTTTATGGGGTAGAAGAACTAGGATCTGGCCTACATCATCAAATAACTTGTGCTAGGTGGTTAGGAAGTATTTTTTTTAGTTTAGTTGTTCCTTAGGACTAGGTTATTGTTTGGTCTTGGATATCATCATAGTGAATGAGATAGTTGATTGGATGTAGTTACATAAAGATCTAGAAGGATGTTGCTGAGAATGAATTATAGGATGGAGAAGATGAAAGAAGATCTCCTAGCTAAGATTAGGAATGAGATGACTAGTTTGAGAAAATATTTCATGGAAGGTATTAGGACTTTTGTTGGATTAAAAAGGAATCCTAGATATGATGATGGTTTTGAGGAAGCTACAAAAGGATTTGGAGCTTTAGATGGTGCTAGATCTATTGGATATGATGGATCTGACCAATTGATGAGACCTATTGAAAGTCTTGGTGCCATCTATAGGTTGGAAGTGTCTAATATCTCAAGTACATTGAATCTAGAGGACCTAATTGATTTGATAGTTGAGTTAGAAGATTACTTTGAGTTAAAAGATATACAAGATCATTGGAGATTAAGGTTGGCACAAAAAAGGTCGAAAGGTCATGCATTTTTATGGTGGAAAGAATTACAAAGGGATAGAGAGGAAGAAGGTGAAATGAATATCGCTCGGTGGAGGTTGATGACTGCAAATTTGAATGCTAAATTTATACCTAAGCACTATGAATTGGGGTTTTTCAAGAGGTTGTCAAACCTAAAGTAGAAGGATTTGAGTGTGAAGGATTACATTGAAGAATTTTATAAGGTAACCATTTGATACGGTCTCATAGAACTTTTTAAGGGAGAAGGTGGCTAGGTATGTGAATGGTTTGAGGTTTAATATTTAGGATGAGCTAAGTATGCTGAAAATTGGATCAATTGAGGAGGCTTATAAGTATGCATTGAAGGAAGAAGATAAGTTGAATAGAAAGAATCAGAATAACTCTAGAGGAAGGGAGAAACAAGTTGCTAGTAGTGATGAGGGAAAGCTAGAAGATGAGAAAGAATCTAAACTAGTTGCACAAAAGGGAGGTAATAGTGGTAAAGAGTTTCAAGGTACTTGCTTTAAGTGTGGCTTGAAAGGTCACATGGATTTTTAATGTAAGGAAAAAAAGAGAGTTTCTTATGTGAATGAAGAAAGTAGACCATCTATTGGTGAGTCAGACAATATACTTCAAAATAGTGAATTTATTATGCTCTGAAGGTTGATGATGAATAGGGAGACAAAACCTTGTTGAAGGAAGAATTTATTTAGGACCAGATGTAAGGCCAGAGGTAATTTTTGTAAGGTGATAGTGGATGGTGACCTAGCACTGATAACTTGGTTTCTATGGCGATGGTGTAGAAGCTTTGTTTGAGAAGACTTAAGTATCCAAGACCTTATGGGATTGGTTGGCTGCATAAAGATCATATGGTGGAAGTAAGGGAGCAATGTATGGTGAAGTTTTGTAGCGATTCTTATAAATATGGAGCATTATGTGACATAGTGGATATGAGTGCATGCCATGTTTTACTTGGTAGACCTTGGCAGTATGACACAAAAGTTGTTCATGACTATAGAATTAATGTAATTATTATTAGCAAGGATTGTAAGAGATGTAGATTGCTTCTTTTGATGGATGAGGATAAGGAGGTGAAGAATTTGAGCCTTTGTAGAAGATTGAGTGCATATATGAGAAACGAACTTAAAATTGGATCTGACAACATGTTGAATCTGAGTAATTTGTAGGATTGGGTTGATGCTAGAAGGAAGGTAATATAGGTTGTAGGTGATGAGGATTTGTGGAAAAATAATAAGTATGAGATTATTGTCCCTTGTTCTTTGAGATTTTCATGAATTTCTCTCAAGGAATTTTTTTTTTCTATTTTGGGTGTCTGATGCAGGAGCATCTTGGGTCCTTGGAAATATTGCATCATCTAAAAACAGTTTATTTGTTGATGAACCTTTGTTGTAAGTTTTGTATTTGTTTCCTATTCCTCATCACCAGTTGGGTGATTGTTGCTTGATTTTCTAGTTCTTTGAATCTTCTATGATCATGGTTGTGATATGGTGTTTATGGGAATATTTGGTGGCATTTTCTATGATTGCAACTCTTATGGAGTCACCGCGTATGAGTTATGGTGAATTTTGTGATTGAGACTAAGATGCAATTTCTTGTTCGAGATACTTTTTTAAGATTCACTGATTAGTTGATCTATGTGGATCTTGGAATAACATGGTGGAAATAGTTTTTTCTTTAGCATTCAAGGATGCTATGTTATTGATCACACCTCTTCAAGTTTCATGGTTTAGGAGATCTGGCATGATCTTTGCTGACTAGTTTTGTTCTTTCAAGTTATCGGTTCAGTGGTGTTCACCAGTTGATTTTTTGTTGTGTGGTTGGTGATCGTTGTGTTTTAGCATGTCATCATGGATCATGGTTGTTGGAAGTTATGTGGACCTATATCTGGGACTGTGCATCCTTATGTTTCCAATGTGATTGGTGTTTCACAATTGGGGTTCGGTCCTAGTTTGTGTGCATATTCTAATGGCCAATTTGGAAAGATCTGGATTGTAGTGGAACATTCTAAGTGATGGAAGTGTGAAATGTAGATTTTGACCTATTCTATATGTGGTCAATTTCCTTGTATGAGCACATGTTATGTTAGGTTTATTGGGTTTTTTTCTTAGGGATTTGGTTCCTGACCTATCTTTGTGCAAACCATTTTCCTATTCTTGGGAATTGTGATCAAATAAGCCAACTTGTAGCTTGTGATCTTGAATTAAGATAGGTTATGGTTGTAGTTTAGAAGGTGGTAGTTGGGGAAGATAGTTGAGATAGATCGAGAGGTAGATTTGAATCTTTTTTTCTTTGTATTGGTCAAAATCAGGAAGGCATGATAGCCCAACATGTTGCATGAAATTTGAATGTAAATGGATGTTTTCCTAATAATAAAAAAGTTATTATTGGTCACATCTTATTTTGTTACTTCATGTTTTCTATTGTGTTGGATCTTGTTGTAAGATAGGACATCTCTTTTGAGATCTCTCTAGTCTTGGACTGCATCAACTTGTAGATCCTGGCCCCTACGGAAAGTCACTCTTCCTTGGAGACTCTATTTGACCTTCCTAAGACTTAAACATAGTACCATGTACATTAAAATGTAAAAAATAACTTGCAGTACCATATACTCCACTTTACAACCATATAATTTTATACCATTCGCAATAGATACACAAACATCTTATGGTTCTTGACATAACTTTAACATAGTGAAAACATATGTACATTCATATTAAAGAAATTACAACCATACATTTTTTTTAATTCCATTCATAGACCACATAATAACAAATGCAAACAATGATTATCATCAAACGTGCCAACTTTAAAAATCAACTAAAATTCACATTCTCATATCCCCTATCCATGAAACAATACAAGTACCATCTTTATATACACCATATATCAAGTATACTGGAGGCGCATTATTAATTGTTGTTGAATTGTATCTAGTACAGTTACATATAGAACATAAAATATAGTTACAGCCAATAATAAAAAAAGGGATGAGCCAACTACTACATTTATTGTTTCAACATTAATAATAAGGCCCATTTGGTTGCTGGAAATGACCTGGAATTGGAAAATGAGAATTGGTGAATTGGTATAGGGAAATTCTAATTTTGGTCCAAAATGAGAATTCTGCCAATCCACCTTAGAATCTAGAATTAGAATTGAGACATGGAATTGGAATTGAGAATTCAATTTTGAGAAGGGAAACCAATTCCTATTTTCCAATTCCAAGTCAATTCCAGCAACCAAGTATATTTAATTAACTAATCTGAATTCACATACAATGTCCTACCCACTAAATTTTCAATCTCAGTATATTCTAAGCTACAAATGTTTTGAGGTTTTTAATCATGAAGTAGAGCACATCCAAAACTGTAATTAAATTAATTATCTCATCCCTATTTGCAAAGAAGCATTAAAATTTACATATACCCAGTCATGTGGATTCCTAGTTGAATGGTTCATTTAATAGTAACATACACGTGTGATCTTTTTGTTAACTACATCTTACACTAAGGAATTAAATTTCAAGGACAATGAACATGGATGGATGATATTGTTTCACATAGAAGTGACATCTTTCAATAAAGAGTGTAAGGAGAAGAGTGATCACCATATAGGTGGTATACTATAACTACCAAGTTGGTTAAGCCTACAAATAGGAGTTTGATTCAAAAGAATAGTGAAAAGTGCTTAGAAGAGATAACATGGCATGCACATAAAACTCACTTCATAGTGCCCTCAAACTAATTACAAGGAAGTAAAGAGAAGGAACATTTGAATTAAGTGCACTTTACACATTAATGTAGAGTTTTATTTTATTTATTTATTTTAAAACCCACGGTAACAACTAAGACTGGTTTGAATTTGATACAAAAATTATTTCTCAATGGATAAATCATAGTGGCATTAAACAGCCCCCAGAATTTCTATAAATGTTGACCTATAAGACATTCTATCATGACAGTAAGAATGAATGTTTGTGCATTCTTGCACATTCTAACTGGAAAACTTCCTTCCTTTGTATCTATAAAAAACAACACACTTTCTAGTTTTTTTACCTTAGTTATAATACAATTCGAGCTCATGAATAAAAATGTTTGAGAGTTTCTCTGAATCAATGAACACATTGGTAGTACAGATTTGTCAAACGATTTTGATTCAATTGCTAAATCCCAATCTTTACTTTACTATCCCTTGACTCTAAGAAATTTATGACCATTGTCATGTCTTAAATTACAGAGAATGACATGTTGGTTCCCACTTTTTCCACACAGTGTCAGGTTTACACTATGATGACAAACTGGTTAGTTTTCACTCCAAAGTCTGACAGGGAAAAGGTGCCAATTGATGAAGATCGAGGGCATCCTCCTCCTTCTTCGAGCTCCACATCACTCAGGTGGGTATTGCCTCATCTGTACACTCATGACTCTTCTTGATAAACAAAAGGTCTATAGATAGATTATTGTGGAATAGTTTTTAGACCCTTATGGGTATCCTGTACCCCAATGAAACCCTAACCACATGCAACAACCTCCTTGCATGAAATGAGTCTGAAAACTAGAAAGGACCTCCTACTACTACTACCAACATGAAAGGTAAAGTATTTAATTTGAATGATTGATGTTGGGTTGAATGGACTCCTAAAATACCCTAAGTCTCTCATAGACTAGTGCCTTATCCAATGGGCAGTAGAGTCAAATACCTCATTGCAATAGAGCTATGAAGTAATAAGTCAACACATTCTAATATGTTGATGCCTTACACCAAACATACACTACTGGTTAGATCATGCTTCAACAATCCACTTATGTACCCAGATATGCTATTACATGTTCAAAGGATTTTAACCCTCCCCTTAGAAGAGACCAAGGAACAAGCAATACATCAATCAGCATCCACTAAAAGACAAGCATGAGACATCCTTGATACCCCAACTCATACACATCTTAAAACCAGTCCTAAACTTAGTTGCCCCTGTGAGAACAACTCTATTGTAGACCCTCACTGGAAATGCAAATAGAAAGACTACAACACCCTTGATGCTATAATCAACAAGCTTAAGACTCAAATGGAGACAATCTGATAGCAGACAAATGTATTGAAATCTTATACATAAGACAACTGTCAAAACTTCTTTATATTCTCACAGCTAGAAAGGAAAGAGGGAACACCCTATATGTAGAGAAGAAGGAAGTATTGCAGAAAGAACCACTCATAGGACTAGGGGAAAGAACCCCTAGAACGGAACCAAAAAGGAACCCTTCTAAATGATCTTGAAAATCATTTTATAGGAACAAGGATTGCAACAAGATATGGATCATTTAGAGAAAAATTTAGGTCTATAACCACCCAGTACAATAAGAAATGAAAGAATGTAGAGAAGCCTAGAAACCTAGGAAAATCAGATCAAATCTGATGTACAAATACATTGATTTCATCACCATAGGCTAACTGCGATCACAAGTTGAAATAATATCTTGCTACAAGAAGACAAAATTCAATGCCAGAACCAACCAAAAAGACTTCGTTTATACATAACATGGAGATCTCTGACATACTACCAAACCCTAGCTGCCTGCGCCAAAACAACAGTCCTTTGCATTCAAACTAGCATGTCATCCTAGGAAGCAAAATTAGATCAGGACGGCCACCTAGATCCTCATCATCATCTTTGCAACTACTACCTATCCTCAAGAAATCAATTTTGAGCAACCCATTATGTCGCATACGACTCACTATGAAAATACTGGTAAGAAAGCCTTGGGAAAGATTTAAAATTTAGCTACAACGGCTAACCGATCAACATTTAAAACATGACCACCAATCTCAGTCTTTCCTGATAGATCAGGCGGTCCGTAAAATTTGACACAATGGTCAACAAGCTAATGAAAATTCCACAACCATATCACCACCTCAGCAGCCAATAGAAATCAAGCACCTCAGCATGATTGGCACCTCAGACCGATCACCTTACTACACCATCAGACGGTTGTCAATGATCACAAAGGGAAAGAATATTCTTTGTGATCATGTGACAACCACAGATCATAGCCAAACTTTAAACTTTCCTAGACATCAAAAACACTAGCCCCTCTAAGAAAAGCCATGTCACCACTGAGCACAACCAATCAGGAGAAACCATGTCAGAAAGACCTGACAACTGGACCCACCACACTATCAGGCCTCACTAAGGATGAAAATCAATGGTTGTCATGTTGCTTCCATGAATAACCATCGAGAAATTTTCTTTCATGGAAACATGACAATCGTCAGATCAAATGACAACTGGTGCCCCCTTTAAACATACTGCAACCCTCAGCCCCACTGACAAACTACCAAGTCACCACTCCTGACCAATAAGAAATGCGCACACATCAATCTCTGACATGCGGACCCACCTAGACCCATGACACACCCTTAAAAGAAAATCCAATGGTTGTCACAAAAGTGTGAAGGATAAAAATCATGCATCTTCACTATGTGGATGAGTGACAATCATAGATCCTGATCAAACTTTAACGGTTTTCAAACTGAGACCGCCAGACATCTGGAGATCACACAACTAAAGAAAAACAAACCGCCCACTGGGTCATGGAATAAAAGGCACTTGACTGCTAGAATCAAGAGATCAAGCAACCACATAGTCGCTCAATCATTGAATGAAGAACTTAACTACCCAGGAAACCGGAGATCAAATGACTAACCACAATGAAGAACTAGGCCCCACACAATCGCAGTAGTGCACATAAGAAAAGCTAATGTTAAAGATTAGCTGTGAAGAGGTGAACAACTAAAAAAAACCAGGGTTTTCACATTGACAAAAAGGTAACAAAGGAATGTGAAAACATCGAGGGTTTTTATGCTTAGACAGTTTTGATACCCTGCAATATGAAAGAGCAATTTCCAGCAGACCTTGAAACTTGAATATCTTCCTAGTTTTTGTGATTTAGCACATGCAATCAAAACTGGAGCATGGTGACATGGAAAACTAACTAGGGCTAAGGGCGCAAGCCATGAAACATTGAGGATCTTGTTCACAAACTGAAACAAGTTGCAGTATGGTGGGACAACTTCACACAACACTGGAGGGAAATAGGCCATTTTCATAGGATTTTTCTATGACAGGAAAATGGACTAACATGACACACTACTATTGATTAACTGTCCTTTATTGAGTTATTAGTTCTAAGTTTTAAATAAGACATTACCCTATAGCTATGAAAGCAATGACAATTAGTAGTTCCCAGTTCCAATTATCAATTCTCCACAGTAAGACAGTGACAATTGACATGTTTTCACAATTTATAATAACATCAAACATTCTCATTTACAATAAAAAATTATAACAAGCAGAATAAACATGGTTCCAAAATAGGGACACGTTCTTCTAAATGAAACAAAAGTACAAAGAAATAAAATAGAATTCCTACCCGTGTAATGTCCCTCCTGTAATCAACTTGATATTGTGTGCTTTTATTGTGTGGACTTGTCATAGACCATCACTGTCCCCTTCATTTTGGTCTGGTATTTCATTTTGTTTTATGTCTCTTTCTTTGGTCTTATGCTTCCTGCCCTTACTTTCTGTCTTGTTCCTAGAAAATTAGAATTGGGCTCAGTATCAAAGAGAATTATGTGTCTAACAAAATACTATAATTAATTTTAATTTATATGTAAAGTGATTTTTTAATTAAAGATAATATAAAATTATCTATCATATTTAATAAAGTTAAAAGTGAATCACCTCAAAAGAGTAGTATAGAGTAATAATAATATTATTTAAATAGTATTAAAATAATAATTAAATATTGTTCAAATTCATGGTAATATTATTTTCAAATTAATCTCACTATATAACAATAAATATTACTAGTGAACTACTAATGTAATAAGATGATGGTTATTGTCCTCAAATATATAATTCATTATTCCTAATATTAAAAGAGAGTAAATTTTAAAACAACTGTACATCAATGCTTCCAGTTTATGAAAATCAAGGATGCCCTTGCATATATTCGGTGGTGTATTCCTTGGAATTGAGAATTCAAATAATATCTTAAAGGCAAGCCCCAATTATAGTTGAATATCGTCTCTTTGTGGGAAGGGTGAATTTAAATTATGTTGCTGGAATTAATCTGGAATAGGAAAACTGGCATAAGTTAATTCTCATTTTGGTTCAAAATGAGAATTCATCTAATTCCTCTCAAAACCTGGAATTAGATGATTGCTCATTTTGGACCAAAATGAGAATTAACTTATGCCAGTTTTCCTATTCCAGGTTAACATAACGTAGTGTTAGTGGAGAAAGAAGGAATTTAAAAGATTTTCCTATTTTAGAATCTCCCTGTCAGTTTTGGGGTGGTGCATGGATTTTGGGAAGAACGGGCTTTTATGGTGGGAATTGACTTGGTTTTGGGAGTTGAAAAGAGTAATATCAGAAGATTAAGAAGATTAAGAATTTGAGTGGGAAGGGCTCTGTAAATTGGCACTAGCTAGCCATTGTGCCTTTCCCTATGCATTAAATAATCCCATACAATGCCTGCCAGTCTGCAACTTTGTAACATACACTTGGCTTTTTACGAGTTATGTTTTTATTATTATTATTATTATATTTATATTGATATTATTAAAAAACTATTCTAGAGTAAATTTTAAAATTTTAGTAATTTTTTTTTTAATAGATGGTAATAAAATAAGTATTATTTAAATAAATAAATAAAACATTAGAATAAATTTATAGATTCTAATTTTTTATAAGATTAATTAAAAATAAGATTTACCACACATATATATATATATATAAATGAATCATATTGAATAATTATTTTAACTATGGCAGTTTAGTATGAAAGTTAACTTTACCATTCAAATTAGGTTTAGAAGTAAAGTTAGAGTTTATTAGCATAAGTGTTTAATTAGGATAAGATTTAATGTTATGTTACAGTTAAGGTCAATATAGAATTAATTTATTCATAAAAGTAATATATAGTACAACAATATTATGGACTTTAAATGAAGAAAATTTAAAGTTAGCATGAACGATAAGATTATTTAAGTCAATTAATTTTTAACATTTTTTTTTAACTTAATAGTCTAATCATTCATTTAAGATGAAAAACTATGTTCACTCATCTACTTTGTAATAAAACAACACTTCTATCTAATCTTCTATTTTATTATTCTATTTTCTTGTATTCTAAAAGAATTGAATTTTATTTTAAAACTTTAAAACTTAATTTCCTTTTAAATTTAAAATTGAAATCATCATTATCATATATTTTTAAAATATATATTTATTTATTATTTCATAATTATTAGTTTTAAATTATTTTATTTAAATTTTTCGTGAGAATTTAGAGATTTTAAAAATATATATTTATTTATTCTTTCATAATGATTAGTTTTAAATTATTTTATTTTAATTTTCTTCATAATTTATAATTTATTCTAATATATTTACAAAAAAATTACTCATACTAATATTCTATTTATTTAAATAATACTTATTTTATTTTATTTTGATTTGTAGTAGTGATATGATTTATTCATAGATCGAGAAAGCACCTAGCCCGAACCAGGGATGGTTGTTGTTGAGCATCATTTTTACACGAGACAACGACTAGGAATTTACATGAGCAAATTCCCCTCTTGGAAGAGTGATGTGAATAAATCTCAAGGTTCCTTCTAGGTTGGGTCTCAACTGCTCGGATAGCTCAACTGAAGATAAATATTAATCTATTCACAAGGAGCCCTTTGTTGGCTCGTATCTCAAAAGGGGTCTGCAAAACAAACTTTAACAAAACAATACTTCTCTTTTTTGGGATTTTTATATTTCTAAAATGAAAGCAATGTTAATCTAATTAATCTACCATAATTGATTCACAAAGAAAGTAAGAAGTAGGGTAACGAGAATTTGAAAGAAATTATTGAAAAGAAACTAATGGACATAAACCAATATCACACTACTTTGCGAATTCAAAGACCGAGAGGATGAGGAAACCCATGAAACTAAGATCAGAATACAACACAATCTTTAGCTAGGGAGATGCAATCATCAATAGAAATGAACACAGATGTATGATAAGCCAAAACTCATTGAATCACGAAGCCACCACAGATGTACACACATGTGAGACAAGTTTATCTTTAAAGCATCAAAAGAAAGATCTTCTCGATAATTCATCACAACAAAGCAATATAACACCAGCAAACACTGAACTAAAAATCACAGATTTAAACCACCACACAATCAATTGGGTCTTTGAAATAAATAAATGATCAATTCACACATTCAACAATTTCGCAAAGATAGCAGAAGAATCACACTATGATTGAAGCACCAACTGTATGTATTGCATTAATGATAAAATTTGACCCTCATTACATTGAGTTTATACAATTTATAGAGCTAAGCTCTTATTTTCACAGCTAGGGTTTCAGCTACATGAAACTTGAAAATAGATCTAAAATTAAGATTTTATTAATGAAACTACTTCTAAAACCAAGTTAAACTATCCTAGCGCAGAATTAAACCTCATGCATTATAAAAACTAGAGAAGATCATGCATAAAATGGCTCAAAACATAGATGGAATTCATGCAAGCCCTCCATAGAAATCTCTGATCTTTCCCTTTATCCTTCATCATGGATTCTCCATTTGGTCTCAACTAAAAGAGGCCCCAAAATCATGTAGAAAAGACCCCATAGAAGAGATCTAGTTGACTGAAAAATCAAGTTTGAGATAACTGAAGTCAAATGGCAGATGTGCCCAAAAAATTACGGATCCCGACAGTTGCCCCCAAAAAATGAATTTTCAAATAATGACTAAGTGTTGAGATGACCTTTTCTCAACTTTTAGACTTTAGACTTTTGGAGACCAAAAATTATCTAGGGCCGAAATGTCGAAAATCAAGGTCTTAAAAAATGGCTAAGTGTGGAGAACAACTTTTCTTCTATACAAATTTCAGCCAAGTCCAAACTCTATACTTATTGACTTGGAAGTACTTCTAGGTGAGTCTTCTAAAACCTATCCAAAATATCTTGTACCTCTTCAAAGTCAGTCATTTTGACCCTTCACAAAGTTCTTGTTGTCTCTCTCGGAAGGCAACCAATTCCTCTACAAATCCCTTTATCTCCTCTTCTTGAGACAACATCTTCTGAATCTCCTCCTTCTGATAAAACATTTGTTGGAGGTCCTCTTTTGTTTTGACTCATCTAAATATACCCAAGTACTAATTGATGATGACATTCATAGAATGCATTATTTTATCATCATCACCATCATATAGTTCTAGGTTCAACACATCAAATAACTTATGCATTTATCCTACAAAAAGTAGACTTTCATCTCTCCTTTTATCCATCCTTTTTAGTACTTTTTCAAAAATGTTTAAAGCTCTAGTTATATCCCAGATCCACTCCTCAAAATTGTCCACCTCTGACCCTTCTTATATCTTAACCAAAACTTGGAAGCATTGCTTCCTTATTACCATGAGGTCATCCGGTGCCTTTTGCCATTTCAAGATCTTTTCCTTCACACCGTCTTCTTCACTCATAAAATCTACCAAGGACATGATTCCTTGAAGAAAACCTAAAAAAAGCATCAAAATCTTCTTGAGAGACATCTTGGCAAATTCTTAAAAATATGCCTTCCAGTTGGCACAAGCTTGAACAAAAGAATGTGGTACATCCATATTTACTTCACCCCTCTTCTCTAAAATGGCCTGTAATGTGTCCTCAGGGTTATTAGGGTCAATGGGACCTGCCGTCTTAAGAATGCACTTCTTTATACCGTCATTCTACTCCATCAATACTTCTATCTTCTCTTCATCTTCATTCATGAAGCCCAGAGCATGCTTCAACCCGAGGGTGGCCAGAGCTTTACTTCCTTCCCTAGTTGGCTCTCCTAGATCCACTTCCTCCAACACATAGTCATCTAGGGTGACTTCAGCTATATTGATATTCATTGTAGGGACAACCATCTAAGCCTTCCATCTACCTATTTGGTCTTAGGTTACATATGATAGTGTTCTTTCTCAGGTGCTAGATTGACCTTGATGGAATGCTCACCCTGATATAGTAATATCCATTTCATCATAAAAATAAACCCTTGTCCTTGGCTAGATCTCCGTAGTGAACCAAGTGGGCTTTGAAAAGGGGTTGAGAGGTTCATAAGGGGCTGCTAGAGTCAAGGTAGTTGCAGGTCATTCTATCTCTATTTCCTCACGAATCTCTTTCTCTCCTTCTCCTATTTCCTATTCTTCCATCACATTTAGCTCCCCCTCCTCATGCACTTGTTCCTCATTATTGGTTTGTTCTTCTTCATCAACCTAATTTTATGATCCAACATGTTCTTCTGGCGGCATCTCACTAGTTGTCTATGTTTCTTTCTCAGGCTCTTGAGGCCCTTGTGCTACTACTTCATTCTGAACAAGTGGTGGAGTAGGGGAAATAAGGGGAGTGGGTGAAGGCATTGGTGGAGGTGGTGAAGTTAGCATGGGAATATGAAAAGGTAGAGCTTGTGGAGGCAATAGAGTGGTTTGGACCAGAGGCAGAAGTGGAGTGGTAGGTGGAGTTTGATGAAGAGGAAGGAGCGGAGTTTGATGCATAGGAGGAGGTGGAGGTGGAACTAGGTGTGAAACTGAGGGAATTTGAGTAGCTACATCCTCCTCATAGGTAACACCTATATGCACCCTAAAATGGTCACCTAGACTTTGGGCCCCATTTTTCAATTTATCAATGTTGGAATCAATTTATCAATTTTTTGAAACAATGATTTTTAATATTTTTAATTCAAATCAATTTATTTGATCAAATTGTAATTAATTCAAAAAATTTAATATATTTCCTAGGTTTTATTTAATTAAGAGAACTTGCTCCCTTTTAATTAAATAAAAATCTCTTTTAAATTAAACAAAAATCATTTAATTAAATCATCAAGTCATTTATTTTAAATCTCATTTTAATTAAAAGAATAAATCTCTTTTAAATAATTTTTTTTTTTTAAATTAAATATTGAAACCCACTTTGATAAAAATAAAAAATAAATAATAAAAAATAAAAATAATAAAGTAAAGTGCACTTTCCTGTGAGATAGAATCTTTTGACTTTTTGAAAAAGGTTTTTGCCTCTTAATCTCTTCCACACATCTTTTTGCCTCTTAAACATGTCTATTGATTTTGCCTCTTGAGAATTTTGAGCACATGGATCCACCAAGATTTAATCTCCACCATTGCTCATTTCTTTTTGCCTCTTAATCTTGACCGTCCAAGATTCTTTATAAGGAGCCCTCTCCTTCTCATTTTCATATCTCATTTTCATATAGGTGCATTTTGTGAATTTTTATGCTACAGGCTTGAAGAGAGATTTTAGAGAAGATACTTGAGCATTTGGGCTTGGATATTGCAACTTCTCTTTTCTTGTCTTCTTCTCTCATGCCCCATGGCAATCCATTAGATTAATCCTTCATTTCATATTAGATTAGATTCATATTTCCTTTCATAGATTAATATTGCACAAGCATTTTCTTTCATAGATTAAGTTGCATTGTTATCATATAGAATAGATCTCCTTTCTATTTACATGCATCTTTGAATCTCTCATTTTATGGTGTACTTGCATGGGCACAAACTAGGTCAAATCTGAGGGCCCCCATCATAAGCCCTTGCACTCCATGAATAGAGAGCTATGAGTCGCTATTTGAGATCTCATTCTTGAGAGATCTTAGATGTAATGATTCATAGAAGTGTGATAACATTTTAGCACACATTTTTTGGCACCCACCATGGGGCATCCGACCTTTACATGCTTATTTTGGTTATTTTTGGAGCTAACCCCCTTGTGCATGATTTGCTTGGAGACTAAAACCCTATATTTTCAAATATTTGATCATATCTCCCAAACGGATTGGTTTTTTGGTCTAAAATGTTTTTTGCAAGTTGGAGACATATTCAAGAAACTTCAATAAAAAATTTAGAATTTTTCAAGGTATTTTCAAATTTTTATAATTTTTTCTTGATTTTTAATAAAAAATTATTTTGGAGCGCACTAGCATATTTTTTGGAAATTTTTACATTTTCAAAAATCTCTTCTAATTTCACAGGGGGTCCATTCTTTGTGTTATGAATTTGGATGCAATATCATAGCTCAAATAATTGATTTACAAAAAGCGGTCTATTTTGGTAAAATGGGTCTCTAGGGTACAAATGAAGAGATATTTTTGAAATTTTTACATTTTTGGAAAGCTCTCTATTTTTTAGTAGGGGTCTTTGTTTTGTATTTTTATTTTTGTGGCTGAAATCATATCAAAAAAATTAGATCTTGTTGACTAGGTCAAATGCAAAAAAAATAAAATTTTGTGATGAGTATGCACTTATTTTCCATTGCTCAATGCATGATATAAGTTGTCATTTGGATTATTTGATGGCTATTATTTCTCCTAACAATTGATTTTCAGATCTAACCCTAGGGTTTACATAAGTTGGGTATACATTGCATATCTTGTTTGCTTGTTTGCTTGTTGGAGAGTTTGTGACTTGCTTACACAAAAAAAGCTCAACAAAAATCTACTAAGCACATTGCTTTGGACTTGAGGTATTTTTTTTCATCTCTATAACATTTGGATTTTAGAAATAAAATGAATCTCTCATGTGTCTAGCTTGAGTGTTTATTTCTTTCATAGATCACACTTCACTTTGGGGCTCTAAAAATAACATAGATTCATTTTCTTGAATATGTGTTTCACATAGTAATTAGGCCCTATGAACACTATTTGTGGTGATCTTGAGAGATTGAGTTTCTTTTGAGGCTCTTCTTAATGATAGATCCCCTTATAGGTAGGGAGGATATTGAGATTATCTCACGTTCCCTTGATTTGCATCCTCATCTTTTGGTTGATGCATTCTCTCTCCAGAGGGGTTGATAGATCACAAGTTGTTGACACCACAGATCTTGGTGAGGTTAATTTCAATCTTAGTGTGTTGGATTAATCTATTTGCTATGTTTTGGTGAAGTGAAGAGGGTAGAGGATTATGCTCTACTCCCTTTTTGGGTAGTACCAGAAACTCAAATCCTTGAATCTAAGCTAAGTCCTCATGTGGTCCTTTTTGTGAGTCACCTTGTTAGAGAGGGTTAACCGTAGTGGACACTCCCTTTATTGGGTAAACCACATGCACAGAACCTCAAGTGGTAATAGCCATTTTCACTATGGTAGTGACAAGTGCTATATAAATGTCCTTGTGGAAGAAATCTCCACGAGTGTAGTTTTTTGTTGGCCTGTCCGATCTCCTCACATCTCTGATTGATCAAATTCTTGGAATGTGTCAAAACCCCGATGTGCCTAGATTGGAGTTCACCCTCTTGAGATTACAAAAGTTGCAGAGTCAAACCATTGCTAAGAACCATAGTGCAACCAAATTTTTATTTGCTAGGACTATGTGTGTGATTGCAAAAACATTTTAAGAACATACACAAGTAGAATCTTTAAGGAGTAGCATACTAAGTCACTATTATTGTTCATGTGCAAGGTTGCTTTGCCCCTTGCTCATTGTTTGAAGACAATTTCTTGCTTGAACTCATTGATTATTGTCTTATGTGCTTGATCAATGATAAAAATTTGTTAATATACTTACTTGATCTTTTAAAACAAACAAAAATTGAGTTCCTGAGTTGTCAAACTTGCTATCTTGCAATCTGAAGCTGATTCATGCTATTTTTAATATTCCTTAGTTGACCCAGATTATTATAGGTTCTCTACCCCGCTATTAGAAGCCTATTTTCACCTTTGGTCTTTGTGTCTTGACCTCTTGGATTAGTAATTTTTTATTTCACAAGTGACCTTGCTTGGAGTTAGTAAGTTAGAAATCATTCTTGTTCAGAAAGAGAAACCTTTGGATTCTTTGATATCATGCTTAGAGAATTTTAGTAGTCTCTTGTCCAAATCACTTCCATACAAATTCAATTTCAATCAATTATAATTTGGCTAAGATCATCCTCCTGATCCATATGTTTTAGGGTATTCACCAAATTATTGGGCACCTCCGTGGCAGTGTTGACTTATCCCTTTTAACAAAATTCTATCTTATCACCTCTCTTTTGGACAATTGAATACTTTTACTATCCTAGTTTGCTACCAACATTTCTTAGGGTCATCTTATCATCTAGGATCCTTTCTTTCATGCTGATTACAACAAGATATCAAGTAAATAAAGGAAAATGACCTCAAGTAGTCTTTGACCAATTACCCTTAGTTCAAACTTGCCAAAGACGTAAGGGAAAAGAGCCCATCTTTAATCAATCCCCTAGGAATACCTCAGAAGTTTGATTTTATCTTAAGAGCAATTCTAGTGAGTTAAACACACCCTCAAGAAATTCTACCACTTCCATGCTTGATTCCTCCTCTTCTAGAACCATTAGTTTTGACTATCTTGCTATGGAACCTCTCTTGAAAATGGATGATCTTGAACTCTTTGCTCAATTTGAAGAACATTATTCCTCCAAAACTCTTATGAATGATAAACTCACAACAAAAATAAAAGAAAAATTGAGTGAATCACCCACCTTTGATAGAATCACGCTTATGATAATATCACCATATTCTTCTTCTAAACATCTTTCATCTTCCAAGTCTTCTCATCATTCTTCACCTTCCAAGTCTTATCATGACTTTTCTAGACATCATTCAAATTCCTCATCTTCTTACCATAACTCTTCTAGACACCATTCAAATTATTCATCTTCTAAGTTTTATCATGGCTCTTCTTCACATTTCTCATTATCCAAGTCTTCTTCATCCACTAGGTCTTCACTTTCCTCTTCTTCACAATCTCATTCCTCTTCTACTTTTCCCAAGAGTCTTACTCCTCATATCAAGACATAATATAATGAGAAATGTAGTGATACCTATGATACCTATATTCCTAAGAGTCCTCCTAGTCCTCCTAGTCATGTGCTCATGCTTACCAGAAATGGGTCATCCTATCAGAGAGATCATGATGGTGATCTGTATGACTCTGATTTTGAAAGAGACTTTGATGATTTCTATGAACAATACCTTGATTATGATCCATTTACTACTACTGAGGACTATAAAATGCATCATGCTAATTTGAAATGTAAATATTATAAGAATCCTTTCTATAAGAACTCTCATGCTGAAAATAAAGATTGCACTCTCAAGCAAGATCATGTTAATGCTAAACCTTTGTCTTGTAATAGTTCTCTTCCATCCCCTACTTCATCCAATACCCATACATTTCCTAAAGCTTCTGAGTCTTCCAAATCTATCACAAATCCTTCATCCAACATAGATCCTAATACTTTTCATGTAGTTCTCTATAGTTATCCTCAAGGGCTACCTCTTAAAGAAACTCAAGTTAACATTCACTTGTCTACAAATACTTTCAAAAATGCTAAACCTAAAGAGCCTAAGCCTTTAAATGGTATAATTTGTACTTCAGCTAGTCCTTCACCATCTCTTCCAAAGTCTTCCATAGAACTCCAACCTACTTCCTTGTCCTTAGAAGTGGATCCATGTCAAGAGGACTCTAAAAATGATAAAGAAAAGAACATAAAGAAAGATCAAGATCAAGAACCCTCCATGGCATCCAATCCTATTCATAATATCTCTCATTTATTTCATGGTTCTTTTGATCCTTTACACCCTTCCTTATTCATTCCACCATGTCTTAAATCTTCTCCTAAGCAAGATCAAGCTACTACTCACACCGCTGAGCTTATTGAAAATAAAAATAACCTTACTACACTTGTGCCTTCTGAAGATGATACTTCCATTAATGTTATTGAAAATGGTGTTGTTACTTCCAATGTTAAGCCTATTGAAAATCAAGAGAAAAATTATACGCTTATGCTATCCAAAGCTACTTTTCAAGATCAAAGTCTTCCATCTTCTTGTTCTACCATTCCATGTTCACTTCCACTTTCTACTCTTCCTAAGTCTTTACAAGCTCTAAATAACCCTATCAAAGAAGTTTCTCCTATTCAAGATGTTCATAATCCTATTGCAAATACAAATGCTCACTCTAAAGATGCTAATATCCTTGGTTGTCATATAGATGGTGATGACCTTATTGATTATCTTTTTGCATCTTTCACGTCCATCCTTGGACCTCCTCCACCAGTACTAAGGGCTTCACATTTTCCTTCCATCTTGGGCCCTTATGTCCCTTCACTTCCCCTCATAACTCTCCTAATTCATCATCCATCTTGTGTCCTTACGTCCCTCCATCTCCTGTGTTTCCTCAAGATCAACATAGATGCATATCCTTAAATCCTTTTCATCTACCCACCCATCTAAACCAGTCATATCCTCCTTCTTCTTCCACAAGTCCCAAGTCTTTTGGAAGTAACTTGAATGTTCAATACAAGAAAAAGAAGCAATACAAGAATCCATCAAAAAAAGAAGATCACCATGTCTCCTCTAATCGACATGGAGGCATAAAGTCAAAAGAGATATCTAAGAAGAAAACTACAAGACAAGTATGGGTTCCAAAATCCATCATTGAAGATATTCTCTCTAAATCATCAAAAATAAATGAAAAGCCTAAGGCTATATGGATTCCAAAATCTCTCTTGAAAAAGTACGATGTTAAATAAAAAGTGAAGTTGACATTCAAGCTTCCAAAGACTTCCACTTGATCTTCCTCCAAAAATGTTCTTCAATTCCATGCGCCTAAACCGCAATCTCTACTATCCATTCACCATATTCCTTCACCTCTGCTATCTATTCACCATATTCCTTCACCTCTGCTATTTGTTCACCATATTCATTCATGTATTCCTTCATTCACATTTACTCCACCCTCTCTCCACCCTTCAAGGTGTGTGTGTGTTGATGTTGATCTTGCCTTCCTTTCCATCTACCCTTTCACAATCCTTCCATTCATTATCCTTCTACCTTCTATCCTTTTTTCTCATTTGCCTATTCCTCCTATCTTCCAACCTCACTTGCTTTACATAAATCTTTATTCTCCATTTTTCTCTTCCATCTTCCTTTCCCTATCAACATCTTTAAGCATTTCATTTTGAATCCTTTGCATATCATGGTTTATCCTTTCAAGGAGCACTATCTAAAAATCTTTCTTTCTTCCAAAACAAAAATAAAAATTAAAAAAAATAGAAAAATTCAAAAAATAAAAAATAAAAAATGAAAAAATAAAAAATGTGCCTTGGTGAAAACTTGGAAATAGGCACCTTGGTAGCAAAAGTAAAGAGAAATAAATTCATCCTATGGTGAAAACCACTCCTTTGTGGTGCCTTGGATAAGTACCATGATGAAAACCTGACAATTAGGTGTCATGCGTAGTTCTTCTACATGTTTCATCCATTTCATCTTCGCTCTTTGATCTTGGCAATGTTGACCTATACACAAACATTTGGCTATCTTGTGAGCTATCTTACGATGATTTTTCTTTCATTCCTTTCATGTTTAGCCTTCATTTTCATTTTCCTCCATTCATTCTAGCCTTTCGCTATGATTTTCCCCTTTGGTCTTGATCTAATAAAAAAAGAGTAAAACACGATGTTATGAAGCCTCTTGACATGTCTACTCCTTTGGACCTCATCCTTTCCTTCTTTTGCATTATGCTTTTGAGACTTATCCTATGTTGGCCTTTCATTTCTTGTCTAAATGTGTTTTACATGATAAATTTTTTCCCTAGCTTGGGTACTCTTGAGGAGTTTGACCTTGAGGATTTCTTCCCTCCGTTCACCTTCATTCTCCTTTCCTCCATCTCATTCACCAGCTTTCTCATCCATCTTGTCCCTCACCTTGCCACATTTTGGAACTACACGATGTGATTTTTCTCATGAGGTTGATGCCTGTTCTGTCTAGGGGCATCCTTTGTACATCCTTATTGATCCTAAAAAAATCCAAAAAATAGTATATTGTTAAAAATTCTAAAAAGGATATAATGTCCTAAAAAAATGATCATCTTAGTGAAAATCTAGTAATAGATGCTTTGATGTATCTCCAAAAAAATATATATTGCAAAAATATAAAAAAAAATAAAAAAATTTTAAAAAATAGAAAACAGTGCCTTGGTGAAAACCTGGAAACAGGCACCTTGGTAGCAAAAATACAAAAAAATTATAAAATCCTAGAAAAAAAAAAAAAAAAAAAAGAGGAAAAAATTGCAATAAAATTCAAGTGGTGAAAACCTAGAAACGGGCACTACTTGAGGCCTTTGCACCTTTGTTTCTTAGCATGCATCCTCAACACTTAGCATTTTTCCATCATGCCTTGTCCTTGTTTCCTTGGTTTAGAATTGGTCTTTGTCTTTGTCTAGGGGGCATAACTATGTTAGCTTTGGTCTCTTGGATGCGTTTGTCTTTAGGACACCTTGCAAATGGTGTTTTTCAAACACCTCCCCAATTGTGTTTTTCAACACCCCCCCTGGCGTTGAGTGTTTTTCAACACTTATTGGTTTGGTCTTCCCTAGTTTTGTTATGTGATCTTACCTGCTTGCAAGAATTCAATCCTTATCCTCGGAACTCAGTATCAGTTAACACACTTAAATTTTTAAACGCAACACTTGATGCTTGAGCTATGTCATGATCTTTTCTTTGTGTGCTGACTGTTATTGATTTTCATTGTGTCCTTGTCTAATAAGTCTCTCCATGATGGATAGCTAGAGGACTTGGGGCATGGGGCATGTTTTTATTTGCGTTCTTCTTGTGGGTGTGTTCTTGAAGATCTTGAGTGTCTCTTGTTGTTCCCTTGAAACACTTTGGAGATTTCAGGCATTATCCTTGACTGTTTTGCACAACCGTTCTTATAGTCATCCTGGACTTTATGCCTTGATGCAAGAGTGGTTTTGCTACATTAAATTGGGTAAGCTAACATCGAAGTCATCTTGACCTTTATGTCTTTGATGCTTATGTTAGAATCTTTCCACATTCCAATCCGATGTAAATTACATTCATATCTTCATAGTTTCATTTGTGACTGGTGATGGTTGTGTGATTTTATGATGTCCGTTAATAATGGCCCAATGATGAAAATAAGTTCGTTGACATTCTCTAATGAATGATGAACACAAGATCCTATAGTTTCTCTGTTGCAAGTACACCTTTGCATTTTCATGTAGCTTGCATTGTTAGACTTCATGATCAATTTGCATTTTTAGGTTGCATTATGAGTTTGAGAGGGTTTTCCTTAATCTTTCTTTTGGGCATTTAATCAGCTATGATCACATACCAATCTTCATTTCTTTATCTTTTTTCATGATCTCAATCGAAATTTCTTATCTTAAACAGTTGATTGATTTTGAGGCATCCTCTTTCTTGAGGCAAATTTTTTTCTTCTCTTCATTTCTTTTCACCTCTTTAAACCTTAGATTTTTCATTCACTTTCACCTCACTTCTTTTCTTCTAATTCAACCTCGAGGCATAATCTTTCATGATCTACCTTGGTTCTATGATCCTTATATCTTTAATCTTACATCGAGAACCTTATTTTTAGTTCAATTTGATCATTTTATCGATTTACTATTTCTCATCTATCTCATTTCAATTTCGATCACAAGGGGGTAGTACCTATGAAACTTCAATCTTTGATTCAGCTTTGTTGATTCAATCTTATTTCAGACTTGACAATTACCTATTTACAATGGTGTTGGCCTTGTCTTTTTTTAATCAGCTTATCTTTGTCCTGGCATGTTCCTAGAATGATCGCATGTCTGGATTGTTTTGTGATCCCAAATCGACCTCACATTTCAATTTTTCTTTGGCCACATGTGTTCCCAGAATGATCACACATTACCCAAAGAGGGGCAAATGTATGCACCCTAAAATGGTCGCCTAGACTTTGGGCCCCATTTTTCAATTTATCAATGTTGGAATCAATTTATCAATTTTTTGAATCAATGATTTTTAATATTTTTAATTCAAATCAATTTATTTGATCAAATTGTACTTAATTCAAAAAATTTAATATATTTCCCAAGTTTTATTTAATTTAGAGAACTTTCTCCCTTTTAATTAAATAAAAATCTCTTTTATATTAAATAAAAATCATTTAATTAAATCATCAAGTCATTTATTTTAAATCTCATTTTAATTAAAAGAATAAATCTCTTTTAAATAAATAAAAAATCTTTTAATTAAATATTTGAACTCACTTTGATAAAAATAATAAATAAATAATAAAAAATAAAAATAATAAAGTAACGTGCACTTTCCTATGAGATAGAATCTTTTGACTTTTTGAAAAAGGTTTTTGCCTCTTGAGAATTTTGAGCACATGGATCAACCAAGATTTAATCTCCATCGTTGCTCATTTCTTTTTGCCTCTAAATCTTGACCGTCCAAGATTCTTTATAAGGATCCCTCTCCTTCTCATTTTCATATCTCATTTTCATATAGGTGCATTTTGTGAATTATTATGCTACAGGTTTGAAGAGCGATTTTGGAGAAGATACTTGAGCATTTAGGTTTGGATATTGCAACTTCTCTTTTCTTGTCTTCTTCTCTCATGCCCCATGGCAATCCATTAGATTAATCCTTCATTTTTATATTAGATTAAATTCATATTTCCTTTCATAGATTAATATTGTACAAGTATTTTATTTCATAGATTAATTTGCATTGTTATCATATAGAATAGATCTCATTTCTATTTGCATGCATATTTGAATCTCTCATTTTATGGTGTACTTGCATGGGCACAAACTAGGTCAAAACTAAGGGCCTCCATCATAAACCCTTACACTCCATGAATAGAGAGCTATGAGTCGCTATTTGAGATCTCATTCTTGAGAGATCTTGGATGTAATGATTCATAGAAGTGTGACAACATAACACCTATAGAAGAATACCTACCCAAATATATAATTTCCTTCTGAATCTCAACTGTAACCTCCTCAACTTGCTCCTAGGACTTCTATTGAACTTCCTCTCCCACATTATCAAGAGGACCGGTGAGATGTGTAGGAAAAGGGTCCAAAGAAAAGGGTTGTCCTATGACTAGAACCTATTTCTCATACTCTTGGAAACCATGGAGTCCCTTGAAATATAAGATATCAAACTCATCATCACCTAGAGCATCTAGATTTATTGGCTCTCCTTGCGTTTCTCCTCCACTATCTCCTTGATTATCTTCCAATACTCTCCTTATTTTCAAGCATCCCGTACAGCAAGTTCTTCTATTAAGGGGTACCTGATCCAAATCATCTTCATCTTCCTCTAAGAGGGTATCCATCTAAGTGGGTGTTGAATCTTTCTTCCTCTTGTAGATGGTGTAGGTCCAGTTCTCTTGAATTTAGGTGCCTTCTTCTATGCACTTAGAGGTTCAAAACCACTAGAAGAAGGAACATCATGAGGTGATATACTCCATGTTATTCTAGTTTTAAGCTTCTTTTAATGGGTACCAAAGCCATATGCCATAGGGAACTCATGTCTATACACTATTTCTAGCTTCTGTGGTGCAACCTCTTTGAATTGTGGCTTCAACACCTTCTCTCCTTTCTTCTTCTTCTCCTTAGTGGGTTGAGCTGACTATTACTTCATTGGTATGGGGTCCATAGAAAATGGATAGGTGACCAATGCCTTAGTTACTTTGAAAACATGTCTTGCCTTGAATTTGATGTCATCATTTTCATCTCTGTCAACTTCTACATTTAAAATGGCCCTATTGAATACCTGATCCATGTTGTAGATCAGATCGAGGATATCCTCAGAATCAACTACCTTCACCTTTGGAGGTATCTTTAGAAGTAGAGAGATCTGTTCTAGCTCCAAACTCATCTGACAGTAGTCACAGATCTTGACCTCACAATCATCTAAATAGTTCATCCAATGGTCTTCCATATGGGGCTCATGTAAATAATGCCTTCCCATTATGTGACTATATGTATCGATTGGATAAAAATGGGTCCTTATGAGGTTGTTGTTAGAAAGTAAAGTCCACCAAGATAATTGAGAGGGGGGGGGGTGAATTAGTTATTAGATAATTATAACTTTTATCAACTTCAACAACATTTAACCATGTAAGAAATATACTTATTAATCATAAAAAGATATTCATACACAATGACACAATAACACAAGATATGTTGACTAGGGAACCTTGATCAAAGAGTAAACCCCAGTGGGAATGATGCCCACAAAAGATGCACTAATATGAATATTCCTTTTGAAAGGATGGACTCTGTTAGGAGTCTTATGAGATACATTCAGTACATATAAATCCCTGTTAGGAGACTTTGAATCCTTGTTAAACGATTCTAACCCTGCTAAGAGTTATGGAAGACATAAGGACCCACTACCCAAACAACTTCAATGGCAAGATCACTGAACACACTATCCAAATGACCTTAATATTATTCAACAAAATAATATGAAATATGTTACCTCCTCACTGTGCCAAACCGTACACATTGCTATAACAGATCTCAATTTCAGATCTCTTTACTTCGCATGTCTTCCTTCACAACTTCACTTTCATACTTAGCTCTATTCTTCACTTTATGCATACCACATCACATATCATCACTACTACTATATTAAAAAAAGGAAATACATTCCTTCCTTTATACCACACTCAAATAATTACAAATGAGTCGGCATACAATTACAAAATAAAAGATTCCACATGCTACACCAAAATTACACAAAACTGTTAGCTTCCAAATACAATAAATCTTCACTCATGTAACCTCAAAGTTTGTAGTGTCAACCACATCACTATCAATGTGTCTCTAACTTTCCTTTAATTGAAAAAAACTAAATTCCATCCTGATTAGGAGATATCATCCGATTTTCACAAATTGCTACTCAGGAACATTGCCTGAATATCGCTTCCACCAAAATACTCATAACTTTCATGAATAAATGAATTACTGTCTATGCTCTTAACCATAGAAAATTGACATATCAAAGACCATAACCTAAACATCACATAGCTCCATCTTCAATATCCCACATGCACTAATCCAAACACTGTCTGCAACTCTGCAACTCCAGAATATCACTGTGTTGACATCAATGACAATCATAGTCATGAATGCAACAACAACTGCTATAGAATGACTGCAAAATACTTTGCATTCATTCCTAATAGTTGTATCTTGTTAGCTTGTGGTGACTAATTAGGAAAGTACTATCCAGGAAAGTACTGTACACTTTTCCTCCCGACCTCGCCAAGAGGCCGACTATTTTTTTGGTTATTTGGGCCGACTACTTATAACTCATTCTAACCCTAAAGCGGGAAAATATTGTATAATATGGCTTAGGGTTAGAGATTTTCATGATGTATGATTTTAGTACTTGCGGCAGAATTGGGCTGTAAGGGATTACGGATTGTAATCAGGTTGTAATCACTGGATAATAATAATATTGGACTCGCTGTTGGTGGATGTAGCCCAGGGATTGGGTGAACCATGTTAAATCTATGTGTCTTGTGTTCTATTCTGTGTGGTTTATTATTTTCTAATATTAGTTATATTTGCACATAATTGTTATTTCTGCCTTGTTAATCCTAACATATCTTTGTAGAGGGAATTCATCCCATTCAAAGGACAAAGACTTACAAATCTTCATATTTGGTATAGAGTGGGGCCCTATGGAAACTGGGAGGTCCCAACAATGTTTCTTCTTATGTCAGATGTGCTCATGGGCATCAGAAAATTACCTAGCCATCTCCAATAGGATCACTCTATCAAATGGATACCTCAATAGCTTCTTAGGAGCTAGGGTGTAGCCCACCACCCAGATGTATATAAAGGTCTAGAATTGAATGTAAAATTCCCTAAGGGCCTTCACTTTTGCGGTAGCTTCTATTGAGATTCTTTTTGCATAGTCTCCCTCTATGGAGTGTATGATGGAAAATACAAAGGCATCATTGACGATGCATAAATTAAGGTTTTTGTGTGTGTAGTATTCCTTCCTAGCCAACTATGGGTACATTATGAATGTCCATGTATTTAGATCTCCCATAACACCAACTTTGGTCAATCTTGGGTACACTGCTCTAGCGACCAATAGATACACAACATAGGATGTCATGTAGAAGTGCGAGTCACTTTTCACTCTAATCAGTTGTTCATCCAAATTGTCACTAAGGATGGTGGCCCAATCAAACCTTGCCTCCCTCTCCTTTATCTTTTCAATAAGAAGTAGCATCCAGGGTTCTAGCTGAATAGACTTAGGCAGTCCATACACCCAACTGATCATGGTGATGGCTGCTTGGATGTCCTCCTTCATGTACCCTCTTCACATATCTATATTTGATCCAACTTGTTTTGGGGCAGAGGCTGTATAAGGTACTCATTATTTACTACATCATGAGCTAGTGAAATATCCCTATTATAGAACTCCATCCCTTTGCCAATGAAGAAATTTTAGAACTTGTCGATGCCTTTAGGAAAGTGGAAGACATCCTCAATATTTTTTGGTTTGAGATCAAGAACTACTTGACCAATGTTGTTTCTCACCATTCTTTCATCTAGTACGTAGTGGCTTGCCAGAGTGTTGATTAGGTCTGAGGATAGGATGGAAATTGGGTGCACTGCTATATTCACCAAAGAAAAATACACTAATGAAGTGCAATCCTTAGATATTCTTGCTATTTGGGCACACTTAACTAGGTAGTTGTTCCAACTAACATTGCTGATGTCAGTATCTGTAATCTCTGCATGCAAGTTGCTCACTTTGAATGGTGCATGATACCCTTTGGACTGATAGCACATGGCTTGTGAGTTAACCTTCTCTGCCATTTTTGTAAAGAGAAAAAGACATGAATAAGTAAACATCAAATCGCATGAAAGATAGGACATTCTTATAAATTAAAAAAATCTTGAAAAACTAAGCCTCAAAAGGCTCTGAGAAATCAATTTTAGCCTTTTAGACTTTCAGGGGTATGAGACCTCTGAAAGGCTGAAAGGGCCAAAATACCAAAAGAGGGGAACCTCCAGCCAATGATCAAACTTGGCAGTTTCAGAGAGGGGCTCTTTCAAACATTGATGAATCGAAGGTGAAGGAACTTCGGAGTGTGAAACCTCTAAAACATGGAAGAGGAGTCAGCATCTTTTCAAGTGAACTGAGAGATTAAGAATCCAAACCTCCAGACTTTTGGTGAATTGGGGAAGCGTGATGTTTGAGGTCTGAAAATCCAAAAATGTCAAAGTGATGCAGGAGCATCCTGGGTGTAAGAGCAATCTTGCATCACCCAAAAAAAAATATTTCTATTTTTTATATTCAATAAGGGCTATTTTGTGCAGAGCTGCTATTTATGGAAAGTTACTATTTTTGGTAATTTTTGTATGTGCTCAGAATGATCTGATTTCTTTCTTGGAGGTTCATTTTGGTCATATAAGTCTTCCAGTAAAGTTTCATTGCCAGATCAAGTGTATATTGGAAGATATTGAAGATTTTTGGTATTGGCAGCAGGGTACAGAAACTTTGAACTTAGTTTTGAAGGCTTTAGAGGCTCCAGATGAGGTCTAAAATTTGGGTGACAGGTGCTTGTGCAGGTCAAGCCTATAGAGTACTTCGTGGCATTTCCAAAATGGGGTTATAATAGCCGATTGGGTCAACTGGTGATGACTTATGGTCTTCGGAAGTTGGGCCACCTGAAATGGCAGAAAATAATTTTCTTCAAAATTTCTGTTCAGGTTTCAAAGGTTATCTTGAGCCGACTATAATGTAATAAAATATAAAATAAAATAATTCTAAGTTTGGTCAGCCTTATTGGCTAAAATTTTGGAACCTTCTCAGGCGGTGGAAAATTGCCTATATAAGGAAGGCTGTATTATTGTCTTAGGCAGTTCAGAATAGTTCTAGGTAGTAGATCTGAGTATTGACTCGAGGCTTTGTCCTACAGAATATTGTAAGGGAATTCCCATGTGGCTTTGCATATTGTAATTCTGAAAGTTTGTAATTCCACATTTGTGGAGATAATAAGAAGCCAATTTTCTATTCTTGCATATTATTGTTGTTGTTTCTCTATTTCTGTTAAGTGTTTGTGGTATTAAGGGGAGCACCCTTCATCAAGTGGTATCAGAGCAGGAGTTCTTAAGTGTGTAAAAATATCACCGACTGTGAGGCAGTTTGCACTAGGACCGTGGTTAGGGTTTTAGCATGCATCGCGAAAATACCTCCACGAAGAGAATGTGGTGGAAGAGCTGGTGCCATGACACCTGAGGTTAGAGAGCTGCAAAGACAAGTGTGAGCATTACAAGAAGAGATTCACAAGGGAATGAATCTTAATGTTAGAGATGAAAGTAAGGATGAAGCCAAAGAAGAATATCAAGAAGGAGAAGCTGAAATTGTGAACCAGGAGGAAGAAAGACTTTTTCAGGCAATTTCCAAGATTGGGAAAAGACCTAAGATTGAGGTTCCTACATTTTCTAGAAATCTTAACCCAGACGAATTGATCGACTAGATCAATGAATGTGAGGAATATTTTGAGTATGAAGATGTTGAGGATCCTGATAGGGTCAAATTTGTGAAGGCCAGACTGAAAAGTCATGCGAAGATCTGGTGGTAAGAAATTCATTTGGAGTGAAATAGAAGGGGAAAGGAGAAAATCACGAGATGGGATCAGATGGTGGATAAATTGAAGTGACAGTTCATTCTTGTTGATTATGAGCTTGACCTACTAAAGAAAATACAGAGTTTGAAGCAAGGAGGAAGATCTATTCAGGAGTATACAGAGGAGTTCTATCGACTTCTCATCAGAATAGGCCATGCGGAAGCTGATAAGGAGAAAGTTTCCTGATACCTTAATGGGTTAAAGCCAAGCATTTAGGAGGAGCTGAATCTGGTTTAAATGAACAGTATTGAAGAGGCATACTAGTTTGCCCTAAAAGTAGAGGAAAAGCTGAACAAGAAGTTCGAGAGTAGACAAAATGGAAGAGGTCACGGTGGATGATCTGGTGGACGGTCATATGGTGGCCAAAATGAAGATCTGAAAAAGAAGGATGAGGCCAGTAGTAGTCAAAGTCAGTGAGGAAATAATTCCAATCACTTCCAGGATCAAAATAATAGACATCAGAGAGGAAGAGGAAGAGGACAAGGATCTGAAAGAGGTGGCTTCCGTGGAACATGTTTTCACTGTGGAGAAGAAGGTCATAGGGCATTTGAATGTCCTCAGTGCCAAGGAAGAATAGATCAGAGAAATGAAGGCTAGGCCAGAGTTGCACATGTAGATGAAGATGCTAGATCATCAAATTCTGAAGATGTTGAAAGAGGAGAAACGCTAATTAACAGAAGAGTCTTATTGAGTGGTGAGAATGAACCTGAACAAAGGAGGAGCCTGTTTCGCACTCGATGCAAGTGTGAGGGTAAATGCTGTGATGTGATTATCGATAGTGGAAGCACTGATAATTTGGTGTCAGAAGAGATGGTGACAAAGTTGAAGCTCAAGAGACAGAAACACCCACATCCATATCAGATTGCCTGGGTGCAGGATGACCACAAGGTCATGGTCAGTGAACAGTGCCCGGTAAAGTTCAAGATTGGTGGGTACCAAGATGAGGTACTATGTGATATCATCTCTATGGATGCATGTCATATGTTATTGGGTAGACTATGACAGTTTGAGAGATGTGTTGTACATGATGGTCCTGTGAATACCTATTCCCTGACAAAGGATGGAGTGCGACACAAGCTAAAGCCATTGAAGGACACCGAAGAAAAGGTATGTGGTAATGCAAGAATAACATTTTTTGATGGAAGAAAATTCCTAGATGGTATGAGGCATGAGCATGTGTGTTTTGCTTTAATTCCAAAAGTTGGTAAAGAAGAAGTAGAGGATGTACCTGTAGAGGTTGCAGATTTGTTGAATGAGTTTCAAGATATTGTATCTGATAATGTACCTGATGGATTACCACTGGTAAGGAAGATCAGTCATCAGATGGATTTGATTCTAGGAGCTAGTTTGTCAAACAATGCAGCACATAGAATGACACCAGCAGAAAGTGAAGAGTTGAACAGACAAGTACATGAGTTATTGCAGAAGGGATTGATTCGAGAGAGTCTGAGTCCCTATGCTATACCAGTGGTATTAGCACCAAAGAAGAATGGAAAATGGAGGATGTGTATAGATTCTAGGGCAATAAACAAGATCACAATCAAGTACAAGTTTCCATTGCCACAAATGGATGATATTATAGACTGTTTGAGTGGAGCTGTGTATTTCTCAAAGATAGATATGAAGAGTAGATATCACCAGATTCAGATTAGAGAAGGAGATGAATGGAAGACTACCTTCAAGACAAAGGAAGGACTGTATGAGTGGTTGGTCATGCCTTTTGGGCTAACCAATGCACCGAGCACTTTCATGTGGCTCATGAACGAGGTTCTGAAAGAATTTCTGGGTAAGTTCATCATTATTTACCTAGATGATATTTTGATCTTTAGTAAGACATTGGATGAGCATATGATGCATATTCGTATGGTATTTGAGAAGTTGAGAGAAGAAAAATTATTGATTAATTTGAAGAAGTGCAGTTTTGTGAAGAAAGAGTTAGTGTATTTGGGATTTGTAGTTTCAGCAGAACGTCTAAAAATGGACCCAAAGAAGGTACAGGCTATCCTTGAATGGCCTACTCCAAGGAGTGCTACCGAGGTAAGATCTTTTCATGGTCTAGCTAGCTTTTACAAAAAGTTTATCAGAAATTTTAGTAGTATTTGTGGACCCTTGACTGAAGCAATGAGAGGGGATATAAAAGAGTTTAAGTGGACTAATGGGGCAGAAAAAAGTTTTCAATTGTTGAAACACAAAGTTACAGAACAACCTATTTTAGCACTTCCAAATTTTAATAAGGTGTTTCAAGTAGATTGTGATGCTAGTGGTACTGCAATAGGAGCTGTTATGAGCCAAGAAGGTAAACCTGTTGCTTATTTCAGTGAGAAGTTAAATGATGCCAAGAGAAAATATTCTGTTTATGATCAGGAATTTTATGCTATAGTTCATGCATTAAAGAAGTGGAGACATTATCTGCTTCCTAAGGAGTTCATTTTGTATACTGATCATCAAGCTTTGCAATATTTGAATAGTCAAGAAAAGTTGAATCAGAGGCATTTGAAATGGGTTGAGTTTTTGCAGAGTTATACATTTGTTTTGAAACACAGAAGTGGAAAGTCTAACAGGGTTGCAGATGCTCTTAGCAGAAGCCAACTATTGCTGACAGAGATGCAGATTGAGGTGGTTAGGTTCAAGGAACTCAAGAATTTGTATCCAGATGATCCTGATTTTGGTGAAGGTTGGAAAGCTTGTACAGAACCTGTTATACTCTAGATAGGACGAAATGGTTGGATTTCATCATCCAGGATGATATGCTATTCAGAGGGAGTTAGTTGTTCATTCCACGAAGTTCTATGAGGGAGAATCTCATCAAGGAGAAGCATAGTGGAGGATTGGTGGGACATTTTGGTCGTGATAAAACCCTTACTTTGGTTAGTAAAAATTATTATTGGCCACAATTGTAGTAAGATGTGAAGAAGTTTGTATAGAGTTGCAGAGTATGTTAGATGGTGAAAGGAGTGAAGCAAAATACAGGGTTGTATCATCCATTACCTATACCAGAGAAGCCTTGGGAGGATATCAGTATGGACTTTGTTCTTGGTTTACTGAGGACACAGTGGGGACATGATTCAATTTTTGTAGTAGTTGATAGATTTTTGAAGATGGCACATTTCATTCCTTGCAAGAAGACTAATGATGTTGTTCATGTAGAAAAATTATTTTTTAGAGAAGTAGTAAGACTTCATGGTTTGCCAAAGACCATAGTTTCAGATCGGGACACTAAGTTTGTTGGATATTTCTGGTGTACATTGTGGAAGAAGTTGAAGATAGATTTGAAGTTTAGTTCATCACATCATCCATAGACTGATGGACAGACAGAGGTGGTGAATAGGAGTTTGGGAAATTTTCTGAGATGTTTGGTTGGAGATAAGCCAACAGGATGGGATTTGATTTTACCACAGGTAGAATTTGCATACAATAATCCTGTCAATAGGAGCACTGGTAAATCACCATTCTAGATTGTATATGGAAGTAGTCCAAGAAATGCATCTGAATTGAGAAAGATCGATAAAGGAGAAATAAGTAGTGTTGAAGCTGAGGATTTTGCAGAACACTTGAAGAACATCCATGAGGAGGTGAGGAAGTATATTACCAAGATGAATGCGCAGTATAAGGCTAAGGAAGATGAGAAAAGGAGGCATAAGGAATTTTAGGTTGGCGATGAAGTCATGGTTCATTTGCAGAAGGAGCGATTTCCAGTTGGTACATATAACAAGCTGAAAATGAAGAAGTTTGGGCCATGTAGGATACTGAAGAAACATGATTCAAGAAATGCATATGAGGTAGAATTGCCTACTGAGCTGAATATTTCACCAGTGTTTAACATTTTAGATTTGACAGAGTATCATGAAGGGGGTGTTAAAGATGAGGTTGTAGCAGCACAGTGGAGTATTCTAGCAACTAGTTTAGATATCAAGGAGATTGAAGACATACTGGGCAGTCATGTTGGCAGAAGCACAAGGAACATGACATATGAAGAGTATTTGGTCAAATGGAAAGGATGACCTATTGAAGATGCATCATGGCTAACAAAGGAGGAGGTTAACCATCTTGGTTTTCCTCTACACACCTGAGTCGTGACAGGGTCACTTCTAAAATTACCCCGGGTGTCTGATGCAGGAGCATCCTGGGTGTAAGAGCAATCTTGCATCACCCAAAAAAAAAATATTTCTATTTTTTATATTCAATAAGGGCTATTTTGTGTAGAGCTGCTATTTATGGAAAGTTACTATTTTTGTAATTTTTGTATGTGCTTAGAATGATCTGATTTCTTTCTTGGAGGTTCATTTTGGTCATATAAGTCTGCTAGTAAAGTTTCATTGCTAGATCAAGTGTATATTGGAAGATATTGAAGATTTTTGGTATTGGCAGTAGGGTACAGAAACTTTGAACTCAGTTTTGAAGGCTTTAGAGGCCCTGGATGAGGTAAAAAATTTGGGTGACGGGTGCTTGTGCTGGTCAAGCCTGTAGAGCACTTCGTGGTGTTTTCGAAATGGGGTTATAATAGCCGATCGGGTCAACTTATGGTCTTCGAAAGTTGGGCTACCTGAAATGGCAGAAAATAATTTTCTTCAAAATTTATGTTCGGGTTTCAAAGGTTATCTTGAGCTGACTATGATGTAATAAAATGTAAAATAAAATAATTCTAAGTTTGGTCGGCCTTATTGGCTAAATTCTGGAACCTTCCCAGGCGGTGGAAAATTGCCTATATAAGGAAGGCTGTATTATTGTCTTAGGCAGTTCAGAATAGTTCTGGGTAGTAGATATGAGTATTGACTCGAGGCTTTGTCCTACAAAATATTGTAATGGAATGCCCATGTGGCTTTGCATATTGTAATTCTGAAAGTTTATAATTCCACATTTGTGGAGATAATAAGAAGCCAATTTTCTGTTCTTGCATATTATTGTTGTTGTTTCTCTATTTATGTTAAGTGTTTGTGGTATTAAGGGGAGCACCCTTCATCACAAAGAAAGGGCACTTGGACAAAATTTGAAGGAATAGCCGCGTGATTTTCAGACTATGAAAGTCCAAAAACTCTGATGTATGAAAGGTTGAAAATGTGAGTTTTTAGGTCAAGGCTTGAAAATGAGCCCGATGACAAGTTTGACCACAAACTTGAGGCTAGGGGGTTAAAAGGGTACAACCTTGGGATCCCCAAGGTGGGACTAGACCGACTCAAACAAAACCCTAGTTGCTAAACACACAAACAAAGCCTAGGAAAAATACAAGAAAACAAAAATGAAAAGGAAGGAAAGAATGAACCAACCTAGAGACAAGTCGAAAGACAAACGACCACCAGGAAGTAGACAAGAAAGCTGGGGAGTAGAAACAAGAAGACAATATGCTAACATTTAAAACCTTTTGAGAAGACCTATTCAAATTTTTAAAATGAAAGAAATGTTACTCTAATTAATCTACCATAATTAATTCACAAAGAAATTAAGAAGTAGGATAATGAGAATTTGAAATAAATTATTGAAAAGAAACTAATGGACATAAACCAATATCACACTACTTTGTGAATTAAGAGACTGAGAAGATGAGGAAACCCATGAAACATAGATCAGAATAAAAAACAATCTTCAGCTAGGTAGATGCAATCATCAATGGAAATGAACATAGATGTATGAGAAGCCAAAACTTATCGAATCACAAAGCCACCATAGATGTGCGCACATGTGAGACACATTTATCTTTAAAACATGAAAAGAAAGATCTTCTCAATAATTCGTCACAACAAAGCAATATAACACCAACAAATACTAAACTAAGAATCACAGATTTAAATCACCACACAATCAATTGGCTCTTTGAAATAAATAAATGAGCCATTCACACATTCATCAATTTTGCAAAGATAGTAGAAGAATCACACTATGATTGAAGCACCAACTGTATGTATTGCATTAATGATAAAATTTGACCCTCATTACATTGAGTTTATACAATTTATAGAGATGAGCTCTTATTTTTGTAGCTAGGGTTTTGGCTGCATGAAACTTGAAAATAAATCTAAACTTAAGAATACATCAATGAAACTACTTCTAAAACTAAGTTAAACTATCCTAGCATGGAATTAAACCTCATGCGTTACAAAAACTAAAGTAGATCATGCATAAAATGGCTCAAAATCTAGTTGGAATTCATGCAAGCCCTCCATAGAACTCTCTGATCTTTCCCTTTATCCTTCATCATGGCTTATCCATGTGGTCTCAACTAAAAGAGGGCCAAAAATCATGTAGAAATGACCCCATAGAAGAGATCCAATTGACTAATAAATCAAGTTTGAGATAACTGAAGTCAAACGTCAGACATGCCCAAAAAATCACAGATCCTAACATTTGCCCCAAAAAAATGAAGCTCCAACAAATGACTAAGTGTTGAGATGATCTTTTATCAACTTTAGGACTTCATACTTTTAAAGGCCATAAATTATATAGGACTGAAATGTCAAAAATTAGGGTCTTTAAAAATAACTAACTGTGGAAAACTATTTTTCTTCTATACAAATTTCGGTCAAGTCCAAACTGGATGCTTATTGACTTGGAAGTACTTTTAGGTGAGCCTTATGAAACCTATCCACAATATCTTGTGTCTCTTCCAAGTCAGACATTTTAACCCCTTCAAGGAGTTCTTTTTGTCTCTCTTGGAAGGAAACTAATTCCTCTACAAATACCTTTATCTCCTCTTCTCACGACATCATCTTCTGAATCTCCTTCTTCTGTAAAATATTTGTTGGAGGTCCTTTTGTTTTGACTCCTCTGAATATACCCAAGTACTAATTGATGATGACATTCACAGAATGCATTATTTTATCATCATCTTTGTCATATAATTCTGGTCCAACCCATCAAATAACTTATGCATTTCTCCTACAAAAAGTAGACTTTCATCTCTCCTTTTATGCATCCTTTTTAGTACTTTTTAAAAAATGTTTAAAGCTCTAGTTATATCTTGGGTCTACTCATCAGAATTGTCCAGCTCTGACCCTTCATACATCTTAACCAAAACTTGGAAGCATTGCTTCTTTATTATTATGAGGTCATCCAGTGCCTTTTTCCATTTCAGGATCTTTTCCTCCACACCGTCTTCTTCTCTCATAATTTCTACCAAGGATGTGATTCCTTGAAGAATACCTCAAGAAGGCCTCAAAATCTTCTTGAGAGACACCTTGTAAAATTCTTCAAAATCTACCTTCCAGTCGACACAAGCTTGAACAAAAGAATGTTGTACATTTGTATTTACTTCACCCCTCTTCTCTAAAATGGCCTGTAATGAGGCCTACGGGTTATTAGGGTCAATGGAACCTGCTCTCTTAAGAACGAACTTCTTCATAGCCTCATTCTACTCCATCAATGATTTTATCTTCTCTTCATCTTCATCCATGAGGCCCAGAGCATGCTTCAACCCGAGGGTGGCCAAAGTTTTATTTCCTTCCCTAGTTGGCTCCCAGATCTACTTCCTCTAATACATAGTCATCTAGGGTGACTTCAGCTATACTGACATTCATTGTATGAACATCCACTAGAGTCTTCCATCTACCTTCTTGGTCTTGGGTTACATATGATAGTGTCATTGCTCGGGTGCTAGATCTAACTTCATGGAATGCTTTCCCTAATGTAGCCATATCCATTTAATCATTAGTATACACACTTGTCCTTGGCTGGATCTCCTTAGTGAACCAAGTGGGCTTTGAAAAGGAATTGAGAGGTTCATAAGGGGCTACTAGAGTTGAGGTACTCATAGTGTGTTCTATCTCTATTTCCTCATGACTCTCTTTCTCTCCTTCTCCTATTTCATGTTCTTCCATCACATTTAGCTCCCCCTCCTCATGTGCTTGTTCCTCATCATTGGTTTGTTCCTCTTCATCAACCTACTTTTCTGATCCAACATGTTCTTCTGACAACATATCACTAGTTGCCTTTGTTTCTTTCTAAGTCTATTGAGGCCCTTGTGCTACTGCTATCATGCCCTGCAAGGGAACCGGGGAAGAGAACAAAGATTCTCTTTGTAAAAGAAAACCTAACTAATGATTTATGAAATTTTTTAAATTTTTAAAAGAATTATATTAACAAAACATAGTTTAACTTAGATTCCTCCAAGGTTCCCTTCTTGTTTAATGCATAATTCATTTAAGTCCATTTAGTTTACTAGCAACTTCTTAAGCAAACTACATCACAACATTTGTAGATTCTTTATAAAGAAATACAAAGTACTTTCATTTCAATTTTCCATTTAAATCCATCTATATTCGTTAAGTATTATTTATGAATAATATGACATTTAAAGCATTAATACCATATAATAGAATCATCTAAACATTTGATACATTGAAATATAACATTGGTTTTACTAGATTTTCCTTTATTCATCAATAATGAGAACATACTACTTTACTTGAAATCTTACAAAATCCCTTTCTTTTCAACATACATCATATACATAAAGTTCATGCTTCCCTTTTCCTTTTTCCTAAGTCTACCCATTCTAGATACATCATTTTGAAATAAATTAATGATTACATTACATTCATCTCCTCTTGGGAGGTAACAATAATTTTACATCATGAATGATAAATACCAATCTTCATTCTTCAAAATAGGAATACTATGCAAGCATGAATCCTTAAGCACTGCATTCACAAAGGGTACCTTGATAAAAAGATTTACTCCCCTGTGCTAGGAGATAAACACCAAGGTCCACAAAGAAGGAATAGCTAGGCCATACCTAGGGTTGGGTAACCTTTCCCAAATAGAAAATTAAAAAAATTAAAGTATAAATCTTTTCCCAAAGGTTCTAAGGCTTGGTAGAAACTATAAGCAACAACCTAGGTGAGTGTCATCATATAGCCCTCACCCCTTGGGTTGTCTTGGTACTAGCCAGTTTAGGTCTTGGCCCCCAAGTAAGCACATGGGGAACCGAATGCCTTTCATACAAACAAGCACCATTCGATCGTACCTATACATAGGCACCTTCTCCCACTCTCATCCATAGCCTTTACTAGCACTAATGGCATGGGTGAGGCATACATTAATATTTTTAGTGTTTGAAACCATTCCCATAAGTTTTAATTAAATTATCACTTTTTAAAATAACTCTTCAGTCAGTTATCCTGGTACTAGCCACTTAGGGCCCCGACCCGCACTAAGAGCCACTCACTTAGAGTTCTTAGGGTTTCTAACCTTCACCCAAACATCACATACACATCATACATGAAGTAAAACACATCATAAAGACATATAAGAACTTACATCAAAGAATAGAAAAGAATAGGAGAGATTAGGGATGTTTAGGACAATTGCGAGCATTTAGGGAAGTCTAGAATAGTCTTGATCCTCCAAATAGTCCTAATCCCTAATCCTGCTACCTAAACACATCCTAAACCTTATTAAAGCATCTAAATGCACCATATAACCTCCACCAACAAGTAATGAACATAAATAGTTTATACAAAATTCCATATGCAAAACAAAATGCTCCATCTATGGATACTGCTTGTGCCTCAAATTTAGCTATGTCTGATTTTTTGAAATTTCCAAAATCTAGAATCTGTATCTTAAATCCTATGAAGCTAAAACCTATCCCAAACATCCTAAAGTTCTAATATTTTATAATTTATACAAATGTAAGTTAAATTATAAGAAATTAAACAAATCAAATTTATACTTAAATGTTATATTTGTATAAATCCTACCTGAACCCTACCCCATGATCAAACTGCGCATTTGGTTGGACAAGCTATGATTTTCATTCATAGAGCTACACTTTTGATAATGAAAGTTGTGCTTTTGATTCGCAGAGTTGCACTTTTGATTCCTAGAGTTGTGCTTTTGATTCACAGAGTAGTGCTTTTGATTCACATAGTAGCACTTTTGATTCGTAGAGTAGTGCTTTTCATTCACAAAGTACCCATTTTGAAAAGAATGATAGAAAATTAAAAAGATGACTAACAAAACTAACCTTTGAGTAAAATTGGGCATTATAGGGACTATGTATGCCAAATTAGGGAAAGAACCATTTGAGATCTCCCAGTTTCCATACAAAAATGGCCCTCCAATTATGATTACCATCCATCTAAACCTACTCTAGATTTGAACAATGAAAGGTGGTATAAAACTAACCTATTTCTAAGAAAGAATAAAAAAACACCATTTCCAAAGGCTTGGATGATCTTACAGACCCCTGAGACATATGGGAAGATGTCACAAGGATCCTAGGACAACTAAAAATACTCACTAATGAAAAATAAAAGACAAGCAAATACATAGCAATCATTTACAGAAAGCTTCTGATATCTATAATCATAACAACACATCAATCTTTCTCTACACAATACCAAATCATAGTTCATCTCTTAAACATCAAGCATATAAAAAAAAACACCATAATACAATATAATTGCAAACCATTAACCAACAAAAGGATCATCTCCAAGATAGATCCTACCTTGAGTCCTATGAAGTTCAACTATTGCAGACAGGAGGATCCAATCGCTCTTAGCCCAATCCAATCACCTCTTCAGACACCTTCTACTAGAAAACTAATGCTAGCCTCTTTCGGGAGAAAAAAATTTGAAAATCTTAGAGAATAATAAATTCTCTCTTCACAACTATAACTTTCCTACAAGGAATATTCTCAACAAAATATCTCTCTTCTTGAATCCAAGCTCCTATGCCAACACACCTCTAAAAAAAACTATCCTATCCACTTTTCTCAAAGATTCATCTTCCTCCCAACTGCCCCCCCCACACAGGAAATCTCTCTTGTGTATAGATTGGAGGGATTAGTTGCATAGGTACTTCAACCAATGCAACTATCCCAACTATCTATTAGTTAATAATTTGGGCTATAATTATTATTATTTAGCACAACTATTCTCGTGAAGGGAAAATAATAGTTTTTAACAATGCTCTAGTTTATGTCTCCTTAATTTAAGGATGACAATAGATAATTTAATCTTAAGAATACTTTACTAATTTACTTAAGTATGGTAATAGAATTTACTAATCCTATTTACCATTTATGAGAATAACATAAAATTATTATCTAAAAATAATTTCCTTCACAGAAATAATTATATTATATATATGTATTCATATGTGTGCACCCATATGCTTATTTGTACATATACCATAAGTAAGAAACATTATTACAACATCATAAATATTTAAATATTATGAATGTTACTATTTAAATCATATACTAAATTATACAAAATATAATCATGAATATTATAACACTTCATTAATACCGTAAAACACTTCATTATTATTGATATTGAAATCACATGCTTTAATCACATACTAACTTATTCCTAATAAGATACTCTAGTACATAAGTAGCTACTAATAAAGATAAATCAATAAATCATACCCTCACATGAATAATAATTCACATCAAAATATATTAAGAAAATTGAACATACCATGAAGAGAATAAGAGCTACCATACTCAAAACCTCATTCTCAATGAATGCGAAAGATAAGAAACGAGTTACAAGGCTCACAAAACCAACAAACTGAGAGGACACAGAAATACATCTTCAACACAAGGGACTAAATTAGGAACTCCCAAACTAAAGGTAAAAGGATTTGAGGTAGAGTTCCTTCCCGTGGAACCTTCGTGATATCTCTGTAACAACAAAAATGATCGATGATTTTGAGGGATCGCTCAGACCTGTGAAGCCATGTGGAGATGATACCCAATACCTGCAATCCTACATCACCAACAAGAAATACATGTGAAAACATATATATATACAAATTAGATATATACAAATAGATGACCAAGATCGATACATTGTGTGGACCTCAACTAAGTGAGTTACTACGACTTCATCTTGAGTCATGAAAACACATCAGACACATATCCATGAAACATAAAACATTGTGATAATGGTTAGATTCAAATCCTTGGGTTAGCTCCATAAAACATATAAAGATAGAAGGTTTTCTAATTTCATAAACATATAATGATAACCATAAATGAGCATATCAATCATCTGATAAATATATCATCATCCACGAAACATAAATGTAAATATATAGTTCTAACCATCATAATTTAATGTCCAAATCAGAAAGTCCAAGTATCACCATAGGAGAGAGTATTACATCCTTCCCCCCTAGAGTTAGGCTTACTCCTAGAAGCCTACAAATAGATATGGATAAGCATCTCTAAGTCTAGTAGCATCCTCCCATGTGAGGAATCATCATTGGGGTCCCATTGGACCCTTGCCTAATCTATGGTGTGACCCCTAAGGGTTAGTGTATGCTACTACAAAATGTGTACCGGCTCTAAAGTCAACAGCCCATCCTGTTCTTGGAGTTTTGATTATTGCTCTCTGATGTTTGACCTTCCTAAGGTCTAAAGTGGAAAATTCCTGATGAGATCTACCTGCATCACCCACCATGGGTTCTGAAGTGACTTGTCTATAGCTACTTGCTGGGGTAGACTTTTGAGGATAATTAACTACAATATGACCATGCTGGCCACAAGAGTAATATCCTATATTTCTAGTAAGATTCCTGTTGGAAATTTGGCTGAGGTATGTACATGGATGTTTTCATTATGGAAACATATGTTCCCTATGAAGATTGCATAAGCTGGAAAGTAAGTATGGAAGATCACAGACTAAATTGTCTAAGTATGAAACAGTGTTTTTGATAGAGCACCCGATACAGTTTGTTTTGGCGACATTCACTAGAGCATGATCAGAGTTTGTGTAGTTGAACATAGACTCTATGGTGTCTAAGGATACCCCATATTAGTGCAAAAAAGACTACAAACAATATGGACAAAGTTATGATTGTTTTACCGATGACAGAGTATAGCCAACAGAGCAGTTTTGAAGGCAAGACTAGTAAATGAATTAAGGGATTATTTTCCTTGTCAAAATAATGACTTAATATTATAAAGAGCTGACATCCTAGATGTTTACTCTTGGATAAAGATGTGGAAGCTATCTGGAGAAAGATATTATGTTTTTATCTTGTATAAAGATGTAATATTGTAATGTACCAAACATACTGGAAATGTAACTTGTGATAGTTGTATATTGTGATAGCGGTGAAAGTTGTTGATGTGAAGTTGTAAGTAGTACCATATTGTAATCAGTAAACATTTGTATTACTTGTTTGGGTAGTGAGCTCATCTAGTAGTTAGGTTTTGTATCTACAACTCCTAATAGGGTTGAGGCTTCTAACAAGGTCTATAGTCCCTTAACCAGGACTGATACACTATATGTATGTAATAGACTCCTAACAGGGTCAACATCCTTAACAAGATACTTTTGATTAGTGGATCTTTGTGGGTACCATCCCCACCAAGGTTTCCCTTGGCCAGGGTTTCCTTGAGAACTTATCATGTGTTATGAGTTCTTTACATTTACTGTTATGTATGCTATTTAGTCTCTTATGCTTTAAAATAATCTGTTATATTCATAAGTGGGCAAAAGTAAAAGTTTGTGAAATACTGATTCACCCCCCCCCCTCTCAATATTTCCTATTTCTAAAAATTTGTATCAGAGCCAAGTTACTCAGAAAAGGAACATTCAAGGAAAGCCTAGCAGCTTGAGTAAGATCTCTATGGATATGGATCAGTTATAGAAGAATCTTTAAGAAGCTCTTAAACAAATTGATATGCTTACTGATGAAAGAAACACTCTGAAAAGAAAGTATGATGATGCAAATAATCTTATTGGCAAATTGAAAGGTAAGATAGAAGATCTGAAATCTGAGAAGGAATCCAAAATTCTTGTTGAAGATTGTGATGATTTAGAAAAAGAAAATGTGATCCTTAAACATGAATTGAAGATAGCAAATCTGAAGCTTAGCTTGAAAGATGGAAAGGACAATTTGAGATCTAAGAATGAAAGTTTAAAGAATGAGAATGAAGATTTGAAATCTAAACTTAGCAAGGTAACATCTGAATTTGATAAAGTCAAATTGCAGTATGATGAACTTGAGAATTACAACAAGATTGTGAAAGGTGAATTGACTCAATCTAAACAAAAACTTGAGAGACTATATTCAAACAGTGAAAAGATTAATGAGCAATTATCTTATGGAAAACCATTCTATGATAAAACTGGTCTTGGATTTAACACATTGAAGATAGTTAGTGAAAGCAAGAAACTAGATCTAAATGTATGTGAAAGCAGTGAAGAAAAGAAGTTAGATGAGAACAAATCTAAAGATGCACCTAAGCAAGAAGAATCACTGAAGCAAGAAGATGCACCGAAGCAAGAAGAACCACTGAAGCAAGATGAACCATCCAAAGGTATGCAAAGAGAATTCAAAGGTAGATGTTTTTCTTGTAATACTATTGGTCATATGAAGAGAGATTGTACAGGTAAACAATTCAAACCTCTTAATGGATATTGTTATAATTGTCATGATTTTGGACATAGAGCTATTGAATGTAGAAGATCTAAAATTATTGAGAATAATTACAATAGTAGAATGCCTAGAAATACTAACAATGCAGATCAGAGATCAACTGAAGACATGAAAAGAGGAAATGGAATAGTATGCTACAGATGCAACAAAATTGGACATATTGCTAGAAATTGCAAGACATAAATCAATCAGCAAGAACCTAGATATGGAACCAATGGAATCATTTGCTAGATATGTAACAAGATTGGACACACAAGAAGATTTTTTAGAATGAAAAATGGAGGTTATCATCATCACCTAACCCTAGAAACTATGTAAGAAGGAATGACAATGCAAGAAACAAAGAGAAAGGTTGATGTAGCAATGAAGATGAAGTAAAATTTATTAAAGGCACAGATCAAGGAGGTATATTTAGCACTGAAGGTAATCAAGAAGGTAATGTATCTGATGGTAAGAATGAGTCTTTACCTAACCCTTCTTTAAGCACTTAAATTATGTAAATTTCTCTAGTTTAGGAACTTAGAATTAGTGTAGAATTAGATTTTGAATGAGTTAAGTTTTTCACAGTTAGATGAAGGTTTGTTATGTTATAATAATGCTATGGTTAAGTGCACAAAAAGAAATATTGTGTTTTGTGAGGTTGCAAGAAGATTTATGGTTGCAGGTTTATAGAATCAACTTTTTGGCATTTTAGTGGCAAAATAATTGAATGCGATGTCAGATCGAGTAAATGCTAAGTATTAAAAGATTGAAATCAAAGTTATTGTGATTATCAAGTGATTAGAAGTGATTTGGAGAGTGAAGAAAGAAGTTTGGAAGTGATTTGCTGAATCTTGAAGCGCCGATCAAGTGAATGCCCTAATTTTGTGAATTTAAGGTATTTATCTGACTAAGATCTTGAATCAATTTAAGTAATTAGATATAATCATGGATGTGTCATTGATTCACAACATTAAGGATAAGAACAGACTTATAACTAAGAAAGATCGAGTTGAACCCTCAAAAAGAGATGCTAGTTTAGCTTTATCATTCGTACCAGATGGAGTTCTTCATTTAGAGAATGTTAAATGTTATATTGGATGAAAATATGAAACCCTAAGGGAGAGTAATTTTAATGGTGAATATTAGAAATTATACAAGGATATGTCAGTGAAACAAGGTTATGAACATCTAGAAAACAATGAAATCATTAAGTACTCTATGAAATATGAATTTGATGATGAGGAGTGTACTAAGATCATTTTGAGTAGGATACATAATGGTAAATTTTGGTTAGAAGATAGAGTTATAGACATAACTACAGACCTAATTCATGATGTGATTGGATTATCAAAAGTTGGTGTAATTCCACTGAATGAGAAAAACATGAGAAAGATTGTGATTGATAACACCAGTTAAATATACAATGGTAGAGGTATAGTCATTAGTAAGATTAAGCAAGATGATGTAAGAAATTTGTGTAAGATTTTGACAACAAAATTCTATGGAAGTTCTAGAGAAGATGATATGTCAGCAGGTATGGTACACATTGCTTATTTGATGTGTGTGGAGAAGAAGCCTATGGATATGTGTGAAATTATGAGAATACAGTTGTTTGAGAATTTGGAAAAGATAAAGAAAGCTAAATACACTCACTTTAGATTTTCCTCATTGGTTACTTACATTTTCTTCCACTTGCTAAGAAGATTTCCTTACACTATTGATTGGAATGATGGTGAGAATACTATGGAAAGAATCAATAAAGTTTACATGAAACATCTTATTGAGAAGGTTAATGATAGTGTAAAGTTAGTGTTGAAAATTTTTTAGAACATTGTGGTAAATAGATAAAGAATTCCTCCATCCCTAGTTGAGAAATACAAAGATGATATATGTTTTATGGTTGATACTAATTTCACTTACATTGAGGTAGTAGAACCTAGACATGAATTTATAGACCCTCTTGGCTATGAAATTTTTGAAGTTAAATAGAAGGATATGTTAGTAGATTGTTGAAAAGTAAATTGGATGCTCATAGCAACAGATTTGGAACATATGATGAAAACTTTGATTCAACAAAGACACTCAAGGAAGAGAAACAATCAAAGAAGAGAGTGGAGACTACAATAAAGAAAATTCTAAAAGAAATAGGTATGAGTGAGCAGGAATTTGATATTGCAAGAAAGACTACAGAAGAAATTAGGCAAAGTGAAATACTATCAGTCCCACCTTTGGCATCAAGTGCAGACCCTCAAGAACCCATTCAAGTTAAGGTAAAGGTTGAAGAACTTGAGAAGGAGCAAGAAATTAGTTAGATAGTGAAACCCTCTTTTTCAGCACCAAGCAAAAGAATGAAGGCAAGTGCTTCAAGACCGGGTAAAAGACAAAAAGTAATTGTTCCACCAGTACCTAGAAGAGTTGCAGAGATAAAAGATGATGAAGTAACAATAAAGAAGAAATCATGGAAACCAAGGATAGAAAGAGTTAATGAAGACATATTGCAGCATGGAGACTTTACCAAGATGAAAAAATACTATGATTTATATGGATCCTCTAATAGATTAAATCTAGAGAATGAAATGGTTACACATATGATTTTGGAAAACAAGAAATTTGATACTATTCATGGAAAGATACTAGAAGATTTGTACAAGAGACTTGTAAGTAGAAAGATGAGAGCACAAGAAGAAGATGCTAAAATGAGAGAGAATGTGATAAGATAGTTTTGTGACATAAGAGATGATGACCACCTTAAACAGATCCTCAACCCACTTGAAACCCTATTAAGAACCAAAAGAAGAACTATACAAATAATGGGAGGTCAGTATGAACAAGTGAAGACTGAAACTGAATAGGCAATTGTGCAAGTCCTAGTAGACCTGGTAGCAAGAAAAGATAGCAAAGATCAATCAGTTGTAGAACTAGCAGAGAAATAGAGTTCAGAACAGCCAGACACAGCAGCAGAGGTAGTTGAAGTTGAAGATATTCCCTCTTCTTCTATAAACATTGGCATAGAATCTATGGACATTGAAGGAACAAAAGTTACTTTAGATTCAAATGATGTAGTACTCAATATTTTGTATAACATTGTTGAAAATTTTCCTTTGGGAGAGTAGGAAAAGAGTATTGAAATAGAGACTACATGAATAGAGAAGCAAATGGCAGCAATGGTCACTATATCTAGTACACCTATTGTACCTATGATACCACAAGAGGACATCTATTTTACCCCTAAGACTGGAAAGAAAAGAGAGATTGGTTTGATACTTGAAGATTTAGGCAAAGAAGTGGATGATGTTAATCAACTAGATTTGATCACATCTTTGAACAAAATTATTGGGAAAAATAATAAGGTCAAGAATTTGGAAGGTAGCCTAAAAGATTTGACTAAGAAACTACAAAGTGTTATATCTACAAAAGTCTTTGATTCAGACCCACTTGAAAGAGAAAAGATGGTAATAAATTCTTTTGATGTTGAGCTCATTAATTTGACTGATATTGCTAAGGTTAAGGCTTAGGAAGCTTATGAAGCTAAGATGTTGCAAAATATAAATCAGAATATCAAAAATGACATTGGCAACCTTGACATATACATTAAGAACTTAAGGAAACATCTTGAGACTGGAAAGTGTTTGTACATTCAGTGTACAAAATCTGAAAATATAATAATTGAGGAAGAGAAGAAGATAAAAGAGAAGCAAGATGAAATTGCAGCAGAGACAAACTCAATGGCCAACCCAAACATAAAGATCAGTGCAGTTGAGAAAAAGATTAGAAAATTATGTGATGAGATAAGGACTTTGAATGATGAGAAGAACAAGAAAATTATCAGGATGAACATCTTAAGAGAGCATGTCTCAATCAATTTGACTATAATAGAAGAGTAGCTAGAAGAATGTCTTACTACTAAGACATCATTTCAGAAGTTCAACTTTGAATCTCTTCAAGCTTGTCAGATTGCAGCATACGGATTGAGTACTTTACTCAATGTAGCAGAATCAATTAAGAAGGCATGGGAGAAAGATTTTGAGGCTTGGAAGTCAGATTTTGCAGATTGTGTTGCAAGCCTACCGGCTTTGCAATAAGACAGTAAGGTAAAAGTTTTGACACAATTTTTTATATCCCTTTCCACCCTTTATTTTGTCATTGTTGTCAAAGGGGGAGAGATACTTAGAAAATTGTCTATATATGATAAGGAAGGATACTCATAGGGGGATTTCTATGGAGTATTATGAAGTGTTATAGATTATGTTTATATTTTGAGGAGATATAAGGATAATATTCTATGGCCACAATTTTGATACAAATTTTGAGATTTTGACTTGTACACTTAGCCAATTTTCTCATATGTTGCCACCAATGACAAAGGGGGAGATTGTTGGCAATTTGAATGAGGTATGTACATGGATGTTTTCATTATGGAAACATATGTTCCCTATGAAGATTGCATAAGCTGGAAAGTAAGTATTGAAGATCACAGACTAAAATTATCTAAGTATGAAATAGTTTTTTTGACAAAGCACCCGATACAGTTTGTTTTGGCAACATTCACTGGAGCATGATCAGAGTTTGCACAGTTGAACATAGAATCTATGGTGTCTAAGGATACCCAATCTCAGTGCACAAAAGAGTATAGACAATATAGACAAAGTTATGATTGTTTTAATGATGACAGAGTATAGTCGATAGAGCAGTTTTGAAGGCAGAACTAGTAAATGAATTAAGGGATTATTTTGCTTGTCAAAATAATGACTTAATATTATAAAGAGCCAACATCCTAGATGTTTACTCTTGGATAAAGATGTGGAAGCTGACTGGAGAAAGATGTTATGTTTGTATCTTGTATAAAGATGTAATATTGTAATGTATCGAACATACTGGAAATGTAACTTGTGATAGTTGTATATTGTGATAGCGGTGAAAGTTGTTGATGTGAAGTTGTAAGCAGTACCATATTGTAATTAGTAAACATTTTTATTACTTGTTTTGGCAGTGAGCTCATCTAGTAATCAAGTTTTGTATCTACAACTCCTAACAGGGTTGAGGCTTCTAACAAGCCCTATAGTCCCTTAACCAAGACTGATCCACTATATGTATGTAATAGACTCCGAACAGGGTCAACATCCTTAACAAGATACTTTTTATTAGTGGATCTTTGTGGGTACCATCCCCACTAGGGCTTTCCCTTGGCCAGGGTTTCCTCGAGAACATATCATGTGTTATGAGTTCTTTACATTTACTATTATGTATGCTATTTAGTCTCTTATGTGTTAAAGTAATCTATTATATCCATAAGTGGGCATAAGTAAAAGTTTGTGATATACTGATTCAGCCCCCCCTCTCAATATTTCCTATTTCTAACAATTCATCCCTATGGAGGGTGCACTAGATTGATGATAACTTCCCTGACTACAATTTTGAGGCATACCCGAAGCTGGTTGAGGGTTTGGATAATGCTTAGAATGCTTCTAGTTGTGAGAATTATTAGACTAAGAACCCTCATTTCTATTATTGTTGCCATTATAATTATGGTTTTTGTTATATTGAAATTTCATTTTCTAGTGGTTCTGACTTCCTTTTGCTGAAAAAGGATAGTTCTTAGGACTAGGTATTCCTTGAGATTGGTTTCCCTTGAAAAATGTTCCATCCTGAGAGGTATTACCTCCATGGCTATCTATCTAGTGTCCTAACCCCAAGGCTACATTTTGTTCCACAAGATGATCCTTGATGACTGTATCATTAACTCTCTGAGGTTTGAATATTCATACATTGCCAGCCAAGCGACCATTGAGTCCTCTAAGGAAGTGTTGAGTCAGCATGGGTTCATCATCCTTATATCTTGAGTATGGCTTGAGTTCAAAGAACTTTCTCTAATAGTCATCAACTGACATAGTTAACTGCCTTAAGTTGTGAAATTCTTCCGCTCTTTCCCATCTCTAGTGGTCAGAAAGAAATCTAGCTCAAAAGATTTCTAGGAATAGTTCCCATGAAAGAGTGGTAATATCTATGTGAAGTTTCTTTTTCTCTATTTCCCACCAAGTGGATGCAAATTCTCTAAGGTTAATGACTACAAACCGGGCTTTGGTATTGCTACTATTAGGATGCATGGAGAAAAGTCTTTCTAAGTCTAGCAGCTAGGTTTCAGTGGTAGATCCACCTTGAGTTCCCTTAAATGGGTTATTCTTAGTCATAAGGAGTTCTCACATGTGAGAATCACATAGAGCATCTTCTTCCACTACCTGATCTCTCTTCTTAGGACTCCTTTCCCTTTGCTCATGGTGAGTGTTAGTCTCCCCATGGTGACCTCCATCCTACCCTACATCTAACCTCTATAGAATCTATTATAGGAGATCTTGTACTTGAACCCCATGAGAACCTCTAGATTGGTTATTAGATTGATCCCCTCTTCCCTCATATTGTTCTTCTTCTTGAGAACTTTCCTGTTGAGATCTAGGAGGGGTGTTTTGGGTACCTCCCTTTCTACCATGGGTTATACGAGGCATCCTGCCATAGGTAATGACAAGAATAAGTTTTAAGGGTCCTAGTTAGTGTTGGTAATTTGGCCGAGTTGGTTACATAGATGTTGTCATTATGGAAACATATGATCCACATGAAGATTGCATAGGTTAGAGAGCTAGTATGTCAGAGTGCAATGAAAAATTGTTTAAGTACGAGACAATGTGTTTTTGCCAGTGAACCTGAAGATAGTTTTGATTAGTGATGTTGATTGGAGTAAGTTCAATGCTTTCACACTTCAAAATAGACTCTATGGTGACTATTGAAGACTCACCTTAGAGAGAAAGTTTGTATGGGATGTACAGAAGAAGTTATGATAGTTTTACTAAAGACAATATCAAGCTGACATGATAGAATATGAGGACAAAATTGATCAAGAGTTAAGGGATTATTTTGTTTATCAAAATAATGACTTAAAGGGATGACATCCTAGATGTTAACCCTTAGGTAAAGATATTTTCTAATATGATAGCCGACTAGAAGAGTTATTAGCCTTAATAACTTGTATAAATGTAATTGTAAAATGTAAGTGAAACAGTGTGATATGATGTATATGTAATAGAGATAGTGAAAGAGTAGTGAAGAGATATTTATACAAGCAATATAAGGTTATGTACCTTGACCTCTTTTTGTAATTAGTAAATATTGTATACTACTTGTTTGGGTAGTGGGCTCATCTGGTAATCATATTTTGTACTACCAACTCCTAACAGGGTTGAGGCTTCTAACAAGGCCTATAGTCCCTTAATCAGGACTGAGACACTATATACATGTAATAGAATCCTAACAAGATCAACATCCTTAACATGATACTTTTGATTAGTGGATCCTTTTGGGTACCATCCCCAATTGGGTTTTCCCTTGGCCAGGGTTTCATCAAGAAGAAATAATGTGTTATGAGTTCTTTTGTTTTATTGCTATGCATGTTGTTTGGCTTTCTATGTTATGCATGCATTAAGATTATATGTTATATCCATAATTAGGCAAAATTAAAAGTTTGTGAAATACTAATTTACCCCCCCTCTCAATATTTCCTATTTCTAACAATTGGTATCAGAATTTGATGTCAAGAAGATCAAGGATCCCACAGTCTCTTGTGGAGAAGTATAAAAATGAGATATGTTTCATGGTTGATATTGAGTTTACATACATTGAAGTAGTAGAACCTAGATTAGAGTTCATAGACCCTCTTGGCTATGAAATATCTAAGATTGAAATAGAAGAGTATGTGAGTAGATTACTTAAGTGCAAAATGGATATTCACAGTAACAAGTTTGGAACCTTTGAGGAGAACTTCAACTCTGCAAAGACCATACTTGAACAGAGGCAGTCAAAGAAAAGAGTTGAGAGTACAATCAAGAAAATTCTTAAAGATACAAGAATGACTGAGCATGAGTTCATGGTAGCCAAGCAAACAATAGCAGAAATTAGAGAAATTGGACAAAAGGAAGTTTTGTCTATGCCACCTTTATCATCAATTGTAGTACAACAAGGAGTAACACCAGTTAAGGTGAAAGTGGAAGAAATAGAGAAGGATCAAGAAATAAGAAAACCCACTAGATCAACCTCCTCCACACCTAGAAAAAGAGTAAAATAGATTGCTACTAGACTAGGTAAGAGGTAGAAGACCTTGGTGCCACCAGTTCCAAGGAAAATTGTAGAAATCAAAGACGAGGACACTCTTGTTAAGAAGAAAACTTGGAAGCCTAGAATTAAAAAGGTTAATGAACAAATCATTCAAGATGGAGACTTTACAAGGATGAACAAATATTATGATCTATATGATTATGTTGAGAGATTTAATCTAGAAAATGTAGTGGTGAAGCGTATGATTTTATCTGATAAGAAGTTTGATACAATTCAGGGTAAGATACCTGATGACTTGTACAAGAAACTTGTAAATAGAAAGAAGAGAGAATCAGAGGAAGACATAACTATTAGAGAAAATCTAGTAAGAAAAATTTGTGATGTGAGAGATGATGAACACTTCAAACAAATCATGAATTCTCTAAACACCCACTTGAGAACAAAGAAGAGAACTATTTAGATTATGAGAGGAAAATATGAAGAAATTAATGCAGAAATAAAGCAAGCAATCATCAAGGTTATGACAGAGAATGTTGGAGAACCATCAGTTGTAGCAAAATCTAAAGATCAAGTAGAAGAAGAAGAACAAGAGGACATTCCCTCTCCACCAGCCATAAATATTGATGACAAAGCTATGAATGTTGAAAGAACAAAGATCACCTTGGATAGTGATGATAACTTCTTCAAGAATCTTGAAAAAATTGTTGACAATTCAGCTTTTGAAGAATCGGATAGTGCTAAAGGAGAAGAGAAGACATAAACCAAAGTTGAAGAACCTACAGTGACAGAGAAGAAAGCACCTATTCCCACTCAAGAAGAAATCAGTCTTACACCTGAGACTAGAAAGAAAACTCAGATTGGATCTATGATTGAGAATTTGGGAAAGGAAGTAGATGATGATGATCAGATGGAATTGATCACATCTTTGAATAGGATCATCGGAAAGAAAAAGAAAGTAAAGAGTATTGAAGGATTCCTAAAGGAACTTAATGAGAAGTTACAAGGCATTGTAACTACACAAATTGTAGAAGCTAACCCTCTAGAAAGAGCAAAGAAAGTGATGAATACTTTTGATGATGAGTTTACCAACTTATTTGAGATAGCAAAGGTAAAAGCGCAAGCAACCTATGAGGCCAAAATTCTTTTGAACATTAATCAAAATATTAGGAATGATATCAGTACCCTTGATATTTGCATAAAAGACTTGAGAAAGAATTTAGAAATAGGTAAATCTTTGTACATTCAGTGTACAAAATCAGAGACCTTGGTAGCAGAAGAAGTTCAGAAGATAAAGATGAAGGAAGTAGAAATTCAAAATGAGACAAACCTTCTTTCAAGCCCCAATGTGAAGGTAATTGATATTGAGAAGAAAATCTGTAAGATTTATGATGAAATTAGAGTTCTACAAGATGACAAGGATAGGAAGATGAAGAGATTCACTCTTTTAAGAGAGAACATTTCTATAAATTTGAGCATTGTTGAAGGGCAACTGGAAGAATGTCTTTCAGCCAAGACATCTTTTCAGAAATTTAGTTTTGAGAATCTCCAAGAATGTGAGATTGCATCCTATGGATTGTGCACACTACTTAGTGTGGCAGATTCAATTAAGAAATTATGGGAGAAAGAGTTAGAGGCCATGAAGATTAACTTTGTAGATTGTCTTGCAAGCCTACCAGCTTTGCAATATTGAATCAAGGTATAACTTTTTGTGAACATAGTTTTGTAACCCTCCTTACCATATTTTTGTCATTGTTGTCCAAGGGGGAGAGATATATAGCAAAAACTTGATAAGGATTCATACTCATATGGGGAGTACTATATAGAGACAAGATTTTTGGAGTCATAAGGACAGTATATACATATTTTATATTATGGCCACAATTTTGAAATTTTGAAGTCTAGGACTTAGCCAATTATCTCATATGTTGCCACCAATGACAAAGGGGGAGATTGTTGGAAATTTGGCTGAGTTGGTTACATAGATGTTGTCATTATGGAAACATATGATCCACATGAAGATCACATAGGTCAGAGAGCTAGTATGTTAGAGCGCAATGCAAAATTGTCTATGTATAAGATAGTGTGTTTTTTCCAGTGAACCCGAAGATAGTTTTGATTAGCAATGTTGATTGGAGAAAGTTCAGTGCTTGAACACTTGAAAATAGACTCTATGGTGACAATTGAAGACTCACCTTAGAGTGCAAGTTAGTATGACATGTATGGAAGAAGTTATGATAGTTTTACTAAAGACAGTGTCAAGTTGACAAGACAGAATATGAGGACAGAATTGATAAAGAGTTAAGGGATTATTTTGTTTATCAAAATAATGACTTAAAGGGATAAAATCCTAGATGTTAACCCTTGGGTAAAGATATTTTGTCATATGATAGTCGACTGGAAGAGTTATTAGCCTTAATAACTTGTATAAATGTAATTGTAAAATGTAAGTGAAACAATGTCATATGATGTATATGTAATAGCGATAGTGAAAGAGCAGTGAATACATACTGATGCAAGCATTATAAGGTTATTTACCTTGACCTCTTTTTTTAATCAGTAAATATTGTATATTACTTGTTTGGGCAGTGGGTTCATCTGGTAATCGCATTTTGTACTACCAACTCCTAACAGGGTTGATGCTTCTAACAAGGCCTATAGTCCCTTAATCAAGATTGATACACTATATGCATGTAATAGACTCCTAACAGGGTCAACATCCTTTACAAGATACTTTTGATTAGTGGATCTTTGTGGGTACCATCCCCACTGGGGTTTTCCCTTGGCTAGGGTTCCCTTGAGAACAAATAATGTGTTATGAGTTCTTTTATTTTATTGCTATGCATGTTGTTTAGCTTTCTATGTTATGCATGCATTAAGATTGTCTGTTATATCCATAATTGGGAAAAATTAAAAGTTTTTGAAATACTGATTCACCCCCCCCCTCTCTCAGTATTTCCTATTTCTAACAGTTAGAATTTTGTTTTAAGTTTTTACTAATATGAATAACAAGTTTAAGAAGTATAAGACAAATTCTCTAAGCCCTAGTGTAGCAACTTAATACTCTGATAGCAAAGATAATATGCCGCATAAGGGAACTGAGGAAGAGAACAAAGATTCTCTTTGTAAAAGAAAACCTAAGTAATGATTTATGAAAATTTTTAAAATTTTAAAAGAATTACATAAACAAAACATAGTTTAACTTAGATTCCTCCAATGTTCCCTTCTTGTTTAATTCATATTTCATTTAAGTCCATTTAGTGTACTAGCAACTTCTTAAGCAAACTACCTCACAACATTTCTAGATTCTTTATAAAGAAATACAAAGTACTTTCATTTCAATTTGCCATTTAAATCCATCTATATTCATTAAGTATTCTTTATGAATAATATGACATTTAAAGCATTAATACCATATAATAGAATCATCTAAACATCTGATACATTGTACATATAACATTGATTTTACTAGATTTTCCTTTATTCATCAATAATGAGAACATACTACTTTACTTGAAATCTTACAAAATCCCTTTCTTTTCAACATACATCATATACATATAGTTCATGCTTCCCTTTTCCTTTTTCCTAAGTCTACCCATTCTAGATAAATCATTTTGAAATACATTAATGATTACATTACATTCATCTCCTCTTGGGAGGTAACAATAATTTTACGTCATGAAAGATAAATACCAATCTTCATTCTTCAAAACAGGAACACTATGCAAGCATGAATCCTTAAGCACTGCATCCGCAAAGGGTACCTCAATAAAAAGATTTACCACCGAACCACATGGATGCCAAAAGGTCCACTCCCCTGTACTAGGAGATAAACACCAAGGTACACAAAGAAGGAATAACTAGGCCATACCTAGGGTTGGGTAACCTTTTCCAAATAGAAAAAAAATAAAAAATATAAATATAAATCTTTTCCCAAAGGTTCTAAGGCTTGGTAGAAACTCTAAGAAACAACCTAAGTGAGTGTAATTTCATAGCCCTCACCCCTTGGGTTGTCCTGGTACTAGCCACTCCAGGCCTTGACCCCAAAGTAGGCACCTGCGGAACCGAATGCCTTTCGTACAGACAAGTGCCATTCGATCATACCTATACATAGGCACCTTCTCTCACTCCCATCCATAGCCTTTACTAGCACTAATGCCATGGGCAAGGCATACATTAATCTTTTTAGTGTTTGAACCTCTTCCCATAAGTTTTAATTAAATTATCACTTGTTAAAATGACTCTTTAGTCAGTTATCCTGGTACTAGCCACTTAGGGCCCCAACCTCGCACTAAGAGCCACTCACTTAGTGTTCTTAGGGTTTCTAACCTTCACCCAAACATCACATACACATCATCCATGAATTAAAACACATCATAAACACATCTGAGAACTTACATCAAAGAATAGAAAATAATAGGAGAGATTAGGGATGTTTAGGACAATTATGAGTGTTTAGGGAAGTCTAGAATAGTCTTGATCCTCTAGATAGTCCTAATCCCTAATCCTACTTCCTAAACACATCCTAAACCTTATTAAAGCATCTAAATGCACCATATAACATCCACCAACAAGTAATTAACATACATGTTTTATAAAAAATTCCATATGCAAAACACATTGCTCCATCTATGGAAACCTCTTGTGCCTGGAATTTAGCTAAGTCTGATTTTTTGAAATTTCCAAAATCTAGAATCTGCATCTTAACTCCTATGAAGTTGAAACCTATCTGAAACATCCTGAAGTACTAATATTTTGTAATTTATATAAATATAACTTAAAGTATAAGAAATTAAATAAATCAAACTTATACTTAAATGTTATATTTGTATAAATCCTACCTAAACCCTACCCTGGGATCAAACTGCGCATTTGGTTGGACAAGATACGCTTTTGATTCACAGAGCTATGCTTTTGATAATGAAAGCTGCACTTTTGATTCACAGAGTTCCACTTTTGATTCCCAGAGTTGTGCTTTTGATTCATAGATTAGTGCTTTTGATTCACATAGTATTGCTTTTGATTCATAGAGTAGAGCTTGTGATTCACAGAGTACCACTTTTGAAAAGAATGACATAAAATTAAAAAGACCATTGACAGAACTAACCTTTGGGTAAAATTGGGCATTATAGGGACTGTGTATGCCAAATCAAGGAAAGACCCATTTGAGATCTCCCAGTTTCCATAAAAAAATGCCCTCCAACTATGATTACCAGCCATCTAAACCTACTCTAGATTTGAACAATGAAAGGTGGTATAAGACTAACCTGTTTCTAAGAAAGGAAAAAAAAACACCATTTCCAAAGGCTTGGATGATCTTATAGAACCCTGAGACATATGGGAAGATGTCACAAGGATCCTAGGACAACTAAAAAAACTCACTAATGAAAAATAGAAGACAAACAAATACATAGAAATAATTTATAGAAAGCTTCTTATATCTATAATAGTAACAACCTAGAAATCCTTGTCTACACAATACAACATCATAGTTCATCTCTTAAACAACAAGAATATAAAAAGAAAAACCATAATAAAATAGCATTCAAAACCATTAACCAACAAAAGGATCATCTCCAAGATAGATCCTACCTGGAGTTCTGCGAAGAGAAATTGTTGCAGAGAGGAGGATCCAAGTGCTCTCAGCCCAATCCAATCACCTCTTCAGACTCCTACTAGCAAACTAATGCCAGCCTCTTCTGGGATAAAACCAACTGAAAATCTCAGAGAATAATAAATTCTCTGTTCACAACTATGGCTTTCCTACAAGCAATATTCTCAACAAAATGATGTCTCTTCTTGAATCCAAACTCCTATGCCAACACACCTCTAAAAAAAACCATCCTATCAACTTTTCTCAGAGATCCATCATCCTCCCAACTCCCCACATACATAGGAAATCTATGCTATGTATAGATTGGAGGGAGTAGTTGCATGGGTACTATAATCACCTAAAAATGGACAAAGATAATTTAACGATAATTCAAAGAAAATTAAGTAAAATCAAAGAAAATCAAGGACAAAATTGAATCAATTGAGTCACAATGCATAATTAGCCAATCAAAATGAAAATCAAATCCTAATTCAAGATTAATCAAAATTGAGAACATTTTAATCAAGTGCAATCAAATCAAAATACAATTAATTTAATTAATTGTATAGTCTCGGATTAAATTAAATTCAACCCATTCAAGGGGTGCATGACTAAACTAAATCAATGAAATCAATTAATACAAATCAATTGCTCTCAACAACCACAAAAGAGAGGAAAATCAATCAACCAATGAGATTAAAGGAAAGACATTCACATGGATCAAGCCAAATTGAATCTCATTCACTCAAAGTGAAAAGGAATGTTGACCATTGATATTGTCTACTTGTCCCAAGCTTTGAGGACACAAACTTTGCATTGTCTTCAAAGGGTGGAACCAAGGACTCAACCAAGGCTTAACCATGATCAAACACAACTACACCCCCTACCATTGGGAAAATCTATAAAAGGAAGACTAAATTCCTTCATTAAAGGATAACCACATATCTGAGAATTGCATCCAACCTCTTGCAATTTGAGTTTAGAAAGGAATTTGAGAGCATTTTAGAATTTATCTTGATAATTGTTAGCTTTAGCATTTTTTATCTTTATCATTCTCATTCTAGGACTATCATTAATGAGAGCTTGCTGAGAGCTTTTTATTAACATTCTTAGTTAGAGAGCCATAGGATGCTCAATTAGTCATTGATTTAGCTAAATAGTTGCTCTATTGTGGTTTAATTTAGTTACTATTACATTTATTATTGATGATTAACCCTAATTCTATGAAGATACTTTTATTAGTCTACAAAATAGTGCCCACCGTGGGGCTCTAAGCCTCATTTTATCAATTTCATCATTTGGATCATATTTTGTATGCTTGTATTTGCTATTTTTTGTGAATATTTTACAGGAAATAGGTTAAATCACGCGTACAGTCAATTCAGTCATGCCTGCAATCACTCAGATGATGCTTACAATCTCTGTGTCAACATTTCTTTACTGAACATTTGCATGTGGTCGATAACTTCTATTTCATCTTAAATTCTTTATTGTTGCTTACAATCAGAATGATCACACCTGTGCGATAAAGCTATAATACCTTTGCCTCCACAAGTCACGCCTGCTAGTTGAGAAGTGTCACTTTTTGATAATCTATTATCACTTGTGACCGAGCTTTGTGAAGCAACTTTAAATATTCTTTGCACTTAGCAGTAAATTGTTTACACTTGTTTAACTTTTTGTTTCATCTGTGTCACTTTAAGTGTCACTTGCTAATATTAAAGTTATGCCTGCAAACAATTTGATATCACGTATTTGCTGGACAATGTAGCTTTTAGTTTTTTGTCTTAATTTTCTTTCAGATTGATAAATTCATTTATCTAACTCTTTGTTTTTATGTTTTGACTATAAATGAGCAGGCATCGAAAAGTTCAGAAGCCAGAAAGAAGGTTTAATCAAGAAGGGAAGGCACTAGCTAAGAAGATAAAGAAGGAAAACATAGCACATATCAAGGTTGTTCTTGAGTCAACACAAGAGGAGGAAAATCAGGTATATCAGAAATACCTTGCTATTATTGAAGCTTATAAAAGGAAATTTGTCTCTCTTAATTGGATCTTTAGTCCTTAGTTCAAGTTTTTGTTTGAAAATTTGCAAACAAGGTGCTCAAAATTCATTACATAAATCTTTGCTTCGTCAATTTCAATTTTGGCTTCCCCTCATTGTGATTGTTAGTGTTGACTAACTTGCTAGAGGACAAACACACTTGGAAGGAGCTATTGCCAAGGTAAGATGAAAATAATGAAATCACTAAAAAATGCCCCTAACTTCGGTTAGCTACAAAGAAAGAGGTAAGCCTAAAATCCTTACCTTGTGGCATTTGGTGCATTTAAAATCTTGTAATTAAGAAGGATTAAAGAATCAAACACATAAATCAAAATGCCTTGTTTGTGGAAGAGAGTAAAAATACTCAAATCCCTATAGTTAGTGGGTGAAATCAATTGAACCTTGTTAATTGTGTTTGGGAACTAAAGGGAAAGTTAGGGATATGCTCTTCACCTTCTTCCAAAATTCCCAAAAGCTTAACCTTAATTCCATTTTCCTTTCTTTCAAAATGAACATGCTAGAACTTTAGTGAGCTCACGTCCTGAGTTTGCCTTAACAAGGCCAGTGAGAGAGACAGCCCAAAGTGGGACACGCTTGATTTTTCCATGAGAATCCAACCCACTATAAAATAAAATGCATGCATCCTTAATGGGGTGTATGACAAAAGGGTCTTAAATTTTTTGAATTTCCTCTAGTAGTCCTCACGGATTATGTGAATTTGTACTTCGGTGCATGTGGGAAACCCCTTAACATACTTGGTGTATGAAAGATTAAAGTCCATTTTGAATGGAATCCACAATAAAACCTTGATAAAGTATCAAAGACCACCTTGTAGAGCCATGTTTACGAACCAAATTTTGTGCTAAGGTAGGTGCTTGAAGTGTCTTCTTGTGAAAAATCCATGACAATGTTCTACAAATTAAACATTTTGTGTTTAAGAGGGTAAAAAGAGACAAGTGAATGTGTGGTTGTTGTGTTTGAAATACATAAACAAGTGAGAGATATCCATTGAAAATCATCTTATATTTTTAAATCTCTTCAATAAAAAAATCAACAACTCTCATATCAAGGATCATTCTAAAATGACCCCTTGTTGGATGCCAGTTTCCATGTGGTCCCAAACATATAGGGTATCATTACAAGGTGATAGCACTCTTGTTACAAATGAAGGGCAATCGATTGAGTACCAAAGTGTGTTTCAAGGTCATAACCAAGAAGACCTTTTTCCAAATTTATTTGAATCAAAACTTGGCGAGATGGATACGAATTCAGCATATCATAATTTTCAACAAGGAAATAACCAAAATATCAACAATGCCAACCAAAATCCTATTGAGACACTTGACGAAAGAGTTGATAAGGCTTCCTAAGACCTATATTTCCTAGAGGTTATGGAGAAATTGATAGATAGGGATAAGGAGAACTTTTTTTTAAACCTAGCACAAAAGGGAGTGAAGCTTCCTCATAATTTGATATTGACCAACTTAGGAAGGACCAGTAGCAAGATGATCCAATGAAAGCTATGACTAGGAAAATTAAGGCCTTCCAAGAACAAATTGATACCCTAAAGAAGGAAGCTAAACCTAAGGCCTTCTCCATTGAAGCTTTGTGTCCTTTTCCTTTCAACAAAAGCCTAGTTATGGTATCATTTCCCTTCAACACCATTTTTCCTAAATATGATAAATACATGGGTAAAATAGACCCCCGGGATCATTTAAGAGAGTTTTGCACCCTAAGTGTAGAGTTCATGCATAATGATATGTACCTAATGAGACTCTTTCCTAGATGCTTAGGAGGTCTCGCAATGGAGTGGTTTTCAAAACTACCCCAAGGAATAAAGACCTTTGAGGAGTTGGCTTTAAAGTTTGTAACCCATTAATCTTACAACATTGAGCATGAGATCATGATGCTCAAGTTATGTGATGCCAAGCAAAAAGATGGAGAGTCCTTAGGATTCTTACAAAGGTGGAGGATAGTTTTCGCAAGGTATCCATGAAGTATCCCCAAGAAAGAGAAGATGAAGATCTTCACCAATAACTTGACCGCAAAAATGAACTATCGATTACAACTTCAATGTCCTCCAACATTTGAAAAACTTATTGATAATGGAGTTAAGATTGGAGATGTTTTGGTCAAAAGAGGTGAGATTAAATTATTTAAAGACAATAAATCCAACAACAGCAACAACAACAATAATAATTATGTCCCTAAGTATTTTAATAATCAAGGATCCAACAATCACAATGATAAATCAAAATCATGGATTAAAAATAACAATAAAAATCTTGTGAATGATGGGCTTGTGGGGTCACACAACTTCAAGTCTACTCCTTTTATTCTACCATATGGAGTGAATTCTTCAAAAAATGTAAATCAAGCAAACAAAGCTCCATATAACACTAATAATTCCAACACTTCCAACAATAAGACTTGGGATAAGTCAAAACCTTACTCCAACTATATTAAAAAGAAATTCACCTACTTAGGTGAACCTTTGGAGAATGTACTAAAGACCTTGATTGCCAATCAAGTTATCGCATTACCCAACATCTCAAGTTATGAACCTCAAGTCAAGCCACATTGGTGGAATGAATCTCATCATTGTGAATACCATCGAAATAGAGGTCATCCAACCAATGAATGCATGAGATTGAAGCACTTGGTGCAAGATCTAATTGATAATGGGACCATCAAAATCGAAGGACCTCAAAACAATGAGGACCATATGGCCTATAAGAACCCCTTTTTGAATCATGAAAAGGGTGATTCATCCAATGTGAATCAAAATAAAAAAAAAGGGTAATGAGAAAGTGAACTTTTCCCACACTTATGATAGCACAATAAATATCCTAAGGGAAGACGACCAAATCATAAATGTTGTCATAGTAAAAGGAAAATCAAGAGAAGCATCAGCAAATGTGGTCATTAAGGGGCAAGCCTCAAAAATTGTCATACCTAATAATGCTCCAAAAATTGTGTTGTCAAATCAAGCTTCCACATCATCATCAGAACAATACAACTTGGTTGACCAATTGCAAAGAACTCCCGCTCAAATCTCTATTCTTGAGCTGCTCAAACTATCACCAATCCATAAGGATATCTTGGAAAAATCCTTGTTGGAAACAAATGTGCCTCTAAATTTGGAGGTAGACAAATTTCAAAACATGCTAGGGCACCTAATTGCACCTCATTGCCTATCATTTTCTGAACAAGATGATATGTCTTGTAATCATCCCCAAAATCTGCCCTTACATATAGAAGTATTGATCCACAAACATAGGGTGAAAATAGTTCTTATAGATGGAGGTGGTGGCCTAAATATTTGTACCCTTAGCTTGGTGAAAGCCTTAGGATTTTATGAGGAGGCTATTGACCCAAAGAAAAAGATAACCATAAAAGCCTACGATGATGAAGAAAGAGCGTTAAGAGGAGTCATAGTCTTGCCCATAAGAGTTGGTCCCATGCAAAAAGAGACCATATGTCAAGTGTTGGACTTGAATTTGACTTACAATATTTTTTTAGGAAGGCCATGGATCCACGAAATGCAAGCCGTTCCTTCAACTTGTCATCAATGCCTAAAATTCCCATATCAAGGGCAAGAGATGATGGTAAGTGGAGACCTCAATCCATTTCAATATTGTAATAATGTCAAACCTATTAATGACACATTGGTTCCACACAATGCTGAAGGGTCTACATCAAATAAAATAGAACAAGGCCAAAGTTCAAAGGATATTACTTTGTTGAAAGGAAAAGGAAAAATGGAAGAAGAAATTGTTGTTAAAGACACACCAAAACTCATTAACCAAACTACATCGACTAAAGGAAAAGAGAAGGATAATGAGAATAATATTATTGAAGAACCAAAAGAAGACTCCTTATCAAAAGATGCCATCCAAGTGTATACTAAAGAAGAACATTATCAAAAGATGGACCAAATGATGAAAAACTTTGATAAGCAATGCAAGATCAAATGAAAAGGAGTAGGAGAATACTCCTTATCTATGATGGATCTACCCTTATCACCAAAGTCCTTTGGAAAACCTCCAAGTCTACCTCATAGATATAATGAAAACTTTGTGAGGGAAATTACATCATCTACCATGAGTGAAGAGGATAATTATAAGGAAACTTAGGTGCAAAAACAACTTCCTACACTAATCTCTAAAGGAAAGTATTGTGCAAATTCTTTTAAATCCTTACAATTTCAGATTCGTTAACTACTTTAACAATGATATTGCAGCCATATACCATGTCTATATAAATTAGAGAATGACATAATGATTTACCCTAGGGAAACCTTTCGGTAAAAACCCCAGCACTCTAAAACCTGCACAGTGTATTAATCAAAACTATTACAATTTACAATACACTTGCAATGCAAGTTCTTTCAGAAGATTTTCCAACTCTTGAAGATAAATCATGGTAGCATAAAATTTTCCAACAATACACTTGCAATGCAAGTTCTTTCAGAAGATTTTCCAACTCTTGAAGATAAATCATGGTAGCATAAAATGTTCCAAAAATACACTTCCTTCTCCTATCTTTGCAACCCTAAAAATGCTTATATCATACGCTTCCCTTTTTTTAGGGCAACTTCCAAAGATAGCCGTATTAGGGTTTTACCATTCTCTGAGAAAATAGGAACCTAAAAATTTGAATCCCATGATTGGGGAAGAGTGTACAGTACTCAACTTTATTAGTTGCCACATGTCTTCACCCATCATTGATTCTTCTAGACATAGCTCTTACGTGTCATAGGAATCTATCATAACCATTTTAGCCATGATCTCCTTACACACAATTCAAGATGTCAACACATCAAGTAAGAATAGGAATTATCCAAGGTTGAGAAACCTTATTCCTAACATTCTCCCACTTGTTGAACACCTTGTAAGAGCAACAAGAACAAAACAGGAACTAACCACTATAGGCCAAAAGGCCCATAGACTCTGAACACCATCTGAACTTCTTAGTGCCCACTGGTTTCATTAATGCATCTACAACATTCTTCACAGTATCTACCTTCTCCAAATTTACCTTTCCATCTTAAACCATATCTCTCACAAAGTGAAACTGCACATCAATGTGCTTCATTCTGGCATGGAAAGTTGGATTCTTCGCAAGGCAAATAGTGCTCTGACTGTCACACCAAATAGTAATATATTCTACATCAACACCAACATTAGAACACAGTCTCCTAATCCAAATGGCTTCCTTACAAGCATGAGTAGCAGCCATGTACTCAACTTCTATAGTGGACAAAGCAACCATAGGTTGTCACTTACTCATCCAATTGATGGCACCACCAAACATAGTGTACACATAAGCACTGGTGGATCTCTTGCTATCAATATCACCTACCTGTAATGCCCAAAAGTTCGGGACAAAACACAACCAAAAATTTTTTTTAAAAGGTTAAAAGTTCCACGTTAAAGATGCGGGTAAGAGGAGTCAATGATGAGGTCACAAAAGATTCAGGTGATCAACCTCAACAATGTTGTTTTCCCATAGGATGCTAGTTGAAATTTCAATAAATTTAAAGAAAAACATTAATTAATGATATATATTCAAAAATTATAATTAAATAACATATAAGAAATTAATTAATAATTATAATATATTAATTAATTAATATATTTATTAAATAGTTAATATACTATAATATATCAATTAATATAATAAACATGCTATACCATTAGCACATGGTACCTTAAACCATAACAAAAATAACTTATTAAAACATTGTCAAATAATAACCATTTATAGATATTGACATTACATTAATTTAAAACATTTCTAAAAAAATACTAACCAACTACAATCATTAACAAGACTTCAATCCCATAAAATAATAATTAACTAACAACCTAAACTAACTTATCTAAAATACTAACCTACTCACTAAACTAATCATCTTACCAAGTCAACTAGCCTATCTCCCTACTCTTAGCACCCTATCAAATCACAAAGGACAATGGAGGGGTGTGCAATTTAAGAGAGGGAAGGAAATTTAATTCAAGTTTTAATGCCCATCCCCAAGACCTGCGCCCAACTTGCACATGGGGAAGTGGGAGTCATGAAAAGGAAGTGAGATGTGGGTCCCACTCCTTTTCCATAACATGGGAAAGTGCCCAAACAAATTTTAAGTTTAATGCAAGCATGGACATGCCAAAGACCTGCGTGAGTTTATGAAGTCAAAAAAAGTAAAGTCATGAAGAAAAAGCTTGATGATGTGTCACCCAAGGACACTTTCTTTACCAATCCAAAGGTTTGCATTTAAAACAAAGATTAGACATCCCTCCACATGCGCCTAGATAAGGGAAAGATTATAATGAAGTATGGGGCGCACTTCAAGGGAGATGAAAAGGGCTGCAATAAGTATCACCTGGGTCCCACTACAAATTCAAACCAAAGCAAGTTGATAAAGTCAAAAAGCAGCGCCTATTAGGACTAAGGAGGGGACATCATAAAGTTTGGGTTTGACCTTCATGTGACTTGCGCCCCAACCAATGCATTAATTAAATGAACAAGACTGCTCTACCATAAACATGCGCCATTTTCCATGACAGAAGGTAAATGCAATAAAGTGATGTTTTAGTATATATTTTAATTGATTTATAAGGTGAGGTGGCAAGGTTTATTATTTTTAATTGACTGTGGTATGGATTTTGTATGGGATTTTTATCCCATACAAAATCCAGAGAGCATTTTGCTCTCTTAAAATCTGGAGAGTGTTATTTTGCTTACACTATTTTTACATCTTCTTGCAAACTATGAGTAGTATATCGTAATCATTTAATTAGTCTCCTTAATGCATAAGGAAGTATATTGTCTTAAGATTGATAGAGTATCAATAAGGGTTAAATATAGTTTGATTGCAAATCAATTGAGATATCAACATATAAATTAATTTGTTCATTCTTTCATAGATGTTTCATTACAATTGATAGGTCTAAAAGAGTGATATGAATCAAATGGAGATTATTTTCAATGATCATGACATTTAAATCATCATATATGAATCTGCAATATTCCTACTTCAACCAAAATATGAAATCTTATTGAAATTGATACAATATCTATTCTATCAATATTGAGAACTCATTTCACAAGAAGGAATGACTTCCTTATCTCAAGAAGTAGAATACATTGGATATGGAAGAAATGATTCATCATTTTCAATATAGTCATCTCCTCAACTAAAATACATATTCTTTGTGATAAAGAAGTATTCACATTTACAACTAATTAATCCCAAACTGGTGTAGATACTCAATGAGAGTTCAAGATGGAATAACAAAACTCATCTTCATTACTAATCTCTTACAACTTCACAATAGCCAAAAGGCATACAAACAACATTACAAAATACAACAAGAAGATGATCTTCAACAAGGATCAACAATACCACATCATAGGATAATTCTACACCAAGAGAGTGGACTTTTTCAAGCATCATCCACATGAGTCTTGACATCCAAACCTGCAAATAAAAAAAATGGAGAACCATGGCCAAACGGGTATGCAACAAGATCAACAAGATGCTCACAAACAATTCACACAAATGCACATACAACAAATTACTCCCTTCCAAGGTTACACAAATGAGTCTTACAAGCTCATTGAGAGGGTGGAGGTGGGCTTTTCCAAGGGGAGAATGCCATTACATACAAATTTTCTCACCATGAGTATTCAAATGCCTCTTCAAGGCTACATATCCAAATGCCTCTTCAAGGCTACATATCCATGCATATCCAAATGCCTCTTCAAGGCTACATATCCAATATCTCCATACACATACTTTGCTTATCAATATCCACAAAATAAAAGAATACAATGGCTTCCATGGTGCCCATACACCATGAACTTATCCCTCTTCTCCAAGAGAAGAGACTCTCACCTCATGGAGAGCCCAACTAACCCCTCCACCCGTAGGCCACTTCTTCCCTTCCCAAAGGGTGAGTAATGCCTCACACCCATAAACAAGAACTCCCTCAATCAAGCAAAAAGAACAAGATCAAACCATGAAATCAAAACCCAAAATCCCTCCATTACAACACATTGTCACAACAAGAACCAAGATTCATATGCATGAGAAAGCAAAATATAAGTTAATCTAAAGAGCAAGTAGAAAGGCTTCCATGAGAAGAGTAACCAACCTCCACAAGTGTGATGGAAATGGAAATTTGAGAAGAGCTTATCCACTATCCTTCCTCAATCCAAACCCTAATGTCTCCAAATGTGGAGAGTGGGTGAACACCCACTAAATCTCCTAAGGGCCTCTAAAAGGGCCTCCAAATCTCTACCCACCCACCATCCATTAATGAAAACTTGACTCTATGACCTTGTTGTCTTTCCTTGTCCCCCCATGATAAATGCATGATTGAAAGAAAGGGTGAAGTTGGGTAAAGATCATGACTTATCAAATTTCGAAGTCAAGGGTAAATGGGTCATAAAATAGGTTACCAAGATCACTAGGGAATTATAGACATGCTCAAAACCTTCCTAACCCATAACCCTATCCATTAGATACTTAAATTATGCCAAAAATGACCCTTAGAACCCCTTATTGGTCTCAAGAAGTGACTAGAACAAGGATGAATTAATAAAAGCACATAAAAAGTGTCAAATGACACTAACGATTACACATTACATACCCAAGGTCATGTCCTAGATGACAACAAGAAATTAACTAATAACACACCTGCAAAGATCCACATTTACAAGGAGTTCACATTACAACGAGGCTTTTAATCCCATATTGGATTAAGCCTTGGCTTACTCAATTCACATTTGTTTAACCTTGGTTCTCTGATTAATTCCATGGTTCTCTTACCTGCACACTCCTCAATGCAGCATCAATAATTCAAGGAAGAAAAACCAATACGAATAAACATATAAGATATAACATCTTCAATTTAATCAAAATTCAATTGCTTAGTTCAATTTCATAATTCAATTGCATCTCTAATGCTTACTAATCTTGTAATTCAATTGAAATCATGATCATCAATAATCTAACATCATCACAAGGTAATTATCAATTACTCATAACATCAATGCAGCGAAGATGTCTAACATGATATTCATTTGCAACATAGAATTCGATTGCATTCTTACAATCGCTTTCTCATAATTCATGATTCAATGCATATATCTAATCACTTTCATGTAGTGCATAATTTAATTGCATATAATTTTATACACATAAGTTATAATTTCTACTGCGTACTCAAAGTCACATAAAGTACAATGCCCACATATAGATCATAATCCAAATTCAAGCTTGCAAACATATAGAATACATTCATTATTTCAATTCAATTCAATCTACATAATTTGATTGCATAACTTCATAGTACTCCTAATCTCAAAGATTCTCAATTTTCCTTAGCATGATATTTAAGATAAATCGATGGTTCAACATCGGTAAGGGGGTAACCATAACAATTAGGTCCTATAAAATTCTTATCACAAGTATGATTAAATTTCCTAATCTAGGAAAACAAAATGCAGAATAATCCTATTAGTCTAGGATCTAACAAATCCTTGTTCAGGGTTCTAAGAATATCACCAAAATGTCACTATGGTATAACCATATAATACATCATCAAAACATTACTCATCCTCCTCATACGAGTTACTAGAATCATCACATCAACTTATTAATTTAATCCAAGATAAACTTAAGACTTAACACATACTAATTTGGCATTTACATCTCGACTTCTTGAAACTAATCCTTTCGACAAAAGTACTCAAAGGAGCCTTAATAGTCTAGCTGGATCTATGATTTGCAGGGTAACATACTGCATCCAAGATTCACTTTCACAATTAATAACCTAGAGATATCACCTCTGTCATTGCGACACTTAGTTGATAGGTCCTGATATGAAGATACAATATATAGGTCTATTCCGAGGTACAACTCCGTTAGGGATTTACCAATCATCCAGATACTACGACACCCCTTAATCCTCCAACATCAAACTGTCAAGGAAAAGGTGGAAACGGGGTGGACCTTACACACAAAAAGGGTGATTCATCCAATGTGAATCAAAATAAAAAAAAAGGGTAATGAGAAAGTGAACTTTTCCCACACTTATGATAGCACAATAAATATCCTAAGGGAAGACGACCAAATCATAAATGTTGTCATAGTAAAAGGAAAATCAAGAGAAGCATCAGCAAATGTGGTCATTAAGGGGCAAGCCTCAAAAATTGTCATACCTAATAATGCTCCAAAAATTGTGTTGTCAAATCAAGCTTCCACATCATCATCAGAACAATACAACTTGTTTGACCAATTGCAAAGAACTCCCGCTCAAATCTCTATTCTTGAGCTGCTCAAACTATCACCAATCCATAAGGATATCTTGGAAAAATCCTTGTTGGAAACAAATGTGCCTCTAAATTTGGAGGTAGACAAATTCCAAAACATGCTAGGGCACCTAATTGCACCTCATTGCCTATCATTTTCTGAACAAGATGATATGTCTTGTAATCATCCCCAAAATCTGCCCTTACATATAGAAGTATTGATCCACAAACATAGGGTGAAAATAGTTCTTATAGATGGAGGTGGTGGCCTAAATATTTTTACCCTTAGCTTGGTGAAAGCCTTAGGATTTTATGAGGAGGCTATTGACCCAAAGAAAAAGATAACCATAAAAGCCTACGATGATGAAGAAAGAGCGTTAAGAGGAGTCATAGTCTTGCCCATAAGAGTTGGTCCCATGCAAAAAGAGACCATATGTCAAGTGTTGGACTTGAATTTGACTTACAATATTTTTTTAGGAAGGCCATGGATCCACGAAATGCAAGCCATTCCTTCAACTTGTCATCAATGCCTAAAATTCCCATATCAAGGGCAAGAGATGATGGTAAGTGGAGACCTCAATCCATTTCAATATTGTAATAATGTCAAACCTATTAATGACACATTGGTTCCACACAATGCTGAAGGGTCTACATCAAATAAAATAGAACAAGGCCAAAGTTCAAAGGATATTACTTTGTTGAAAGGAAAAGGAAAAATGGAAGAAGAAATTGTTGTTAAAGACACACCAAAACTCATTAACCAAACTACATCGACTAAAGGAAAAGAGAAGGATAATGAGAATAATATTATTGAAGAACCAAAAGAAGACTCCTTATCAAAAGATGCCATCCAAGTGTATACTAAAGAAGAACATTATCAAAAGATGGACCAAATGATGAAAAACTTTGATAAGCAATGCAAGATCAAATGAAAAGGAGTAGGAGAATACTCCTTATCTATGATGGATCTACCCTTATCACCAAAGTCCTTTGGAAAACCTCCAAGTATACCTCATAGATATAATGAAAACTTTGTGAGGGAAATTACATCATCTACCATGAGTGAAGAGGATAATTATAAGGAAACTTAGGTGCAGAAACAACTTCCTACACTAATCTCTAAAGGAAAGTATTGTGCAAATTCTTTTAAATCCTTACAATTTCAGATTCGTTAACTACTTTAACAATGATATTGCAGCCATATACCATGTCTATATAAATTAGAGAATGACATAATGATTTACCCTAGGGAAACCTTTCGGTAAAAACCCCAGCACTCTAAAACCTGCACAGTGTATTAATCAAAACTATTACAATTTACAATACACTTGCAATGCAAGTTCTTTCAGAAGATTTTCCAACTCTTGAAGATAAATCATGGTAGCATAAAATTTTCCAACAATACACTTGCAATGCAAGTTCTTTCAGAAGATTTTCCAACTCTTGAAGATAAATCATGGTAGCATAAAATGTTCCAAAAATACACTTCCTTCTCCTATCTTTGCAACCCTAAAAATGCTTATATCATACGCTTCCCTTTTTTTAGGGCAACTTCCAAAGATAGCCGTATTAGGGTTTTACCATTCTCTGAGAAAATAGGAACCTAAAAATTTGAATCCCATGATTGGGGAAGAGTGTACAGTACTCAACTTTATTAGTTGCCACATGTCTTCACCCATCATTGATTCTTCTAGACATAGCTCTTACGTGTCATAGGAATCTATCATAACCATTTTAGCCATGATCTCCTTACACACAATTCAAGATGTCAACACATCAAGTAAGAATAGGAATTATCCAAGGTTGAGAAACCTTATTCCTAACATTCTCCCACTTGTTGAACACCTTGTAAGAGCAACAAGAACAAAATAGGAACTAACCACTATAGGCCAAAAGGCCCATAGACTCTGAACACCATCTGAACTTCTTAGTGCCTACTGGTTTCATTAATGCATCTACAACATTCTTCACAGTATCTACCTTCTCCAAATTTACCTTTCCATCTTAAACCATATCTCTCACAAAGTGAAACTGCACATCAATGTGCTTCATTCTGGCATGGAAAGTTGGATTCTTCGCAAGGCAAATAGTGCTCTGACTGTCACACCAAATAGTAATATATTCTACATCAACACCAACATTAGAACACAGTCTCCTAATCCAAATGGCTTCCTTACAAGCATGAGTAGCAGCCATGTACTCAACTTCTATAGTGGACAAAGAAACCATAGGTTGTCACTTACTCATCCAATTGATGGCACCACCAAACATAGTGTACACATAAGCACTGGTGGATCTCTTGCTATCAATATCACCTACCAAATCTAAATCCATAAACCCACGAATATAAACTAAATGCAAAGATCTAGAAGAGTTACCATGATAACATATGGAGTAATTTGATGTACCCCTCAAATATCTGAATACTTGCTTAACTGCATCCCAATGTACCCATCCAGGGTTAGCCATAAACTAACTCAGGACTCCCACTACTTGGGAAATGTCTAGTCTAGTATAGACCATAGCATACATAAGATTGCCAACTGCACTAGCATAAGGTACTCTACTTATGTCCTCCACCTCACTAGGAGATTTTGGACAATCATCTACAGATAACTTTGTTCCCACAAAAATAGGAACACGTAGTGGTCTATAATCTACCATGCTGAACCTGTCCAACATAGACTTCACATACTTACTTTGACTCAACCAAAGTTTTTTGTTAGACTTGTCTCTACTGATTTCCATACCCAAGATGTACCTTGCTGCCCCAAGATCTTTCATCTCAAACTATGCTGACAACTGAGATTTAAAATCAGAAATCATACCCTTACCCTTCCCAAACAGCAACATATCATCAACATATAATGCAACAATAAGAAGGTGATCATTTTCAACTCTAAAATAAACACAATGATCTAATTTTGATCTTACAAATCCAATTGACAACACAAAGGCATCAAACTTAAGGTACCACATCCTAGGAGATTGCTTCAAACCATATAGAGATTTCTTTAATCTGCAAACTAAGGATTCTTTACCTTTAACAATGTAGTGCTTAGGTTGTGACATATAAATCTCTTCCTCCAAATCACCATGAAGGAAAGCTATGTTCACATCCATTTGTTCTATCTCTAAATCATATGATGTAGCAAGAGATAACATAAATCTAATGGATGTCAACTTTGCAATAGGAGAGAATATTTCACCATAATCTATTCCCTCTACCTATGAATACCCCTTTGCAACCAATCTAGCTTTGTACCTTTCAAAATTGCCATCTGTACAGAATTTCTTCTTGAACACCCATTTATAGCCAACATATTTTCTCCCTTTAGGAAAAGTTACAAGGTCCTAAGTTTTTTTTTTCTCCACTGAAGCCATCTCATCATCCATAGCCTCAATCTAGGAACCTGCATCTTCCATGCCCAAAGCCTCTTTCATAGATCTAGGCTCATCAGTGTTAGTAATCAAAGAAAAAGCACAACTAGAATCTAACATAGAATAACCAAACCTTTCTAGTTTCTTTCTTTCTCTCATGGATCTCCTCAAGGATTGAGGTTGAGGTTGTTCTTCATCTTCTTCCAAACTATCAAAGCTACTAGAGCTCTCCTCATCATTAGGCCCAACATGGTCTCTCTGTTCAGTCTTCTCAGGGGTCAGAGGCAACTGAACAACATCTTTTTCCTTTTCTTTTTCATCTGGTTGTAGCATAATAGGAGAAGATGTTATCTCTTTGAAAATAACATTTATACTATAGAAAACCTTACTAGTCGTAGGATCCCAAAGCTTGTATCCTTTCACACCAACACTATATCCAATGAAAATACATTTAACAGCTTTGTTTTCCAACTTAGATTTTTTCTCCTTTGGAACATGTGCATAAGCTTCACAACCAAAAATATGAAGATGTCTAATTAAAGGCTTCTTACCAGACCACACCTCCATGGGTGTCTTACCAACAAGAGATGATGTAGGCGATCTGTTAACCAGATAGTAAGTAGTGGCCATAGCTTCGGCCCAAAACCTTTGTTCGAAACCAGCTCCACTAAGCATACTCCTAGCCTTCTCCATCAATGTCCTATTCATTCTCTTTGCAACTCCATTTTTTTGTGGGGTATAAGGAGTTGTCTTATGCCTCTTGATACCTTGTTCTTTACAGAACTATTCAAACTCTAATGAGAAAAACTTGCCACCATTGTCAGTTCTCACACACTTAATCTTCTTACTAGTCTGATTCTTTACAAGAGCTTTAAATTCCTTGAACTAACTAAAGACTTGTGTCTTAATTTTAAGGAAATAAATCCAAGTCCTTCTACTATAATCATCTATGAAAGATACAAAAATAATAGACTTGGAGATTGAAGGAACTTTTACAGGACCAAATACATCAGAATGAATAAGATCCAAAACATTAGAAGATTTGTGAGAACTAGAGTAAAACTAAACATGATTTTGTTTACCATAGACACATGTTCATAGAAGTCAAACTTGAGATTGCAATCATTTAACCCCTCAATGAGGTTTTTATTTTTCAGGGTTCTGAGACCCTTTTCACCAATGTGGCCAAATCTCATATGCCACAACATTGTCTTTTCTATAGGAAGCTTAACTTCCAAAGTGTTTGCACTGCCATCAGAACCAATAACCACATACTTCTTCACTGCTCATTCAGATGGTGAGGATGAAGAACTATTACATAGATGAATACATGCATCTAGCTTAAATAAGTTACCTCTCCTAGTACCCCTCACAAGCACTATCGATCCTCTGATTATCTTGCATCCTTCTTTCAAAAAAACAACCTGCACACCTACATCATTCAACATACTTACAGATAATAGGTTTCATGCCAAACCTAAAATGTGCATAAATCCATTGATTCCCTTTACTCATCCATCAGGAAATTTGATAGTGACCCTTCCGTGTCCAACTATCTTTAGGTGAGAATCATCACCCCAGTACACCTTTCCACCATCGAACTCTTCATATTTTGAGAACCAGTTTTGATGAGAGGTCATGTGAAAAGAAGCACCTGAGTCTACCAACCACACATCATTAGATGCATGGGCTGCCAAAGCTACAATAAAAGCATCTTGATCTTCTTGAGATTTTTCAGAAGCTGAATCTGAGCCTTTCTTCTTCTTCTTTGGTTCTTTGCAGTCCTTCTAGAAGTGCCCAATTTTATCACAGTTCCAACATTTCACCTTGGACTTTCCAAGAGTCTTAGAACTCCCATAGGATTTGGATCTACCCTTCTTTGACTTGTTGTAATTCTACTTTCCTCTATCATTGGATCTCCCATGAATAGCAAGGGCTTCCTTAGATGAATCTGAAGTCTTTCTTCACATCTCCTCAGATAGCAGTGAAGACACCACATCATCCATATAGAATTTGACTATAGTACTTCCAAGATCCATCACAAGATGATCCCATGAATTTGTCAAGGAACAAAGTAGGGTCATACAACGATCCTCCTCCTTGATCTTGGCACTAGATGATGCCAACTATGCAATCAATAAATTAAATGTGTTGATATGATTAGTTACGGATCCTCCTTCCTCCATTCTTAAAGAATACAACTTCTTTCTCAGGAACAACTTATTCACCAGAGATTTGGCCTGATACACAGACCCAAGCCATTTCCACAAAGAATTTGTAGTAGTCTCATCAAGAACATTCAAAAGAATGACATCTGCTAGATAGAGTCTGATGAGACCCTTAGCCTTCTGATCCTTGATCTCCCAATCTACTTGAGACATTTTTGTAGGTTTCACATCAAGTGAAGTAGCCTCCCATAGATCACGGTCTTCAAGCATGTCTTCCATCTTGAGTTTCCACAACTTGAAATTAGTGCCATTAAATTTTTCCACCTCCATTCTACTATATGATGAACTTTCCATCTCAATCTACAAATAAGATTTAGAATGCTCTACACAAAACTCCCACTCAACTTGAGATTAGCTCAAAAAAACCCTACCCAACAACTAGGATCAACAGTTGATCAGGCTCTGATACCACTTGTAAGGAAACTCAGGTGCGGAAACAACTTCCTACACTAATCTCTAAAGGAAAGTATTGTGCAAATTCTTTTAAATCCTTACAATTTCAGATTCATTAACTACTTTAACAATGATATTGCAGCCATATACCATGCATATAGAAAATAGAGAATGACACAATGATTTACCCTGGGGAAACCTTTTGGTAAAAACCCCAGCACTCCAAAACCTACACAGTGTATTAATCAAAACTATTACAATTTACAATACACTTGCAATGCAAGTTCTTTCAGAAGATTTTCCAACTCTAGAAGACAAATCAATTGGGGAAGAGTGTATAGTACTCAAATTTATCAGTTGCCACATGTCTTCACCCATCATTGATTCTTCCAGACATAGCTCTTACATGTCATAGGAATCTGTCATAACCATTTCAGTCATGATCTCCTTACACACAATTCAAGATGCCAACACATCAAGTAAGAATAGGAATTATCCAAGGTTGAGACACCTTATTCCTAACAATAATGAAATTTTGAATTGGTTATACAAAGATGAAGAATCAAGTGCTCACATCAGGAACATCCAAAATACAACCATTCCTACACATCAATATAGTAAAGGGTTTGCAATCATGCAAAAGATGGGTTATAAAGGTCAAGGACCTTTGGGCACTAGAAATGAAGGGCTAATTGAACCCCTAGAATCCACATGGCAAGATTCCAAGAAGAAAATAGGTTTAGGATATCTTGAAGAAGGATATACACAAAAACATTATCCCAAATTATATGATCAAATACTACAATTAGAATCTCATAGTGATGAGGATTCTAATGAATGGGAATGGGATACCTTGTCAGATGAGTCATGTCATGATAAGGGCATTGATGTTGTCCATACCTATACCTCTACCAAAAATAAAGGACTAATGGTGGAATCAACTTCAAATCAAGCATCTAGTTCTAGTCAAGAGGGTCTAAATGATGTGCCAAGCATAGAAATTGAAATAAATCAATGGGTAGGTGAGCCATATGTTCCTTCATGGAGACCTACTATGGAAGAATCAAATGCTAGGTTTAATCCGCATGAGTTTTATCCAACAGAAACCATAGTGGAGTCTAGTGAGGAGGACTTTGATCCTTCTTCTTTAGAGCATTTAGAGGAAGCCCATGTCTGAGATCTTCAAGATACAATGTATGAACCTTCCAATAATGAGATATACACTTTAAACCCAATTGAGACAAACCCAAGTGTTGACCCATTAACTCTCATTCAGCCAGATCTAATTGAATGGAATGCCATCGAACCCACTACCTTGCCAACTTTCTTGAATGACAACATGGTGTCCCAATACCTCAACGTGGTTGAACCTTTTTTCTACCAAGGAATATCAAGAAGAAATGATCAAAGGGAGCATCCAAACTCTTAATCTGAGAAAAAATGAAAAATATATATATATATATATATATATATATATATATATATAAAAGGAACAGGAAAAGAATCGAGTGTTGAAAACCACTTTGTGGAAACATTAGATCCAAAAGAAGGAAAAAAAGAAATAAAGGATGTTTCTAAAGGTGAAAAACCAATTGAGGCACCTTTGGAAGGGAGTTTGGATGTTCTACCAGACCACTATGAAGAAAGGTCTTCAATTCTAATCGAGCCAACAGAAAAGATAAATATTGGATTAGAAATAGAACCAAAGATCATCCACTTATCATCATCCTTATCCAGTGAAGAAAGAATAGAATTCATCAAGTTCTTTAAGGAAAAGAAAGTTAACTTCACATGGTCTTATGATGACATGCTAGGTTTAGACCCAAACTTGATAATGCACCATCTCAATATAAAGGAAGGAGCTAAACCCGTCAAGCAAAAACTAAGGAAAATGCACCCTCATATAGCCCTACTTGTCAAAGTAGAGTTATAAAAGCTATTAAAATTGGGGTTTATAATAGCCATTGATTATCCACAATGGATCTCCAATATAGTGCCGATATCAAAAGTAGATAAGTCGATTAGAATCTACATGAATTTTAGGGACTTAAACTTGGCATGTCCTAAAGACGACTTCCCATTACCAAGCATTGATGCAATTGTAGACTTAACAATGAGACACTCCATGTTTTCACTCATGGATGGATTTAGTGGCTATAATCAGATCAAGATAGCACTAGAAGACCAAGATAAAATTTCCTTTACATGTGCATGGGGCACATTTTGTTGGAATGTCATGCCTTTTGGCTTGAAAAATGCTGAAGCAACCTATCAAAGAGCAATGACTACAACATTCCATGATATGAAGCATAAATTCATGGAGGATTATGTGGATGACATACTAGCTAAGTCACATTCAAGAAAAAAACATCTACATATCTTGGCAAAAATCTTTGAAAGGCTAGAAGAATTCAAAGTGAGACTTAACCCAAAGAAATGTGCTTTTGGAGTCCAATCCAGCAAACTTCTAGGTTACATTGTATCCGCAAAAGGAATAGAGGTTGATCCCACTAAAGTGAAAGCCATAACGGAAATGGAAGCACCTAAAACCATTAGTCAAATGAGATCTTTACAAGGAAGGATACAATCCATTAGGAGATTCATCTCTCAATTGGTAGAAAAATGCCATAATTTCACCCAACTCTTGCATAAAGACACAATCTTCAAATGGGATGAAAAGTGTGAAGAAGCTTTCAATCTACTAAAGAAGTACCTCATGAATCCACCAATATTGATGCCACCTATCAGAGGTAAGCCTCTAATCTTGTACATTTCAGCAATAGAGAATTTATTAGGGGTACTTCTAGCATAAGAGGATGAAATTGGAAAAGAGAAGGCAATCTACTACATTAGTAGAACCTTAGTCAAATATGACCTGAACTATACCTTCATTGAAAGGGCATGCTTAGATGTAGTTTTTTCTTCCCAAAAATTATGCCATTATATGCTAGCCCACAAGATAAGGCTCATTGCTAAAATTGATCCTTTGAAGTATCTACTAAGCAAAATGACATTAAATGGAAGATTAGCAAAGTGGGTGATAATACTAAGAAAATTTGATATAGAATATGTTGATAGAAAATCAATTAAAGGGAAAGTCATTGCAAACCAATTAGCAGAAGCACCACTTCATGATGATCATCCTATACAAGTTGAATTCCTAGATGCAATGATTGTGAATGTTGAGGCAAAAACATGGCAGCTTTATTTTGATGGTTCATACACTCATCATGGATCAGGAGTAGGCATACTTCTAATCATGCCTCAAGGCTCCACTATCCCAAAATCTTACAAATTTCTATTTCCATGTACAAACAATATAGAAGAATATGAAGCCTTGGTTATTAGAATCAAGTTGGCATTAGAATGGAAAGTGAAAGAATTAAAGGTATATGGAGATTCACAATTAGTCATAAATCAAGTCAATGAAGAATATCAAACAAAAGATGCCAAATTGGTACCTTACAAAACCATGGTGGACAATCTCAAGAAGTATTTCATAATCATCACATTTGAATAAGTGTCGAGGAAAAAGAACAAGGTAGTGAATGCTATGGCAACTTTGGCTTCACTTTTGCAAATGCCTGATCAGTCTACTAGATACGAGTTCTTGGTAGAAGAAGTGATTCAACCTGCATCTGACCCAAGCCACCCTTATACCATTTGCCTACTTACTACAACCGAATCACCTTGGTATGGACCAATTTACACCTATTTAAAAGATCAAACCCTTCCTATCAACCAAACTAGAAACCAAAACAAAAGCTTCATTAAACAAGCTACCAAATATACTATAATTTATAAAACATTGTATCAGAAAAGTCTTGACGGAATGCTCCTTAGGTGTTTAGAAGAGGAAGAATCAAACTTAGCCTTACGAGGAATTCATGAAGGAATTTTTGGGTCACACTCAAACATATTATCTTTAGCTAAGAAAATTCTTAGGATAGGATATTTTTGGCCTACCATGGAAAAAGATTCATGTAACTTTGCAAAAACTTGTAAGAAGTTTCAATTCCATAGAAATTTGATACATGTGCCGACACAAGAACTTCATTTGATGACTACACCTTAGCCATTCTATCAGTGGGGTCTAGACCTAATAGGAATTATTTATCCACCATCTTTGAATGGGCATAAATTCATCATAATAGCCACGAAATACTTTACTAAGTGGGTGGAAGTTGTACCCTTATCAAGTGCAACAGGCAAATAGATATCCTTGTTTATCCTAAATCATATAATTTGTAGATATGGCATACCTCATGCCATCATAATGGATAAAAAATGGCATTTCAAGAACAAAGACATAATGGAATTGTGCACCAAATTTCACATGATACATCATTCATCTTCAATCTATTACCCTCAAGGTAATGGACAAGCCGAAGCAACAAACAAAAACATATTGAAAATATTGAAGAGAATGGTGGATAATTTTGGTAGAGATTGGCATATCAATATAAACCCGACCTTGTGGGCTTATAGAACAAGCATAAGGATGCCAATAGGGGCTACACCCTTCTCCTTAGTCTTTGGAATAGAAGCAGTTTTGCCTTTCGAGGTAGAACTTCCATCCTTAAGGATATCTATGCATGGTTTGATCAATGATGAAGACTATAGGGTTGCTAGGCTACAAGAACTAGAACTCTTGGATGAAAAATAGAAAGAAGCCTTTGATCACTTAAAGGTGTACCAAAATAGAATGTCAAGATCTTACAATAAGCACATCAAGCCAAGGACATTCCAAATAGGTGACCTAGTTTTGCGAGAAAATCCCAAGAACCAAGCAGAAATGGACAAGAAAGGAAAGTGGGAAGCAAACTAGTTAGGACCATTTCTCATTGTTGAAGATTTTGGGACTGGCACATACAAGTTAGCAGATTGCGATGGTGAAGAGCTAAAAGAGCCTATAAATATCATACATCTTAAGAGGTTCTATACATGAGGTAGATGAAAGAGTATAAAGAGTATCAGATGGAGAGCATCATATTTTTGTACATAGTTCAAAAGAGATCCTGAAAATACCAAAACACATTGGAAAAGCTTAAAATACCAAAAGCATTTGGAAATCACAAAAGATCAAAAATAGTGGAAAATTGAGCATGAAGAAAGAAAAAATTTTCAAATATGATCCTCAAAAAGATGTTGTCTTGGTGAAAACCTAGCAAATAGGTGCCTTGATGATATGAAAAAAATTGAAAAAATGAAAAAAACAAATAAAATAAAAAAAGAAGAAAAGTGCCTTGGCGAAAACCTAGCAAATAGGCACCTTGGTAGCAAAAAAAGAGAAAAAGCTTTAAAAATAGAAAAAAGAGCTTGATCCATTCAATTGGTGAAAACCTGGTAAATAGGTGCCATTGAAAGTGTAATACCTCTCCTATAGTGATACTATGATTTGACTCTTTTCTATTATGATGGTTAGAACTATGCACTCATGTTTATGTTTCATGGAGGATTATATGTTCATCGGATGATATTTATATGTTTAGTTATAGTTACATTGATTATATGTTTATGAGATCCTAGAAGAATTTATTTTACATGTTTTATCTAATGATGTGGATACTAACCCTTATCATGATTGTTTTATGGATACATATGTCTGATGTGTTTTCATGACTCAGGACGGAGTCGTAGTTACTCACTCAGTGAGGTCCACACGATGTACCGATCCTAGTCATCTGTCTGCAAGTATTTGATCTATATATATGTACATGTATCTCTTCTTGGTGATGCAGGATTTGCAGGTACCCGGGTATCGTCTCCACCTGGCTTCACAGGTCTGAGCAATCCCTTAAATCCTTGATCATTGTTGTTGTCATGGAGATATCACCAAGCCTCACAAAAGAAAACCTTTACCTTGATCATTCACCCTAGGTGGGAAGTGTCAGATCAGTTCCTGGTAGGGAGGTAATATGTGATTTATCAGTTAATAGGATTTGGACCTTGTACTTCTTTTAGGGTATGCTCAATCTTGGTAGTAGATTATCAATGTGAGTCTTTGCTGGTCAAAGGTTGTTATCTTTGTTTAGATTATCATGTTAGCTTTAGGGGTAAGTTGATACATGTACCTTTAATCATACGAATAATCAGTTACTTATAATATATGTGTCATAAACATATGGGTGCACACATATGTTTATGAACACATATACGTATATTAAGATAGATATATATATAAATAAATATATATATTATATATATACTTAATTATATTAACAGGACTAATGAATTTTACTATCTTAATAATTGATTGGTAAAATTATTTTAAGAATATATTTATATACATATATTCTTAAATAGAAATTATAATTATAACCTATTTGTAAATAATAATAATAGTAATTAATAAAAAGAAAATGCTCTTTGTAATAAAACTAGCTATCTAGGAGGGAGTTGAACTTGAGACCTCCTAGAAGTTAGGCTAGTTGAATTCCAAATGTGCTATGTAATTTCCTTGTAAGCTATTTGATTAATTTTGTGGTTATAGTTTTCTTTGGATGTTATTTTAATTAAATTCATTAAAATCTTTATTATTGTTTACGGGAGATGATTGGTTTTTCCAACTAATTATGGAAGTTGGAGAAGTTTCTTCCCATAGAGAAACTCCTCCAACTATCATAGTTGGATATTAAATATTTTAGAAGGTGTGAGCGGAGCGGAGGTGGGATTTTGGAAAGAAATTGGAGGCTGGGAAAAAACTATTGAAAATATTATTGAACGGAGAATTTATTAAATCTCAGTTTGAAGGTCTGTGGGCATTGCATCTGGAAGACTGCAAGCATAAGGATTCAAAGGAGTGCTGGAAAAGTTAGAGAGGATTTGATCGTCCTTCATCAAACAATTTTTAGAGGACTCCAGGTTAGAATCGAGCCTGAGAAATAGATTTATTTTATAATGTGAATGTTATTTTTAGATTTGTTTGAATGATTTGTGTTTTAAAAAAAAAAGATTACAGAATATTGATACATTATTGTATTATTGCTGGTCATGTAGATAATATTGCATTATTTTTCCAGTCATCCATACATTATAGAAATGATATAGTTTTGTGTTTCAAATGCTATATTATTGTGGCATTCTGTCATTTTAATAATAATGTATATTCTGTGTTGGTTATACTTTATTTTGTAAAATTTTATTATTGTAGAAACCATAAAGGACTGATTTTATAAATTAATTAATTGATTTTATTAATTAATTATATCTTATAAACATAAATTAATTTATATTTTATAAATTAATTAAACTGTTTGCAAAGTAAATGAAAAAATCAAAGTAAATTTATTATAGTCTAAAACCATAATAAAATTTTAGTATAGTAATTTATTTTATTACTCTGTTAAAAATAATATAAAATAATGTTCAAAATTTACTTTATAAATTTTGAAACCGAAAATCGGTTTAAAGTTATGATAAAGTAATTTTTTTTGTTTTTGAAACCGAAATGATAAGGAAATAATAAAAACATAGGGCAAAACAAAATTTATGTTTAAACCTTTTTCAATTTTGTTGGGTTAAAATAAAAACAAATTTTTATAATATTGTTGGTGTTATTAATATATTTTATTATATGTATAATATATGTAAAATATTATATATATAATATAATATATGTTTTTATGATATTTTTCGGTGTAATATATATAGTATTATATTATATATATAATATGTGTAATATTATATATATAATATAATTTATGTTTTTTATGTTATTATTTCATTTAAATTTAGTATTATATTATACATATAATATATGTAATATTATATGTTTAATATGATATATGTTTTGAAAACATGGTTTCAATTAATTTAATATATTATATATATATATATATATATATATATATATATATATATATATATATATATATATATATATATATATATATATATATATATATATATATATATATATATATATATATATATATATATATATATATATATATATATATATATATAATATTATATATATATAATATAATATATGGATGTATTAATTTTAAGACATCTAAGAGGCATATGAATTCGATAAGTAAATTATATAAATATTTAATGTGATATTGCACACACACAACACACACACACACACACACACACACACACACACACACACACACACATATATATATATATATAATATATTATATATATAATTATATTATGTATAATACAACCTAGATGAAGTAAATTCAAAAACTAGAGGACTCTTAATTTAGTGATTTTAAATTATATATATATCTTATTTGAAATATATAATGAATACTCATTTTCATACTTGGATAAATGTTAGGAGAGGCTAGAAATCTGAAAACAAAACCCTTTCTTCCTGACTTGTCAATAATCAAACCTAGCCAAACTTTAGGACCTCTTAACATCCAAAGGTAAATCTGAAATTGTGCAAATGTTGAGCATGTTAGTAGGTTGCTGAAAACCTAACGGGAATGGGTTAGGGTTAGGAAACCTAGGACCCTAAGTGAGTGGCTCTCAGTGCGGGGCCGGGGCCCTAAAGTGGCTAGAACCAGGATAACTGACTGATGAGTTAATTAACCAGTGATAACCTAATTAAATTTAAGGGAATGGGTATTAAAACATTAAAAAGATTAATTTGTGCCTCACCCATGCCATGAGCGCTAGGATAGGCTATGGATGGGAGTGGGAGAAGGTACCTATGTATAGTACGATCGAATGATGCTTGTCTGTATGAAAGGCATTCGATCCCGCATGTGCCTACTTGGGGGCCGGGGCCCAGAGTGGCTAGTACCAGGACAACCCAAGGTGTGAGGGCTATGCGATGACACTCACTTAGGTAGTTACTAGAGTTTTCTACCCAGGCCTTAGAACCCTTGTTGTAAAGTACTATACTTGTGGGAAATGATACTCAACCCTAGGTATAACCTAGTAAGTTCCTTCTTGTGGGCTTGGTGTTTATCTCCTAGCATGGGGGAGTGGATCCTTTTGGGTATCCACGTGGTTGGGTGGAAAATCTTTCTATCAAGGTATTCTTTGCAGATGTAAATAATTGAAGATCCATGCTTGTCTATGCACCTGTGAAGAATGAAGACTTGTACTTATTCATGTTATGATGTAAACTTATGTATTCTCCTATGAGGAGTTTGAATGTAATGTAATTTCAAGATGATATATAATGGGTAGATATAGGAAAAAGGGTTATTTGGGATGTTTATTTTCATATACAAAATGTATGTTGAAGAGATGTAATTATGTAATGTTTCAAGTTATGTAAAATCTAGTGTATCAATGGTTGTATAATTGCAATATGTTAAGTTAGATGGATGAAATTGATTGTAGTGATTGATCTCTAAAAGCTTTAGATGGAAATTGAAAATGAATGTGTTTAAGTGTTTTTCTAATAAAGAATATTAGATGGAATTTGTATGGGTAGTAAATTGTGGCTAAAAGAATTATCTATCAGCTTTAAATAAATCATACATTTACATTTAAGGGAACCTTGGAAAGAAGTTAGAATAAGTTTTGTTTATTTGTAATTCTTAAAAGTTCAAAATTTTTTTCATAAAACTCTACTTAGGTTTTCTTTTATAAAGTAAACCTTTGTGCTTTTCCCTGGTTCCCTTGTGGGGCGTGACAGAAATTCCAAGTTAGTTGCATACTTAGAAGGTCACCTTGTCAATATTACATTCACCAGCATTTGTATATATTGCATAATAAAAACCCCACAGTTGCATTTGCAAGTACCTCAAGATTTTGGTCACCTAATAAAAAAATTGTCCTAAGTCCCATGGAATGACATCAATATCAAACTGGGGGCAATCTACTCAAAAGGAGCAAGGATTCATCAACAAGATTTACTCAATCAGAGAATCAATTCATCACACTCGAAAGAGGAACACTAATCAACTCTACATCCCAATCTAATTTGAGCCTAAAAATGAAAAATTTGATCCAAGAACTTAAATGACCTTACCTTTATCAGGATTAAAAGTATGAAATGAATGGAACTACACTTGAACTATTGATTTGAAAAACATCGCAAAAATTTTCTAAGTGTTGACTCAATTGATGAAATCATTTCTTTCTAGCGAATCGATGAAAGTTTTAAGACTAGACAAGCTATGATGAAAGGATGATATTTTTCTTGATTTCTGAATGACTGTCTTAAAAGAAAAGTTTTAAATCATGTATTATTGTCTAAGGACGTGATCATCAAAGAATCATCGAGGACTTGTACATAGGATAAAATGGAGATTTCTGCTTGTTTATGCAAATGGATACCTTGGCTATTTTGATCTTCCATATCATAATACCAAAATCCACTTGCAACATAGCATCTGACAAAATTGGTATTCGTACTCTCATGATTGGTTTCAATTAGTGGATAGTCATACCGAAGAGATCGATGGGAAAGAAAACAAAGAGGCAAAAAAATATTCATATCATCATAGTTGAACTAGTGATGGTTGTACTAAATGGGATTTAAAAAATGCTCAATGATGATTATAAGCTCCAATCTTGAATAATGACAGTTAGCTGTAATATATATTAGATTAATTACATTGTATATATGTCTGTGTTTTTTGTTTTTTTTTACCTTTCTTAGCTTAAATTGTAAGGGGAAAAATGAAATAGGGGGTTCAATTCAAACATCATGATCATTCATTCCAAACAAACAAAAATGAGATTATCTTTTGCATTCATGCATAGAATTAATCATTATTCATAAATATGGTAGAAAATAGAAAAAGAATCATTACTCATACATCATTTGCATACATGTAATTAAAGATAGAATTGCATACATTTGAAAAATAAAAAACATAGGATCATTCATATCATATAATCATAAAAAATTTGCATCCATACATTGAAAAATACGAAAACATATCATAAAAACCATACATCATTGCATACATCTATCTATATCATAAAAATAAGATACATTGCATCCATCACATAATCAAAGTAAATGCATCACAAAAATCATATAGCTACATATAAAGATAATCTCATAAATCAACTCATCAAGGGAAAATGAAGGAATAGATCATCATATATCATCAAAACAAGGTCATCAAATGATCCAATACATCAATATATCAAGATACAATGTCATGAAAGTGATACATCAAAGGTTCTAATCAATCAAATAACATGAAATGTGGAACAGAGGACATTAATGATGAATAAATCTATCAACAATCAATCACGATCCCATAGCACCAGATCCACCTGGATCTCTATCATCTTGTGGAGGAGGAGCCTAAGAAGTGCTCACTCCGCTCTATCTCTGAACAACCATTGCTGACATAAATTGCTGCATCAAGGTAGCAACCTGATCTAATCACCCACAATAGTGGACATATCTATCCTCATTGACTGCACATCTCGGGCTAAAGAACCAATAGTGGGAGCATCTTGTGACCCCCTGCCCCTGATCCTTGGGCCGCTAAACTGGTGGAGGAATCTGCTAAGCACCATCATCTTGTTGTGCCAAGGAAATTCTCTATGACTGCACCAAAGGATCTAAACCCCCAAGAACCTACCTAGTAGCATCAACATGAGCTTGTCTCTGAGCTCTCTATTGTTTATGAACTCTATCCTATCTAACTGCTGCTCTAGGATGAACTGCCTGGACTACATCATCCTGTCTATCTCTGGCTCTACCTCAGCCATGTCCATCCATCACCCATCCTCTATCTCTAATAACTAGAGGATCTCTATGTCCTCAGTGTCTCTTGATGTCTACACCACCATTCCCATCATCACCCACCACCACCACCACCACCATGTCGAATGAGAATGGGCTCTGCTGGGGTCTATGAAATGAATAAACCTGTTATGAAGACCACCAGTCTCGATACTCATCGGGACATCCCTACATAATCCATAACTATAAACATCTCCCATCTATAGTAAGGACATATCAATAATCTGACCCAAAGCTAACTGATAATCAATACATGGGCCCCATAAAGATCTCTCAGCCTGTACTCGCACATATAAAGCATTGCCTAAGGCATGTCCTGTACTCTACCATACTGTCTAGATACTTGACCAAAAAAAAATTGCTCAATAATATTATCAGATCAGCCAATCATCCAATGAGGAGCAAATATATATGGAAACTCATTGTCATGCTCCCACCAACCCTTGCAATCAAGGTAGGGACACCACTGTACCTATTCAAGATCATCTATAACTCAATGCCAATAGTCTAGATGACCTAAATGATGCTGAATCACCATACCAGTATAGAGAAAAGCATATGGAAATCCAGAGGCCCATCTCCTATCAGAAATAGGCCTGGTAATTGGAAGATGCTCCCAAATCCATAACTATAGAACTATAGCACTGATAGATAATGAGAAACTCTCTTTGTACACAATCTCATGAAGATCTTGATATAACTATGCAAGCATACAGGAACCCCCAATCAAAACATTGAGGTTGTGCTAGTAAATCCTCTAAGATCCTACCCCAACCAACAAAAAAATTGTGACCTTATCGGTCACGAAGAAGAAGACCACCAATAAATGC
>BSBK01003347.1:0-59597 GCA_027943335.1 Chamaecyparis obtusa
AGCTTGTTTGTGTTTTCAAATTTATTCTTCAACTATTCACTTGATTTAAATTTGATACAATGCTTACTTTTAGATGAGGAAATTGGTTTCTCTATAGGTTACTCTTAAGCACTAAAATTTCAATTTATGTTTGCATATTAAACTAATGATTTTCTAATCCAAAATAACAAGACAAGCTCACAATTTATTTGCATGGATAAAAAGGATGTGAAATAGAGATTGATTATTTTTTTGAATCAATACATTTACATACAATGATCCTAGAACAAGATTTATAACATAATGAAAGCTCTCTTTTCATTTCAATATCCTTCATTGTAATACATTGTAAATAACATTTAGCAAAGAAGGAAATCTATTCTTTTCTTAATAACAACTACATCTTTTCACTACTATCTCAAAGAGAAACTTCCATTATTACATTTGAAAACACTCTATTCTATAGTCTTTACTTTTCATAAGAACAAGATTATGCCATATCAAAATGAAACCATCAACAAGTTTTACAAAACACTTCCTCACATCTCATTACAACAACACTTGATCGAATACATTCCTTGGAGAGTGAAACTCCATTACAAAATTACAAAGCTCATGGATATCACAAGATATCTTTTTCAAGGATTCATTCACAATACAAAGTACTCCAACATAAAAAAGATAACATCTTCAAATCTTCACAAGGTTACATCTCCATCTAAGAAGACTTCATGGCTCTAAAATCTTGCAATAAAACATAATGCATAGGCCAAGGAGTGCTCACCTCCCAACCTAGGCTTCTATGAAGCCACCCCCGAGCTTGGGGAATCATCAAGAGACAAGGGAAAACACTCAAGCAAGCTCACAACACAAGGACATGAAGACATATCTACATGAAAACTCCCTCCCAAGTTTGTTACAAAGAGTCTCATATGAACTCACATTGGGTGAAGGTGGAACTAAACCAAGAGGAGAAGCACATCTATTGATGGGAACTAAGCCATCACTTGGCTTCCTCATCAAATTTTCTTCTCTACAACACAGCTCCACAAAAGAAATCCTTATGACCCCCATTCAACAAAATGTAAATAAAGATGGCTACATGGAGCCCATACTTCTATCTTCATCCCTCTCCATTCCAAGGAGAGACTCTACACTCTTGGATGTCCCAACAAAGCCCTTCACCCTCAAGGCTACTCTTCCCTCCCAAGGGTGAGTGTGGCCTTGAGAACTCCCTCACAACACACTACAATTCACATGAAAACAAAGGAAAAGTTCAAGAGCAACATGAATACTTCACATTCACAATGCTATGAAAATCATGAACATATCAAGTTCAAGATTTCTCATAGCTTACAAAGAAGAACACTACATAAAAACATGAATCACAAAGAAATAACTCCATTACTACAACATACAGATTCACAACACAACACTACAAGAATCCATATTTTCATTATGCATACAACAACTATTATTCAAGAGAGCATTTTCTCTCAACATGAAAAGGAAAGAAAAACTTCAACAACTAAGAGAAGTGAACCACCAACCTTGATCCAATGCTAAAGGAAGATAGTTGAAGATGAGCTTTTCCCAATATCCAAGGTCCTCCAATTTGGCAAAAATCTCTAAATCTAGAGAGTGGGTGTCAACCTTTTCCAAAGGAAGAGGGCCCTCTAAAAAGGCCTCCACACACTCTCCTATGGATAAGGCTTGCATTCCTATTGGGTGGTCTTCCCAAAGGCCCTTACAAGGTTTCCAATTTTCATCTCTTACAATGGTAAGCTAAAAAGGTGGAAAGAGGACTTCCTTCTAAGTGGGTGGTGATCTATCCAAAGCTTGGTCCCAAAAGTTGATTCTCGTCCATCTTGGGAAACCAACTTTTGGATGGGTCATTTGGTCAACCAAGGGTTATCCTTTGGTGAAAAATGACCCTTACCCTATGGTATAACAAGTGGGGTAACTAAAAATGGTCAAAACTCTCCCCTAGGTGCCTTTTTAACTTTCCAAAAGTGCAAGCAAAGTTCAAATTCGAAATTCAAGGATTAGACAACACTCTTAGCTCTCTAATCAAGTGGTCTTCATGGGTATCCTAAAGGTACCTTCCTAGGTTAGTGTTCAACCAATCCCCAAGTGGACATGTCATGGCCTCATGTACACACATGTGTCAAGTGACACAATACAAAAAGACATTTCACATGCCATGTATATATCCACTTGGGCTCTCTCATCAAAAATAACATTCACAAATACATATAAATCAAAAACATTCATGCATCACACTTTACAAAATAAATACATCACAACGAGGTTATTGGCTTCTCACTAGAAGCAACCTTGGCTCAACAAATATTCACAATAGTCTCTGTGATGATTCCCCGAATTTCCATGGCCTATCTCCCTACACACTCAATTCCAATATCAGTAGTCCAAGGAAATTAAAAATGAACATGTAAATACATAGCATTAGTAATCAAGTAATTCATCTGACAATTCATAAATTACATGACAATTGATTATCCACAACATACAACTCATCTTAAATACTTAATTCAATTAAATTCAAACATAAACATCGCATACATTTATAATTCGATTGCAATTAAACATTATCAGCATGTCATATTCATTCATCAATACAACACATCGTGAAGTATTCAATTCTTCACTAAATTAAGTATGTAGCGTATTGCATATCCAATTCAGTTGAAATTAAATGTCATCATGACACTCCTAAACTTCCCCTAAGTAATTAACATTTTGATTCATAATAGAAATCTCATCGTATCATATTCGAATCAAATCTCCATTTCCTAGTTACTTACATAAGAGTATAAAATCCATCACTTCATCCAACATTCATAAATCAAAATACCATAATTTAGAATTCACATTTATATCATAAAATAGTCATCAATAATTCATCTCCTAGTATTTAACCCAAAATGAAATACACACCTCAACCTAATCCATTTCTTGATTTCATTTTCCTAACAACTCCTATCGACATAAATTCCCTAATTGCTCAACTCAGTATTTCATCTAGATCAATCATCATTATGTCAGTCATAGTGTATCATACAGTCAACATTGTGAGTAAAGAAAGCATCATAAAATGTAGTGTATTCTCATCTACTGTAATCTAATCTCTGACCCTAAGGAGTAAAATCGACTAACTAGTCAAAACATCCAGCCAATTACTAGGTCTACCATAACAATAATGTAAAAGCTATGACGGGTCTAGGGTGAGGCCTCACACAGGTAATGTGAGTTGTCGCACAGGAGGAAATTATCACACCCATATGCTGGAAACTATCACACCCGTATGCTGAAAACTATCGTATGACATTTCTAGTAACTGTATTGTTGCCTATGCCTGGCAAAGAGTTGTTTATTAGCTTTTTCTTGCCCAACTTTGATCTAATTATCTTGTTGGTTTAGTTTTCTATGGTTAGGCAAAGTTTATTTGCAGATTTCATTTGGATTTTTGTTTTGCTAACCATTGTGGGGCTAACAAGTTGTGGTTGTAGGTGCCTCTTGCTTAAATATTTTGCCAAAAGATTGCATGCACAAGGGCTACTAATGGTTTTTGTAGGGCTGCCCAAAGCATAAAAACAAAAAAAAGTGCTTGTTATTTATTTTATTTCAAGTGTGGCATCTACTAGTTGTTTAATTTCATAGGAACATAATATCTTGTTGTAAGAATCTTTGGGTGGTAGAAGTATGCTCTTCACCCTTGTGGTGAACCGGAAAATCTTGACCCATCTTTGAATTTTGAAAGCAAGAGGGTAATTGAATCCTTTGCTTGGTGTGTTTGGGAGAAAACTTTGAGATAGGGGAGTATGCTCTTCACCCTTGTGGTGAAACAAAAACCTTGAACCTCATAAGTTGATCCACTCTTTGTTTAGCTTTTTAGAATCCTTTAGTGGGCCTGCTCTTGAGCAATCAAGAAGAACGACCCAAGTGGGGACAAGATTTTTGATGGCTATTCCGACGCGCTATAAAGTCAAGGCTATCAAGGAAACAAAACCTTGGTAGACATAGCACTTGTCTTCACTTGATGTGAGTAGCTTGTGGGATTGTGACCATGAGAAAAATGTCAAGCAAGAATGCTTAAGGTACTCTTGTGGCCGTGAGGTCCCAATCCTTTTTGAGGAGCGGGAGGGGTGTTATGAATGGAAGCCCTTATTAATAACCATAGATAGAAGCCACCCTATTTTTTTTCTTAGCTTCTTGGTGCAAGGATTGATCCAAGTGGAATAACCTGGATCACCCCAAGATTACTCACCATCTTTGTTCCTTTGGTTGTGTCATTGGCACTTCCGCAGCAAACCAAAATATCTATTGTGGGTAACCACTTTGTGTGAGGCAATGGGACATCAAGTGTGGGCCAAGTTGTTAAGTATTGATTCATTGAATTTTTAGGATAGTAAGTGCTTGAAGTGTTCTCATTGTGATCTAACCATCTAAACATTCTCAAACATCAAACATCACGGTAGCATTCATAGGATTTTATTGCTTTGATATCACAAGTGCTTGTCTTGGCAAGGTTGCTTTTACCCTTGTTTCAAGTGTTTTATGACATGTTTGATCACCTACTATTTGTAAACCTATCTATTTACTATTGTCACTGTGCTTGAAATCAAAAAATTCAACCTTCAAACTGAAATTTTGAACAAATTGCCCTTAAAACTGAGATTTTTAGCACTCAGTGGTCAAGAATCATACAACACTGAAATAGTATCACACACTGTCCTGAGAATTATCATGTGACAGTTCACCACTAGAAGACTATCGCACAGCTTGCCTAGAGACTGTCTCATTGTTAGCCTGTAGTCTATCACCTTGTTTACTGGAAAATATCTCACTATCAGAAATTGTCACCCTGTTAGCTTGGATACTGTCACACCAGATCTTTTTGCTGTCTGTATGGTCTTTGCAATTTTTAGCCTTTTTCAGTTAGTCAGACCTCAATAGGTGACTTTTTCTACTGCTAAAAACCTTTTTGTACCTTGGGTTCCTATTTTTGGACCCCTTAAATTAGTGTTCTTTGGTTTTCCAAGATAGTCTTGTGTGCCATCGATAAGTTAAAAATTATCCTTGTTGAAAGGTACATCTTTAGATTTGTTGGTTGCACACTTGGATAGTTTCGGTGCTCTTTTGTCCAATTCACTTCCATCAAAATTTAGATTCAATTTCAATTAAATGTTTGGTTAAACCACTTTTCTTGGCCCATATGTGTTAGGATACTTATCCTTTTATTACGCACCTCTGTGGTAGGATTGGTTTACACCTCTTTGCATCTTTCTATCTCACCATCTCTCTTTTTTGGACATCTGAACACTTTCACTATCCTTGTTTGGTATTGAAATTTCATAAGGTTAGCTTATCACCAAGGGTCTTTTCTCTTTCATGTTGGTTACGACAAGGTACCAAGTTAACCAAGGGAAATGACCTCAAGTTATCTTTGAACAATTACCCTTAGTCCAAACTAATCAAAAGTGAAACGGGAAGAAACTCATCTTTGATCAATCACCTAGGAGTGAGTCTGAGGCTTGGTTTGACCCAAACAAAATTCCTAGTGAGTTGAGTACTTCATTACCATCCTCTCAATCAAATATGGATATGAGCTGCACTTTGACTAGGAGACAAAGAGAAGTAATGGATCAAACTCTTGATGACATTTTTCAAAGACATAGGGGTAACATGTCGTTTGATGATAACAATAAGCCTGAATCACCCCCTATTAACTCAAGATATCTAGATGCTCATCAATGAGCTAAAAGACACTATGCACAAGCTCACCAAGATGCATGGTCACAATATGAAGACCAAAACAATGAATCTGGTGATGCTTGTGTGAATGTTGCATTCACTAATGACTTGTTGAAACACTCAAGGTCCAACTCTCCACTCAAAACAACCTCAAGATATGCTAATGAAAGACTTAAAAGAATTGAGCATGAAAAGAAAGCCTTCTTGGATGAACAAGCCGCTAAAGAAGAAAGGTTTAGACACCTAGAGGAATAACAACAAGCCTTGTTGGAATTGAGAAGAAAAGCATTCCAAGAGGAGCAAGATAGGTTGTTAGCTCAACAACTTAACAACCAATTCAACAACAGGGGTACCAATAGTGGAAACAACTCTCCACCCTCTACTCCCTCAAGAACCCCAAGAAGTAGAAGGGAGTCAAGGAATCCTTCAAGATCTCCTAGTCCTAGAGGAAGAAGAATTTCACAACATAGGAGATGAACACCTCCTAGGAACTCAAGACAACCCTCCCAATGAGTTCATCATGGCTCTCAACATGGAGGAAGTAGTACAAGTTTTGATGATCAAGATTTCATGAGAATGCAACAAGAGCCACTATTCAAACAATATGTGGAGAAGTACCTTGATCAAAATAAAGATAGGTTCCTAGAGAGTTTGATTAACAAGGGTGCTAGAGTCCCTTACAACTTTGATGTGGATAGGAGGATCAAGAAACAAGGACCTTCTCAAGAAGAGGAAATAAAGCAAATCAAATGAATGCTAGAAAAGGTGTTGGCACCTAAAAGTACCTTTTCACTTGATTCTATTTGTCCCAATCCTTTTGACAAAAGTGTGACCATGACGGATTTTCCTAGGAAAGTTGAAATTCCCCAATATGACAAGTATGATGGCAATGGTGATCCACATGATCATGTGTGTCAATTTTATATCATGAGTTTTGAGTTCCACCAAGATGACTCTTACCTTATGAGATTATTTCCAAGGGGCCTCAAAGGCCAAGCCATGGAGTGGTTTACCAACATAACTCCTCCCATCAAAAATTTCAAAGAACTTGTCCACAAATTTGTTCAACATTTTGCATACAACTTGTCAAGATCAGTCACCATGTTGGACTTATGCAATTTGAAACAAAACCAAGGGGAATCCTTTGTGACCTTCTTGCAAAGGTGGAGATGATTGTGCTCCCACTATTCTAGGACTATTCCCGTGCATGAAAGGATTGACATCATTGTTAGTAATTTGGTGCCTGAGATGTGTTATGAGGTGTGAAAAATGGTCTTTGATTCCTTTGATACTATGGTTGAGACAACATGTCGATTAGAGGATGTCTTAAAAGAACAAGGCATTGTGACCAACAACAACAAGAACAACAATAGCGGTCAAAATCCTAACAATGCTAATAAGGACAAAGGCAAGCACTAGAACAAGAATAAGCAAGTAGTCAATGATAGAGTTGTGGACTCTTCCCAACCCAAGGATTAAGTAGTCCTACATTTTTCTAGTGAAATCCAAGATATGAAGCTCAATACATCCTCTAACCAACAAGAGAGTAAACTTAAGTATCAAGAAAATCCCAAGAAAAAGTTGAGACAATTCTCTAAATTGGGTGACTCCTATGAGGATGTTTTCAAGACCCTTATTGCCAACAATCTTGCACAACCCCAAGATCCAACAAACTTTCACATACCTGAAGTTAAGACACATTGGTGGAATGAAAAGGCTTATTGCAAATACCACAATGGCATTTATCATGACATCGAACATTGCTGGAAGCTTAAACACCTCATTCAAGATCTTATTGAAAGTGGTAAACTCTAGATTGATGGGTTGAATACCAATGCAGACCACAAGGTATTTAAAGAACCTTTTACCCAAATATGAAAAGGGGGAAACCTCTCAACCCAAGAATGGCAAAGCTACAATCAACTATACCTACACAAGTGCAAAAAATGTGGTTAATATGCTTGAGATTGTTGAGGAAAATGTCAACATGATGTGAAAGAATGATTCTTATAGTCATGATGTGGGCTCTCCTGCTATATTTGATGAAGAACCCGTGGTGGTGCTTAGGGGCCCTCACTCTGAAAGGTCATCCCAAGCTCTTCATGTTGTCTCCAGAAGCCAAAATCAAGGTCATGTGGTTATTAGAGATCCTAATTCTAACCAGGCTAGCAAACTCAAGCAAGTGACATCCAAGAATTCCACCACCAAGTCAGCATTCAATCTTATTGACCAGTTACAAAGAACACCAGCTCAAATCTCAATTTTTGAGCTCCTAGAATTGTCTCCAAGACACAAGCGTGTCCTTGAAGATGCCTTGCGTACATCCAATGTCCCTAACAACATAGATGTTGACAAATTCCAAAACATGGTTAACCACCTTGCCAGCCCACACTACCTCACATTCTCAAAACAAGATGACAAAGCCTTGAGCCATCCGCAAATCTTGCCCTTCATATTGAAGTCATGATTCACAAGACCCATGTTAGGCGTGTGTTGATTGATGGGGGTGTTGGGCTCAATATTTGTTCCTTGAGTTTGTGGAAAATAATGAATTACTTGGAGCAAGTTATTGATACTTGCAAGAAAATAACCATCAAAGCCTATGATGAGGCAGAGAGAAGCTCCAAAGGCTTGGCCATCCTTCCTGTTAGGATTGGCCCCGTTGAAAAGGACATTTTGTTCCAAATTGTTGATGCTGGTCCTTTAGCCTATAATATTCTTCTTGGTAGACTGTGGATCCATGACATGCAAGTGGTGTCATCCACCTACCACCAATTTGTCAAGTTCCCCTATAATGGAGTAGAAGTTTGTATACCCAGAGATAGCACATTATCTATTAATGCAATTTCAGTAGGGACCCGTGTTCCTCTTAATCGGGAAGCAAAAAATTTTGATGCAACTTTGGCACAATGTCAAAATAAGTTCAAAACCATAGACCTTGGGATGGGGGGTTATCACATTGACTCCTTCACAAAGCTACCAGTCTCACCTAGGTCCTATGGTAAGCCTTCAAAAGAGATGCATCCCTCATCTTTAGCAATGACTCTGTTTGATACATTTGTAGAGTCCTCAGTACCCATATAGGATGAAAAAGAGGAGGTAGCTTTAGAGATTAGATTTATAAAGAGGAAAAATACAAGCATAATGAAAATTTATCCCCATCTCCTAAGGCTTATGGGAGAGGATATACTTTGGTCAAAAATATGGGCTACCCAAGTCATGGTCCTCTTAATCACAGATTAGATGCTTAGGCTGAACCACTCAATCATACTCTCTTTGGCCGCAGATCTAAGACAATGGTTGGCCTAGGTTTTGAAACTCAAAATAAGAAAACTACTCCTATCCTTACTGTGGAAAATAGTGATGATGAGTCTAGATACATACCCAATTTGCAAAATCAACAAGACAGGTGTGAAGATTGGGTCCCTTCCACCAATCTCCTTTGGGGAGATTTAGATGCTCTAGTTATCAATCCAACAGTTTTAGAACTAGAAAAAGAACAATCCACTATTGAAGATCATGTTGAGGATCCGATTCAAGAAACTCAATACACAAATGACATTCAAGAAGGTGTTACCCTTGGTGACATAAAGACCTCTACCTCAAGACCTGAAAAATATGGTTGGTGTAAGCACCCCAGTCAAGATTCAGATACAAACTCACATGAGTATGAGTGGGATACTCTTTCTGATTGTTATATAGTTTGTTAGGCCATTTTTCCAGTCATTGCAAAATCCTTTAAACTGGCATGTGCCCTGCAATGTGTTTGTCAAATGTCCTGCCCTATGCTCTTTATGTGTCACCTTGCTTCAATCTAGAGCGCATCTCCTAATGTGCAAAACCAAGAAAGTTATTAAAATTTTGAGGTCCGCAGGAAGCAAACTTTAAATTCTACCACGGTGTCAAAAACCCACTATGTTTTTGAAAATCCACATTGTTTTCGACCTTTTTGGCCTACATAAAAACCCTTGATGTTTTCAACTTCCTGGTTTACCTTTGTGTCATGTTGAAAATTTTGTTTGTTTTCGATCTTTCACCAAAAACCCTGTGTGTTTTCAACCTTGCATGTCTTCTTTTTTGTCAGCTCTCCTTGTTCTTTGTCTTAAGTGTGCAAGTGCGATGATGTGGGGCCAGAGGGAGGAGATCAACGGCCAACGTGTGATCGTATGGAATATTCTTTCCCCATGCAATCATGCGCCTACCATCAATTTTGTTTGTTCCAGCATTGCTTCTATTTGGTGGGCCCGATGTCAGAGGGGTGACAGATGGCATATCCTTATTGGTTATTCCATGGCCACGTCAAAATTTTTTGACATGTGATCATGAGACCGCTTGCCATCTGTCTGCATGGGTCCTGGCTCTTTGTGATAATGGTTGCTATTTGGTGGTTCGAGGTGGTCATGTGGCAGCTTTTGGTTGGCTGTCGCATGGTCACATAGCCTAGTTTTTGGTTATGCAATCATGTGACCGGTCAACACATGTCCATGGCAGTTGCAGTCAATTGGCGGTTGCCGTGGCGGTTGCGGTGACGGTTGCGGTGGTGGTTACGGTAGCTATCTGCAGGTTGTCGTATGTTCGCATAGCCCATTTTTGGGCTATGCGATCATGCGATAGGGTGCCACGTGTGCTGGGGCCTGTCTGTGGCTGTTTGGTGGGCTCGGTGGTAGGTGAGGTCATGGCGATCTCTGATTGGTCCATGTTGGCAGGATGGTGGATTTGAACGTGGGCACAGCTTAGGATTTTTCGGTGGTGATTTGATGGCTGGCGAGGTGCATGGTAGAAGCTTGTTACATGTTCGCATGAGCCAGTTTTTTGGCTTACGAACATGCGACATAACCTTTTGTGGCCACGGTCTGGCATCGGTGGTTATGTAGAATGCGAGGGGAAATGGTTGTCACATGTTCGCATAACCTATTTTTAGGTTATGCGATCATCCAACTAGGCATAAATTGTTGCCCGTTTCTTGTGGTGGTGAGGTTGTGACAGTGCGATTGCACAACTGGAGGTGAATGGTTAAGGAATATGATGCCCGTGAATTGCATGGTGACCATTACAGATTCAAATTTGAATTTCTGAGAACTTCTAGCGACTAGAGAGTACCAAATTTATGGAATTCATTGCAGAAGTGACCCTGTTCGGTGAGAAATGACTAGTTTTCTAGCTATTTCGTGACTTGGTTGGTGAAGGCTATGCCCTAGCTATCTGTAGCTTGTTGCAACCCTTTTGGGTTCCCATGGCAGCTAGTGGTATAAAGGGTTGAATTTTTGACTTTGTCTGAGTTCCTTTCTTCTACAGTTGTGGGGACTGGTTCCATGAATGTTCTTGCTGCAATGTATTTTCCTTCTTCTCTGCATACAGGGTGTTCCCTCTATCCTTTCTGGCTGTCGGAATATAATGAAATTGTAATAGATGTCTTATGTATGAGATTGCAGCATACTTGTTCTTGTATCAGATTATCTCCATTTGGGTTTTAAACTTATAGATTACAGCATCAAGGGTGCGTACTCTTTCTATTTTCATTTTCAGTGAGTGTCTGCAATAGAGTTGCTTTCGTAGAAGTAGCTGAGTCTAGGATTGGTGTTCAGATATGTATGGGTTGGGGTATCAGAGATGCATCATGCTTGTCTTCCAGTGGATGTTGGTTAATGTATTACTTGTTCCTAGGTCTTCCTTTAGATAAGTGATAACATATTTGGGTGCATATGTGGTTTGGTAATGTATGATTTGGTCAAGGTGAGTGTGTTGTCTTCTTGTTTCATAGCTCTGTTGTAGTGAAGTATTTGAATATGTTTCCCATTGGATAAGGCACTGATCTATGAGAGACTTAGGATACTTCAGGGGTCCATTCAACCCAACATCAATCATTGAAATGAAATCTTTTCCCTTCATGTTGGTAGTAGTAGTAGTAGGAGGTCCCATCTAGTTTTCAGACTCATTGCATGTAGAGTAGGTTGTTGCATAAGATTTGGTTTCATTGGGGTATAGGATACCTACAGGGGTCTAGAAACTATTCCACAATAATACATCTTCAAGCCTTTTGTTCATCAACTCAAGAGGAGTCATGAGTGTGTAGATGAGGCAAAACCCACCTGAGTGATGTGGAGCTCGAAGCAGAAGGAGGATGTTCTTTATCCTCATCAATTGACACTTTTTCCCTTGTCAGACTTTGGAGTGAAGACTAACCAGTTTGTCAATCATAGTGTAAACCTGATACCATGTGGGAATAAGTTTAAAGGTCAACAAAATGGCGACTCTACTGGGAAGAACATAAAGAAAACCTATTGAGGAGCTCTAGTTATGGTAACAAATTTTATAATATCATATCTTTTGACCAAATTGGTTTGGCCCATCTGAGTCACCAATAAAATGGTGACTCTACTAGGGAAGAAGTGAAAGATAGCAAGCTTCCTTGCTTGGCTAGATCATCCCAGGGTCCTGGTTGAAGTTACAGAGTCAAATAGAAAAAACACATTAGTGAAATCTTCTCACTACGTGCTGAGTGGTGACTCTGAGTTCTTTGTTTGATCAGTGCAGTTCCTGCTAAACAGTGTGGCTTGATGAAGTTTTAGTTGGCTGGAATAGATACAAATTAGTGAAAAATTTTCCTCTTCAAGGAGGTGGTGACTTTATACTACAAGAACCTGATGGAGCTATAGGGTGAGCTCTAGATCTGTCCTGCCCTCAAACTAGCATGTTGATTTTTACTGCAGAACTTTCAGGTATGATATTTTCAATGATAAGAAATATTTCCTTATCAGGTGATCTGAGCACTAAGAGAAGGAAAGTGGTGTGATAGTGATGTAGGAGCATCTTAGGTGTAAGAGCAATCTTGCATCACCCAAAAATATTTCTATTTTTATATTCAATAAGGGCTATTTTAGTGCAGAGCTGCTATTTATGGAAAGTTACTATTTTTGGTAATTTTTGCATGTGCTCGAAATGATCTGATTTCTTTCTTGGAGGTTCATTTTGGTCATGTAAGTCTGCCAGTAAAGTTTCATTGCCAGATCAAGTGTATATTGGAAGATATTGAAGATTTTCGGTATTGGCAGCAGGGTACAGAAACTTTGAACTCAGTTTTGAAGGCTTTAGAGGCCCCAGATGAGGTCAAAAATTTGGGTGATGGGTGCTTGCATGGGTCAAGCCTGTAGAGCGCTTCGTGGCATTTCTAAAATGGGGTTATAATAGCCGATCGGGTCAACTGGTGATGACTTATGGTCTTCGGAAGTTGGGCCACCTGAAATGGCGAAAAATAATTTTCTTCAAAATTTTTGTTTGGGTTTCAAAGGTTATCTTGAGCTGACTATGATGTAATGAAATGTAAAATAAAATAATTCTAAGTTTGGTCGGCCTTATTGGCTAAAATTCTGGAAACTTCCTAGGTGGTGGATGATTGCCTATATAAGGAAGGCTGTATTATTGTCTTAGGCAGTTCAGAATAGTTCTGGGTAATAGTTCGAGGCTTTGTCCTATAGAATATTGTAAGGGAATGCCCATGTGGCTTTGCATATTGTAACTCTGAAAGTTTGTAATTCCACATTTGTGGAGATAATAAGAAGCCAATTTTTTTGTTCTTGCATATTATTGTTGTTGTTTCTCTTTTTTTCTGTTATGTGTTTGTGGTATTAAGGGGAGCACCCTTCATCAAGTGGTATCAGAGCAGGTTTTCTTGAGTGTGTAAATAGATCACCGACTATGAGACAGTTTGCACCAGGACCGTGGTTAGGGTTTCAGCGCGCATTGCAAAAATGCCTCTACGAAGAGAACGTGGCGGAAGAGCTGGTGCTATGACACCTGAGGTTAGAGAGCTACAGAGACAAGTGCGAGCATTGCAAGAAGAGATTCACAGAGGAATGAATCTTAATGTCAGAGATGAAAGCGAGGATGAAGCCGAAGAAGAATATCAAGAAGGAGAAGTTGAAATTGTGAACCAGGAGGAAGAAAGACTTTTTCGGGCGATTTTCAAGATTGGAAAAAGACCTAAGATTGAGGTTCCTACATTTTCTGGAAATCTTAACCCAAAGGAATTGATCGACTGGATCAATGAATGTGAAGAATATTTTGAGTATGAAGATGTTGAGGATCCTGATAGGGTCAAATTTGCGAAGGCCAGACTGAAAGGTCATGCGAAGATATGGTGGCAAGAGATTTAGTTGGAGCGAAATAGAAGGGGAAAGGAGAAAATCATGAGATGGGATCGGATGGTGGATAAATTGAAGTGATAGTTCATTCCTGTTGATTATGAGCTTGACATACTGAAGAAAATGTAGAGTTTGAAGCAAGCAGGAAGATCTGTTCAGGAGTATACAAAGGAGTTCTATCAGCTTCTCATCAGAACAGGCCATGCAGAAGCTGATAAGGAGAAAGTTGCCCGATACCTTAATGGGTTAAGGCCAAGCATTCAAGAGGAGCTGAATCTGGTTCGAATGAACAGTATTGAAGAGGCATACCAGTTTGCCCTAAAAGTAGAGGAAAAGCTGAACAAGAAGTTTGAGAGCAGACAAAACGGAAGAGGTCGCGGTGGATGATCTGGTGGATGGTCATATGGTGGCCGAAATGAAGATCCAAAAAAGAAGGATGAGGCCAGTAGCAGTCAGAATCAATGAAGAAATAATTTCAATCGCTTCCAAGATCAGAATAATAGAGATCAAAGAGGAAGAGGAAGAGGACAAGGATTTGGAAGAGGTGGCTTCCGTGGAACATGTTTTCACTGTGGAGAAGAAGGTCATAGGGCATTTGAATGTCCTCAGCGCCAAGGTAGAACAGATAGGAGAAATGAAGGCCAGGCCAGAGTTGCACATGTAGATGAAGATGGTAGATCATCAAATTTTGAAGATGCTGAAAGAGGAGAAACGCTAATTAATAGAAGAGTCTTGCTGAGTGGTGAGAATGAACCTGAACAAAGGAGGAGCTTGTTTCACACTAGATGTAAGTGTGAGGGTAATTGTTGTGATGTGATTATCGATAGTGGAAGCACTGACAATTTGGTGTCAGAAGAGATGGTGACAAAGTTGAAGCTCAAGAGATAGAAACACCCACATCGATATCGGATTGCCTAGGTGCAGGATGACCACAAGGTCATGGTCAGTGAACAGTGCCTGGTAAAGTTCAAGATCGACAGATACCAAGATGAGGTATTGTGTGATATCATATCTATGGATGCATGTCATATGTTGTTGGGTAGACCATGGCAGTTTGACAGATGTGCTATACATGATGGTCATGCGAATACCTATTCCTTGACAAAGGATGGAGTGAGACATAAGCTAAAACCATTGAAGGAGACTGAAGAAAAGGTATGTGGTAATGCAAGGATAACTTTTGTTGATGGAAGAAATTTCCTAGATGGTATGAGGCATGAGCATGTATGTTTTGCTTTAATTCTAAAAGCTGGTAAAGAGGAAGTAGAAGATGTTCCTGTAGAAGTTGCAGATTTGTTGAATGAGTTTCAGGATATTGTATCCAATAACGTGCCTGATGGATTACCACCAGTCAGGAAGATCAGTCATCGGATGGACTTGATCCCAGGAGCAAGTTTTCTGAACAAGGCAGCACACAGAATGACACCTGCAGAAAGTGAGGAGTTGAACAGACAAGTACATGAGCTGTTACAGAAAGGATTGATCCGTGAGAGTCTGAGTCCCTGTGCTGTACCAGCAGTATTAGTACCAAAGAAGAATGGAGAATGGAGGATGTGTACAGATTCTAGGGCAATAAACAAGATCATAATCAAGTACAGGTTTCCATTGCCACGAATGGATGATATTATGGACTATTTGAGTGGAGCTGTGTATTTTTCAAAGATAGATCTAAAAAGTGGATATCATCAGATTCGGATCAGAGAAGGAGATGAATGGAAGACTGCCTTCAAAACAAAGGAAAGACTATATGAGTGGTTAGTCATGCCTTTTGGGCTAACCAATGCACCGAACACTTTCATGCGGCTCATGAACGAGGTTCTGAAAGAATTTTTGGGTAAGTTTGTCATTGTTTACCTAGATGATATTTTGATCTAAAGTAAGACATTGGAGGAGCATATGATGCATATTCGTATGGTATTTGAGAATCTGAGAGAAGAGAAATTGTTAATTAATTTGAAGAAGTGCAGTTTTGTGAAGAAAGAGTTAGTGTATTTGGGATTAGTAGTTTCAGCAGAAGGTCTAAAAATGGACCCAGAGAAGGTACAGGCTATCCTTGAATGGCCTACTCCAAGGGGTGCTACTGAGGTAAGATCTTTTCATCGTCTAGCTAGCTTTTACAGAAAGTTTATCAGAAATTTTAGTAGTATTTGTGGACCTTTGACTGAAACAATGAGAGGGGATAGAAAAGAGTTTAAGTGGACTAATGGGGCAGAAAAGAGTTTTCAATTATTGAAACAAAAAGTTACAGAACAACCTATTTTAGCACTTCCAGATTTTAATAAGGTGTTTCAAGTAGATTGTGATGCTAGTGGTACTGCAATAGGAGCTATTATGAGCCAAGAAGGTAAACCTGTTAAGTATTTCAGTGAGAAGTTAAATAATGCCAAGAGGAAGTATTCTGTTTATGATCAGGAATTTTATGCTATAGTTCAGGCATTAAAGAAGTGGAGACATTATCTGCTTCCTAAGGAGTTTGTTTTGTATACTGATCATCAAGCTTTGCAATATTTGAATAGTCAAGGAAAGTTGAATCAGAGGCATTTGAAATGGGTTGAGTTTTTGCAGAGTTATACATTTGTTTTGAAACACAGGAGTGGAAAGTCTAATAGGGTTGTAGATGCTCTTAGCAGAAGGCAACTATTGCTGACAGAAATGCAGATTGAAGTGGTTGGGTTCAAGGAACTCAAGAATTTGTATCCAGAGAATCCTGATTTTGGTGAAGCTTGGAAAGCTTGTACAGAACTTGTTACTCTAGACAGGACGAAATGGTTGGATTTCATCATCTAGGATGATATGCTATTCAGAGGGAGTCAGTTGTGCATTCCACAAAGTTCTATGAGGGAGAATCTCATCAAGGAGAAGCATAGTGGAGGATTGGCTAGACATTTTGGTCGTGATAAAACCCTTGGTTTGGTTAGTGAGAATTATTATTGGCCACAGTTGCAACAAGATGTGAAGAAGTTTGTACAGAGTTGCAGAGTATGTCAGATGCAAAAGGAGTGAAGTAGAATATAGGATTGTATCAGCCATTACCTGTACCAGAGAAGCCTTTGGAGGATATCAGCATGGACTTTGTTCTTGGTTTACCGAGGACTCAGCGGGGGCATGATTCAATTTTTGTGGTGGTTGACAGATTTTTGAAGATGGCACATTTCATTCCCTGCAAGAAGACTAATGATGTTGTTCATGTAGCAGAATTGTTTTTCAGAGAAGTAGTGAGACTTCATGGTTTGCCAAAGACCATAGTTTCAGATCGGGACACTAAGTTTGTTGGATATTTCTGGCGAACATTATGGAAGAAGTTGAAGATAGATTTGAAGTTCAGTTCATCACATCACCCACAGACTGATGGACAGACAGAGGTGGTGAATAGGAGTTTGGGAAATTTGCTGAGATGTTTGGTCGGAGATAAGCCAACGGGATGGGATTTGATTTTACCACAGGCAAAATTTGCATACAATAATTCTGTCAACAGGAGCACTGGTAAATCACCATTCTAGATTATATATGGAAGTAGTCTAAGAAATGCATCTAAATTAAGGAAGATAGATAAAGGACAAATAAGTAGTGCTGAAGCTGAGGATTTTACAGAACACTTGAAGAAAATCCATGGGGAGGTGAGGAAGCATATTGCCAAAATAAATGCACAGTATAAGGCTAAGGTAGATGAGAAAAAGAGGTATAAAAAATTTCAAGTTGGTGATGAAGTCATGGTTCATTTGGGGAAGGAGCGGTTTCCAGTTGGTACATATAACAAGCTGAAAATGAAGAAGTTTGGACCATGCAGGATATTGAAGAAACATGATTCAGGAAATGCATATGAGGTAGAATTTCCTACTGAGATAAATATTTCACCAGTATTTAACATTTCAGATCTAATAGAGTATCATGAGGGAGGTGTTGAAGATGAGATCACAGCAACACAGAGGAGTATTCCAGCAACTAGTTCAGACACTAAGGAGATTGAAGATATACTGGATAGTCATGTTGGTAGAAGCACAAGGAACAGGACATATGAAGAATATCTGGTCAAGTGGAAAGGATGACCTGTTGAAGATTCATCATGGCTAACAAAGGAGGAGGTTAACCGTCTTGGTTTTCCTCTGCACACCTGAGTCGTGACAGGGTCACTTCTCAAATTACCCTAGGTGTCTGATGTAGGAGCATCCTGGGTGTAAGAGCAATCTTGCATCACCCAAAAATATTTCTATTTTTATATTCAATAAGGGCTATTTTAGTGCAGAGCTGCTATTTATGGAAAGTTACTATTTTTGGTAATTTTTGCATGTGCTCAGAATGATCTGATTTCTTTCTTGGAGGTTCATTTTGGTCATGTAAGTCTGCCAGTAAAGTTTCATTGCCAGATCAAGTGTATATTGGAAGATATTGAAGATTTTCGGTATTGGCAGTAGGGTACAGAAACTTTGAACTTAGTTTTGAAGGCTTTAGAGGCCCTAGATGAGGTCAAAAATTTGGGTGATGGGTGCTTGCATTGGTCAAGCTTGTAGAGCGCTTCGTGACATTTTCGAAATGAGGTTATAATAGCCAATCGGGTCAACTGGTGATGACTTATGGTCTTCAGAAGTTGGGCCACCTGAAATGGCGAAAAATAATTTTTTTCAAAATTTTTGTTCGGGTTTCAAAGGTTATCTTGAGCCGACTATGATGTAATGAAATGTAAAATAAAATAATTCTAAGTTTGGTCGGCCTTATTGGCTAAAATTCTGGAACCTTCCCAGGCGATGGATGATTGCCTATATAAGGAAGGCTGTATTATTGTCTTAGGCAGTTCAGAAGAGTTCTGGGTAATAGTTCAAGTCTTTGTCCTACAGAATATTGTAAGGGAATGCCCATGTGGCTTTACATATTGTAACTCTGAAAGTTTGTAATTCCACATTTGTGGAGATAATAAGAAGCCAATTTTTTTGTTCTTGCATATTATTGTTGTTGTTTCTCTTTTTTTCTGTTATGTGTTTGTGGTATTAAGGGGAGCACCCTTCATCAGATAGAGAGGTTAGCATGCTTCAATGAATAAGAGTTGCAGTTCTGCAAATTTTTGGTGAAGCATGAACATGGGTAGTGGACTCCAGGTTCATTCTTCAGCCCATGGGTGTTTACATATGTTTGTAGCAGAAATGGTTATATTTTGGTTCAGTTGGTAGTCTGCTCTCCTAGAGATCTGAATTCTTGCATGGGCACAAGTTACCCATCATCCCCAACTAGAGCCACTGTTAGGCCATTTTTCCCTTCATTGCAAAATCTTTTAAATTGGCCTATTCCCTACAATGTGTTTGTCAAATGTCCTACCCTCTATACTTTATGTGTCAGCTTGCTTCAGTCTAGAGCACGTCTCCTAATGTGCAAAACCCAGAAAGTTATTAAAATTTTGACGTCCGAGAAGCAAACTTTAAATTCTGCCACAGTGTCGAAAACCCACTGTGTTTTCAAAAATCCACATTGTTTTCAACCTTTTTGGCCTACATAAAAACCCTCAATGTTTTCAGCTTCCTGGTTTACATTTATGTCATGTTGAAAACTTTGTGTGTTTTTGATCTTTCACCAAAAACTTGTGTTTTTGACCTTGCATGTCTTCTTTTTTGCCAGCTCTCCTTGTTCTTTGTCTTAACTGCGCAAGTGCAATGATGTGGGGCTAAAGGGAGGAGATCAATGGTCAGTGTGTGATCACATAGAATATTCTTTCCCCATGCGATCATGTGCCTACCGTCAATTTTGTCTGTTCCAGCATTGCTTCTGTTTGGTGGGCCCGGTGTCAGAGGGGTGATAGATGGCATATCCTTATTGGTTGTCGCATGGCCGCATGTCATAATTTTCTGACATGCGATCATGCGACCACTTGCCATTTGTCTGCATGGGTCTCAGCTCTTTGCGATAATGGTTGTTGTTTGGTGGTCCTAGGTGGTCATGTGGCAGCTTTTGGTTGGCTATCGCATGGTCACATAGCTTAGTTTTTGGCTATACGATCATGCAACCGGTCGACGCGTGTCCATGGTGGTTGTAGTCAGTTGGCAGTTGCGGTGGCAGTTGCAGTGATCGTTGTGGTGGCGGTTATGGTAGCGGTCTGCGGGTTGCCGCATGTTCGCATAGCCCATTTCCAGGTTATGCGATCATGTGACAGGGTGCCACGAGTGCTGGGGCCCGTCTGCGGCTGTTTGGTGGGCTCGGTGGCAGGTGAGGTCGTGGAGATCTCCGATTGGTCTGTGCTGGTAGGATGGTGGATTTGAACTTGGGCCCAGGTCAGGATTTTTTTAGGGTGATTTGACGGCCGGCGGGGTGCATGGTAGCGGCTTGTCGCATGTTTGCGTGAGCCAGTTTTCTGGCTTGCAAACATGTGACATAACCTTTTGTGGCCACGGTCTGGCATTGGTGGTTATGCAGAATGCGAGGGGAAATAGTTGTCACATGTTTGCAGAACCTATTTTTGGGTTATGCGATCATGCGACCAGGCATAAATTTTTGCCCATTTCTTATGGCAGTGAGTTTGTGACAGCGCGATTACGTGACTGGAGGTGAACGGTTAAGGAATATGATGCTCGTGAATTGCATGGTGACTGTTGTAGATTCAAATTTGAATTTCTGAGAACTTCCAATGACCAGAGAGTACCAAATTTATGGAATTCATTACAGAAGTGACCCTGTTCGGTGAGAAATGACTAGTTTTCTAGCTGTTTCTTGACTTGGTTGGTGAAGGCTATGCCCTAACTATCTGTAGCTTGTTGCAACCTGTTTGGGTTCCTATAGACACCTAAAAATCCTTTAGAAAATAAATTATTTTTATTTTTTGAAAAATCCCTGATGACATCATCATTTATTAATTAATTATTTATTTAATTAATTAATTTATTTTTATGTCATTAAATCCCTTTATCTTAATTAAAAATATTTAATTAAGAAATCCCTCCCAAAAATGTTTAAATCTTATTTAAACATTAATCCCCTATTTATTAATTATTTTAATTAATAAATTGACCAAAAATCCCCCAAAAAATAATTAATTTATTTTTTGACCAAAAGTTAGCCTTTTTTCCTAAGACCACTAACCTCTTCCAAAATCTTCTAATCCCTTCTTAATTTCGATTAAAAGGCTAATCCCACCTTTTCTAACCCTAATCTCAACTCAAAATATTTAATTAAGATTAAATATTTAATTTTCATATTTATTGAAAATATTTCAATAAATATTCCCAAAACTTAAGCTTTTGGAATGAATAAACTTTTATTCCATAAAACCAAGGAGAATTCTAGACTCTTCTAGAATCTTCTCAACCCAACCTCTTCACCCATCCTAATCCTAAAATCCCCTAATCCTAATCATAATCCTCCCCCTAACCTTGTCACATTCCCTAAACAAGGTTAGCCAACTCTTAAGCTTGACCCAAAGTCAACAAACTTCTAGAGGCTTCTCTTACATGCATTAAGTGCATTTAAAGCCTCCTTATCCCTCTTACATGCATTTATGATGCATTTAAGAAGCCCCTCACCCCTTTCTTACACCCTTTGACCTTAGGCACATTTCCCAAATTGTGCACATTCCTCCCATCTTTCAACCCAATGCCCTTGTGACACTTGTCACAAGGAGGTGGCCTTGAACTAGCACAATCCATGTGCTCCCCTTTGAATGAATCTTGGCCTCTCTTAAGGATTTTGATCCTAGCCACTCATTCATCCTCCCAAAAGTCTATAAATAGTCCTCATTTCCAAGAGCAAAATATCCATTCACCTTTCATTTTATGCATTGTTATCATGTCCATTTAGCTCTAGACTTAGCATAAGCAATACTAATTGTTAGTTTCTTTTTATCATCTTCAAGCTTTCTTAAAGAACATCATAGCTTAGCAATAATGGATTAACATAGTTTCTTTTATTGTTTTGCATAGCATATAGCATCATATCACACCTATATTTGGTCTAAAATCAATCTTAGTATGCATTAGAATATGCTCCAAGTGCTTAGAGAGCACACCCACATCCCTCTAATTGAAGCGAATCAAACATTTGCTCTATAGCACTTGTTTTTTTAGCAACAATCTTGAGGTGGCTTTGGTTTTGTTTTCATGTCTTATGCTATTTTTTTAGTTCATGAATATGTTAGATTAGTCTAATGTTTGAATGTTTCAGCCTTTCAAGACAGGTAACAGGTTCAAAATCATAGTCTACATTCTGGCACGCCCGGTGGGACCCACTTCACGGGTTCTTTGCAAACATTCTGATGGGTTTTAGACCATTTTCAGATTTTTCAAGCTTATAGGTGGGCGGAGCACTTCGATCCCTTCTTCTTCTTCTTCTTGTCTATATTCTTCTTCCTCTTCTTGTCTATATTCTTCTTCTATTCCATCTCCTTCTTCTTCTTCTTTTAGCAAGGAGGTCATGGCCATTTTTTTTTCAAAAATAATAATAAAATCCATAAGGAAGCAAAATCAGACACACCTTATTTTAGTGCTTAAAATGAACCCCGAAATCATTCTTGAATGCATTAAGGACTAAAATTTGCAAAATTTGTTCTAACAAACAAAACAAAAAAATTAATCAAGGCATTTGCATCCTTGCAACATCAAGGATTTTTAACAATGCATTCATGCAAAGTAGGAATGATCATATCTTTTTGGGCATAAAAAGAACATCAAATCTGCATTCAAACGAGTCAAAACAAAATCTTGAATGAAGCTAAAAGGAAGAACTTAGGTCCTAAAGCATCACTTTCCATTTGAAAAGAAAACACAATCTTGAATGCCTTAAAGATCAAAACAAAGCTTTTTTAAAAAGTTCTTAATCAACACGCACACTCAATCTTGAATGCCCAAGTCAAAAAACTTGCAAACGCTCGATTTACTTTTTGGAGAAAGAAAAAGTCAAAATCTTAAACACTTGTGTCTTCAATTTCAAAGGTTCAAACACACTTAATCAAATTTGGAAAAATGAACAACTGCTTGATGTGCATTTAGGAGTTTTACTTTTTGCAAAATCCTGTTAAACTTAAGCAACGTAGAACACTTGGACTCGAACAAGTCCACTTCTTCTACTTTTAGCGAGGCCTGTCCAGGGAGAAGCACTTCCTCTTTGGAGAACGACCTCAAACCGGTAGCCCCTCCGACCGGTATACAAACAAGTGAAGAACAAAATAATCACTTACATCTCCTAATCGCCGGGCGTTCGTGCCAAACACGTGTCTGGGGATGGTAAACATTCCTCTCCCCCAGCATAATTGGCAAGGCTCTTAAGTGAGTCACGGATGATCAGCATAACCGGGTATGGAGACTCCACGGAACTATTAAAAACCTGATAAAATAGAAGCTACCCTATCTACATCCGAAAGTATCAAAATCCTTGTGCAAGGACCGATTCCAAGGGGTTTACCGGGTCGCCTCAAGATTACTCACCATTTGTATTCCCTTCTGGGGGATACCAAGCTGTGGGCAAGCGATTTTGATACTCACCTTCCTTAGGTAGATCTGTTTGAAGTGCTTGATAGTCAAAGACTCCGTGAAAACACTTGTTGAAACATACACTTTCAAAGCTTTGTCAGAGTCAGTTGTCTTTGTTTGTATCCCACAGGGTTGCTTTGTCCCTTGCGGAGATTGCTTTGACTTTAACTTTTGCCATTGGAAACCTTTGCCTCAAAATCAGAAACCTCTTTTCCAAAGTGATGCCCAGCAAGAGCAAACATCCTAAAGCGAAGTTGCCCAAATCCCAAGCCTATCAAGAGTGAAAAGTTACCAAGAAGAAACTCAAGACCTATCAATCCACTATCCAAGCAACCCAAGCAGAGGAGAAGTCCCAAGCCAGATTTGAGAACATTGCCCATAACGCTCGCATCAAACAGTTCGCCTTCCGTTTCCGAGTTAACCATCACTTTGTCAACCTTGAGCCAGAAGATTAGCCAATTCCTTGTTCATGTCTTGTTCCATCTTCAGATCTTGAAATCTTGTCTCAAACAACCTTGCATCTTAGTTTCATCCTAGTTTCACCCTTTGCATCAGCATCAAAACTCTAGTTGCATCTCAAGAACATCATAAAAGTTGCATTCATCTTCCTACCAGCATTCTAGAAACAATCCTTGTCATTTGCATTATCCCTTTAGATAGAGCATTGTCCCTTCACCCTTCAATACCTTTTCCACCAGCATCCCCCCATCAGCTTTCCATATCTTTCCGGCAGATCCATCATCCTTTGTTCCAAATCCAGAGATCCACCAACACTTAGTGTTTACCCTTTTGAGTTGTTCCTATCCCATATCCAAGATCAAAGACCATCATCCTCTTTTTGACACAACGTGTTGTCATAAAGAAATCAAACCTTGTCCTTGCATAGCCATCATCTCGAGCAAGAGATTGGAGTGTATTGATAAGAAACTTGTTGACCGAAGATCATCAGTCTATCTTAGGTTGACCCCATTATATCTCTGATCCTCCATTTGGGAAAAATAGCAGCTCATTTGTTGACCACTCAGTAATCTTTCACCAGCTCTCCACCAGTAACCTATCTTTCCTCCACCTAATCTTGACCCAAATCAGAGCATCCCACCAATCCTCCATCATCACCAAGCTTTTTTACCAATTTGCCACCATCTCTCACCAATCTTCCACCATCCTTGATCCAAATCCGAGCAGTTCATCCATCCTTGCATTGCATTCTAGAAAGTCATCATCTTTAGAAGTTCATCAACTTTGCATCCATCAACATCTTTTAGCCAAACATCTTGCATCCATTTAGCACTTGCATCTCCATGCCTGTTGAGACCAGATCTCGAAAAAGAAGAAGCATGAATCCTTATCCACCAACAACCTCATCCGATCCCAAACTTTTCACCAACGCCATGATGACCTATAATCCCCACATCCAAGCCAGTAACCCATGTGAAGATCCAAACATCCCTTCATCCCCCTTGGCAAACCAAGCATTTGTAAATCCTCCAGAAAGCCCATCAACAACCAATGCCCTTGTAGCACAACATCAGCAAAGCACGTTTGTTCACTACCTACCAGAAAATACCTCCATCCCACCATCTCTCTATCCACACATCCCCATCAAAACTATCCAAGTTCCAGCACAAGCATATTCTCTGTTTGTCCAATCATTTCCCGATCCTATCATGCAAACACCCCAAGAGCTTTCCACCACTCCCCTTTTCTTGCAAGGAAGCCTCACCAGTCCCGCAACACAAGCTGCAGCACCATCCGCTCCATCTCATACCCCTTTTGCTTCATCATCTGCTATGGCTGCCCAAGCCCAAATCCAAACCCAAAGTCAGCTTCCACCTCTCACACAAGCTTTTACACCACCACCATTCACAAGTCAAGCAGTGCCTTTCACCATCAAAGGAGCACCGTCACCCTTCACCCCCTAAGCACCCGTACCTTCTTCTTTGGGGTTAGCGCAATCGCTCCCCATTCCAACCTCATCTTTCTCTTGGGTGTTTCCTTCATTTTCCTCCTCACAAGCATCCGCTCAACCACAACCTCAACAATCTCCTCTCTCTCAACCATCATTCGTGTCCCAAGCTCCTGTTGCTCCTACCATTCCATCATCCACTGCAGTGCACCCTAACACAAGCTCTCAATGGGGCCTTACACAAGAAGAAATGAAGGCATGGGGGATCCCATCTCAATCCCCTACATCTATGGTTGCAAGTCAACAAACCACCTTCACCCAAGCAGCACAGCAGCAACTACCCCAAGCACCGCCGGCTTCAAGCTATTCATCCCAAATCCCAAATACCTTCCAGCAAGTTCCACCACCTCAACAGCCAACTTTCCCCAGCTATCTTACCCCATCACCCTTTGCTTCTAGCTTCCCCACATCTGTTCCACCTCTAAGTAACGCAAGCATCCACCCAGCTTATATCAGCCAAACCCAAAGCCAACCTCAGCAACTACCACCATCATACCCGCAAGCAGCATCGTTCCAACAGCCTCCCCCACAGCAACCACATGTCCCCTTTCAGCAAACACCCATCATTCCTCAACAACAGCAAGTCTCTTGCTATCAACCTCAGCAACAAATCCCTATCATCCCCCAGCAACAACAAGTTCCCACCCATCAGTTACAACAGGAAGTTCCAAATGTCCAATATCAGCAAGTAGTCCCACAACAATAGCAAGTAGCCCAACAACATCAAGCGGTTTCATATCATTTACCACAATATCCCCCTATGCCACACCAGCAATATCCCCATCAACCATTGCCCCAGAATCAGTTCCAACCCATTTATCCACAGCAAGCGCTATATCCAGTTCCACAACTTCCATCACAAGCAGAAGTCCCAGTTCCCTCGCCACTCAATGGTGAGTGGGAAGCAATGAAAAATTCTCTAAAGGAGATACAAAGTGGAACAGAGAATAAAACATACAAGTTCGAAGAGGTGTGCTCATATCCCTTCGATCGGTCCATAGAAACTATCCCTTTCCCCAAGCATTTTGAGATGCCCAAGTTCGACAAGTATCGGGGGAAAGGAGATCCAGTAAACCATATCAAAGAGTTCTACATGGCGTGCCAAGAAGTAGCTTACAGTGATAACTATCTCCTGCGCCTGTTTCCCAAAAGCTTGGGAGGAACTGCTGTTGAGTGGTTTTACAAAATACCACATGGGACAATAAAAACCTTTGCTGAACTCTCTGAGAAGTTCATCACACACTATGCCCATAATGTGGAGAATGAGTTGTCCTTGCTAGACCTATGCAACTCAAAGCAGAAAGACGGAGAAAGCCTTGCAGAATACTTGCAAAGATGGCAGAATCTTACAACTAGGTTATCATATCAGCCGCCAGAGAAGCATCTAACAAAGATCTTCATTGATAACCTGCATCCAAAGCTATCCCATCACATACGAATGAACTGTCTCCAGACATATCAAGACATCAAGAGAAAAGGCATAGGCATCGAGAAAGCTCTCCTAGACGAAGGCACTATTCGTCACTTCAAGGATGATTCCAAGAACAAACCCAACAATGATAAATCCCGTTACTGGAATCGTAACAAGAATGTTGTTACAGATGGAGCCACTGACACTAAAAATGTACAATTCGTTGTGGCTAGTCCTACACCACCTCAAACATACCAACCGCCACAAGTGCCCATCTATCAGCAACCCCCAGCTCCCGCATATCAAGCACCTATTTATCAGCAGCCTCCTCAAGCTCATCAACCACCCATGCAACAGTATCAGCAGCAATACCAACAGCAACAGCCAGCACGTTAGGGCAATCCTGTTAACGCAGTTAACGTTGCCCCAAGGCAGAACAAACCCAACAATCAGAACAATCCAAAGAGGACTTTCACACCTTTGGGTGAGCCTCTGGATCAGATCTTTTATCGGCTAGCCAAGGCAAATATGATCACATATCCGCCCATCCCACAGAAGGATGACAACGCACCAAAGTCTGATTGGTATAAAGAACATGAATACTGTGATTACCATCGTGTGAAGGGGCACACAAAATTGAAGTGTATGCGGCTTAAGAACTACATCCAGGATCTCATTGATTGCAAGGAGATCCAGGTCGATGCACCAGCTCAAGCTTCACCTAACGCCAGTTTGCAAATATATCAAAATGTGTTCCCTCAACACGATACCGGGAAGAATCAAGCTAACGCCAATCAGCCCCAAAATCATGGCAAAGGCAAGCAAGAAGATCACACAGCGGCCTACATCAACTATGACAAGTATGTCGGATGCATAACTCAAGTTGAGCCCATCCAAGATGAGCCCACCATCAATACCATCCACGTCAAAGGGCCGGATCGACAATGTGCTGCAACTACCCGCAGTGGTAGGATAACTGTTGCCGGTGCTCCTCCAAGGTCAGCTGCTCCTCCAAGACCAACATCTACTGCATCCACAGCACAGTCTAACACTAGGTTAGCATCAAATGCACGTGCAACACAGCATAATGCACCAAGTGTACAATACAATATCATAGAGCATCTTGGGAACATTCCAGCCCAAATATCTATCTTGGATTTGCTCCGCACATCACCCATCCATCAGGAGATCCTGGACAAAGCTCTAAAAGAAGGCCATGTCCCCACGAATATTAACACAACTCAGTTTGAAACTCTTGTGGGACACCTATCAGTAGCATGTGCCTTATCCTTCAAAGAATCTGATATACCAGATATCGCTCCTGACCATATTCTTCCTCTCCGCATTGCCGTCATGGTTAGAGATTTCGCCATCAAACGAGTTCTGGTGGATAATGGCTCAGCCCTCAACTTGTGCACATTAAAATTCATCAAGAAGATCGGGTTCACGGAGGCCGACATACAACATGAGATGATCACTATTAAAGCATATGATAACTTGGAGCGTACCTCTGAAGGTACTATGACTTTGCCTATCCAGCTAGGCCCAGCAACGCAAGATACTCTCTGCCACGTTGTTGATCTTGACCTACCGTTCAATATCCTCCTCGGTCGTCCATGGATCCATTCCATTAAGGCCGTACCATCTACTTACCATCAGTGCATCAAGTTTCCACATCAAGGCACTGAGGTTACCATCCACGCTGACCCTAACCCCTTCGCATACTGCCTTGCGATGGAAACATCTTTCCCTCATTCTACTCATTGTCCTGGAACCGATATTGGTACTTCTATTGCTAGCTCATCCCGATCCCATCGCGATCCAGAGACCATCCTCTCTTCCACCTTATCATCCATCAAGATCAACAACCAGGGTTGTGGTGAATATAGCCTCAGTGATGCATTTGCTGTAGGAGCTCTTCCACGTGATCCACATACTCAAGGGCACCCAAGTTGTCAAAACAAGCCTGTTGAAAAATATTATAAGCTCAAGCAAATTGGAAACATGACTTTTGAGTCTCATGGTACCATCAACAATAAAGAAATGGATCTAGATATTAACAAATGGTTATACAAAGATCCCCCATCATGTGACACACAACTTCTTGAGTACTTCAAAGAGAAATATCCAATCCCCTACAAAAATGTCACAGAACACTATAACTATCAAGGTGGTGGTCTAGGACCACAAGAGGATGGAAACTTATTTCCTATCATACCATCCCAGAATCCAGAACAGCAAGGACTTGGCTTTAATACCTCTTTCCTGCTTGAACAAGAGCCCAATACCACAACTGAGGGCACTAACATGACCAACGTGAACTTTTCGAATAGCCAGGATGACCTTGTGGAAATCGAAGACATCCCCGAAGAGAAAGACATCCGATCCTATGATGATATCTTTGCCGACGACACCCTCCTGGGGACTTTTGTTCTCCAACAACTCTCCATTAACCTCATAGATCTTCCCCTCACAAACCCCGACCTCATAGATTGGGACCAACCAAGCATTGCACACATCGATGAGTTCCAAAGCACACAAGCACTCCTAGAATTCATGGGGGCATCAGGTCCAGCAAGCAATCAAGATCCAACATCAACCTCTGTCTATCAGCTTCACCCAGAAGGATATTTTGGGGAAGAGGCAAGCTTTAGTCACAAAAATGATAAAGCAAAAGAACATCATGATTCTTTATGTGAAAACCCTTCTGGGGCACATTCTGACTCCAAAACAGTAAAAATAAAGGGCGTATCTTCTAGTGAAAACTTGGCAATTCAAGCGCTAGAAGATGAAGCCTTGCCTCTTCCCCCTATCCAAGATTATAGACCAGAGCAATCTCCAATCATCATAGAAGAGACCAAGCCAATCAACTTGGGAACAGAAGAATGTCCAAGGATCACCTACATTGCAGTCAACCTAACAGAAGGAGAAGAAATGGCTCTCAGCACCTTGCTCAAGGAATCAGTTATCAACTTTGCATGGTCATACGCCCACATGCCTGGGCTTGATCCAAACCTTGTTGTTCATCATCTATCAGTAGATCCAAACGTTAAGCCAGTGAAGCAGAAGCTAAGGAAAATGCATCCAAAGGTAGCATTACTAGTTAAAGCAGAGCTTGAGAAGCTCCTTCAAGCAAAAATCATCAGAGCAATTGACTACTCAGAATGGATCTCTAACATGGTGCCAGTCACAAAGCCTTCTGGTGACATCAGAATCTGTACTGATTTCAGGGACTTGAACAAGGCATGCCCTAAGGATGATTTCCCATTGCCAAACATAGACATGCTTGTAGACCTCACAGCGGGTCACGAAATGCTATCACTCATGGATGGCTTTTCCGGTTACAACCAGATTCATATAGCAGAAGCAGATCAACATAAAACAGCATTCACAACCCCATGGGGTACCTTCTGCTACAATATGATGCCCTTTGGGCTAAAGAATGCAAGAGCAACATATCAGCGAGCAATGACAGCGATCTTCCATGACATGATCCACAAGATCCTTGAAGACTATGTGGATGATATCCTTGCAAAATCCAAAACAAGGGATGAACACCTCAACATCTTAGAGCGTGTGTTTGATCGTCTGAATCATTATGGCTTAAAGCTTAATCCAAAGAAATGTGTCTTTGGTGTTACATCTGGAAAGCTCCTAGGTTTCATAGTATCGCGACGAGGCATAGAGATAGACTCCAAGAAGGTCAAAGCAATAACAGAGATGCCTCCACCAAGAACACTCAAATAGCTCAGAAGCCTACAAGGAAAGCTTCAATCAGTGCGTCGGTTCATTTCTCAGTTAGCAGACAAGTGCCAACCTTTTACGCATCTCCTATGCAAAGACACAAGCTTCAAATGGGATCCCATATGTCAAAGAAGCTTTGATAAGATCAAGGAGTATCTTGCCAATTCTCCAATCCTAGTACCACCAATTCCAGGACGCCCTCTCATACTCTACATCTCGGCAACCACTACAGCACTGGGGGCACTCTTAGCTCAGCATGATGATGACAACAAGGAGAGAGCCATCTATTACATCAGTCGCACTCTTGTCGGATATGAGCTTAATTATTCACCTATGGAAAAAGCATGCCTTGCAGTGGTCTTTACCACTCAAAAGCTTAGACATTACATGCTCAGTCACACAATCAAGCTCATTTCAAAGGTGGACCCCCTCAAATATCTACTATCAAAGACAACTCTCACAGGCCGTATGGCAAAATGGGTCATGATACTCAGTGAGTTTGACATCCAGTATATTGATCGCAAAGCAATCAAAGGGCAAGTCATTGCCGATCAACTAGCAGAAGCACCACTGGTGGATGCCTATCCACTAATCATGGAATTCCCTGATGAACACTTATGCATGATTGAAGAGCAGCCCATGTGGAAACTATACTTTGATGGCTCCTACACATCACATGGATCAGGGGCAGGAATCCTATTCGTCACACCTCAAGGTGACTACATCCCAAAATCATTCAAATTGGGATTCCCATGTACCAACAACATTGCAGAATATGAGGCACTCATCTTAGGTCTCAGAACAGCCATTCAGTGGAATATCATAGAATTACAAGTATTTGGAGATTCACAGCTGATTATCAAACAAGTCCTAGATGAATATCAAACAAAGGATGACAAGTTGCTACCTTACAAAGAGCTGGTGGACAAACTGCAAGAGCATTTCCTACATCTACAGTTCACACAGATCCCAAGACTTCAGAACAAAGCAGCGGATGCAATGGCAACCATTGGATCCTTGTTAGAAATCCCACGCGATGCATCACAATATGAATTCCTAGTCGAGCAGCTACATACGCTAGCTTATGAGAACACTGATGCAGAAATGGTATGTGTCTTGGTTGGTCCCCAATCCCCATGGTACCACGACATCCATGCATATCTAAAAAATGGTATCATATCTCCCCATCTCACCAATAACCAACGCCAAAACCTTATTCGCAGAGCTTCCCGCTACACTCTTGTAGCCAACACCCTATATCGTCGTGGGTATCACAATGTCCTATCTAGATGTTTAGATTCAAACGAGGCCGTCCTGGCCTTACAAGAAGTTCACGCTGGAATTTGCGGTGCCCACACGAGTGGCATGGTTCTAGCAAAGCAGCTGCTTAGAGTTGGATATTATTGGCCAACAATGGAACATGATGCATGTGATTTTGTCAAGAAATGTCTCCCATGTCAACAACATGCCAATTTGATACATGCACCAGCACAAGATCTACAGCCTATTGCACCACCATGGCCTTTTTCATGTTGGGGTCTCGACCTCGTTGGCTTGATCACCCCCCTCTCTTCGGATGGACACAAGTATATCATAACAGCCACAGAGTACTTTACCAAATGGGTTGAAGCGATTCCACTCACCCTTACTATTGGCATCCAAATATCCAAGTTCATCCTCTATCATATCATTTGTCGCTTCGGCATACCATCTACCATCTTCACAGACCATGGCACACCTTTTGAAAACCAGCATGTGGATGATCTATGTGCCAGACTCCACATCCATCACCGTTTCTCCAGTCCATATTTCCCTCAAGGAAATGGCCAAGCTGAGGCAACTAACAAAACTATCTTGAAAATCCTCAAGAAGGTTGTCAATGATTCTGGTCGTGACTGGCACCTCCAAATCAATCCCGCCCTTTGGGCCTACCGCACTTCTTATCGCACTCCCACAGGCACCACCCCATACTCCCTTGTATATGGTGCTGAAGCTGTTCTACCGATCGAGGTTGAGCTCCCCTCATTGTGAGTCTCCATGAAGAACTACACCACTGATGAAGATTATCGTGTAGCCCGTCTCACACAGCTAGACCTGTTAGATGAAAAGAGACAGCAAGCATATGATCACCTGGTGGCATACCAAAATTGACTCAAAAGGAGTTATAACAAAAAGGTCCATCCTAGACAATTCCAGGTCGGTGACATGGTCCTTAAAGAAAATTAGAAGGTCCTAGCAAATAGAGAAAAGAAAGGCAAGTTTGAGCCTACTTGGTTGGGCCCCTATGTTGTCACCGCATCCTTCGGCTCGGGAGCCTATCAGCTATCAACACCAGAAGGTGAGCCCTTGAATGATCCTATCAACATCATCCATTTGAAGAGGTTCTATGCCTGAACCTGATCCTGCATATATCAGAAAATCCAAAAACATTCAAAAAAGCAAAAAAAGCAAAAAAGAAAAGAGAAAGAGAAAATGATCGTCCAAACGGTGAAAACTTGGCAATTCAAGCGCCTTGGACAAGTATGTTGGTGAAAACCTGGTAAACAGGCGCCAACATAGTAAACTGGGCTATTTATCTATTCAGTTGTCCTTTCAGCTACCGTCCTCTTCCTCCATCCATAACAGATCTCCCAGCAGTTCCATCTCCCCTATCCTCCAAGCATTCGGCTTCCATCTTCCTCCAACCCATCTGCAATCCATATCCTATTCCAAAGCTTTGTACCATATCTTGTACCATATCCTTATCCCTTTCCTATACAGTGCAATCCTTTCTGTAAATATCCTTCTTGTCTCCGTCCTAGTGAGAGTCCCGCCGAGTGTGATCTTCCTATCCCCAATCCTGAGCTTCTGTACATATCCCTTGTGCATATCATTCCTCCTTGTTGTGCATAACCTTTGTTCGTCCTGCAGCAGCATTTGATCAAATATCTTGTCCCATCCCCAGCCTCAGAAAAATTTTAGTCCCACTCAGGCCTTGTGCTTCAGCAACATCAATTGTCGACTTATCCTTGCTCATCCTGATTATTCCTTGAACTTCAGCTTTTGCCAGCGAACAACTACACTTATTCTCTCACCAACCCATGGGTCCTTGAGGATATATCGTTCCTCCTATCTGACCTAATCTTCCATCCTGGTCCTTGAGGATATATCGTTCCTCCTGTCCGACCAATCTTCCCACCATCAATCAAATCACATCTCTCTCCTTGGCAAAGGATGTCTTTTTGGAGTTTTCATTTTGACCTTGGATTTTGTCCTTTGGGTCTTGTTAATCTTTTACAGCTTCTCATTGTTCTCTACTCAACGTCACCACGATCCTTTATATCATGGTGTGCTGCGAATGAGGATCATCTGGGGCAAGGTCTTTTGATCTTTTGCTTCTGACTGTGAGTTAGTCATGTGTTTGTGGTTTCTTCAGCATCATTTCCACCATGCCTCCTTCGGGTTTCATGTGCGATGCTGGGGCAACCCTGCGTGTCTTTTTAGCGTCAGTCCTATGCAATGCTGGTGACAAGGCCTCGTGATCCCAGTATCCTTGGCAGGTCTCTAGCATTGCTATATTAAACTAGGTTGTGCTCTCCACATTTGCACTTGGAGCTTCCCCATCTCCCCTGCATCCTGCATCATATAGATTAATCTTGCATCCTCATGTAGCTGCATCCTGCATTTTGCATTCCATCTCATCTTGCATTCACTCATCTTTTCTCTTGGAAGCTTGGTTATTTATCTCCCCTTCTTCCTAGGTCCTTCCTTCTCTGTTTCCTTTCAAGAAAATTTCATAATGTTTTCTCCTTGCGTTATTTTCTCGAGGGGGCACAATCCCTTATTCCTCTAAATTCTAGCCTTGGGCATCTTATTTTCTTGTCTTTGACGCCATGCCACTTGCGACATCGCATCAAAGAGGGGCAAAATGTAGACACCTAAAAATCCTTTAGAAAATAAATTATTTTTATTTTCTGAAAAATCTCTGATGACATCATCATTTATTAATTAATTATTTATTTAATTAATTAATTTATTTTTATGTCATTAAATCCCTTTATCTTAATTAAAAATATTTAATTAAGAAATCCCTCCCAAAAATGTTTAAATCTTATTTAAACATTAATCCCCTATTTATTAATTATTTTAATTAATAAATTGACCAAAAATCCCCCAAAAAATAATTAATTTATTTTTTGACCAAAAGTTAGCCTTTTTTCCTAAGACCACTAACCTCTTCCAAAATCTTCTAATCCCTTCTTAATTTCGATTAAAAGGCTAATCCCACCTTTTCTAACCCTAATCTCAACTCAAAATATTTAATTAAGATTAAATATTTAATTTTCATATTTATTGAAAATATTTCAATAAATATTCCCAAAACTTAAGCTTTTGGAATGAATAAACTTTTATTCCATAAAACCAAGGAGAATTCTAGACTCTTCTAGAATCTTCTCAACCCAACCTCTTCACCCATCCTAATCTTAAAATCCCCTAATCCTAATCATAATCCTCCCCCTAACCTTGTCACATTCCCTAAACAAGGTTAGCCAACTCTTAAGCTTGACCCAAAGTCAACAAACTTCTAGAGGCTTCTCTTACATGCATTAAGTGCATTTAAAGCCTCCTTATCCCTCTTACATGCATTTATGATGCATTTAAGAAGCCCCTCACCCCTTTCTTACACCCTTTGACCTTAGGCACATTTCCCAAATTGTGCACATTCCTCCCATCTTTCAACCCAATGCCCTTGTGACACTTGTCACAAGGAGGTGGCCTTGAACTAGCACAATCCATGTGCTCCCCTTTGAATGAATCTTGGCCTCTCTTAAGGATTTTGATCCTAGCCACTCATTCATCCTCCCAAAAGTCTATAAATAGTCCTCATTTCCAAGAGCAAAATATCCATTCACCTTTCATTTTATGCATTGTTATCATGTCCATTTAGCTCTAGACTTAGCATAAGCAATACTAATTGTTAGTTTCTTTTTATCATCTTCAAGCTTTCTTAAAGAACATCATAGCTTAGCAATAATGGATTAACATAGTTTCTTTTATTGTTTTGCATAGCATATAGAATCATATCACACCTATATTTGGTCTAAAATCAATCTTAGTATGCATTAGAATATGCTCCAAGTGCTTAGAGAGCACACCCACATCCCTCTAATTGAAGCGAATCAAACATTTGCTCTATAGCACTTGTTTTTTTAGCAACAATCTTGAGGTGGCTTTGGTTTTGTTTTCATGTCTTATGCTATTTTTTTAGTTCATGAATATGTTAGATTAGTCTAATGTTTGAATGTTTCAGCCTTTCAAGACAGGTAACAGGTTCAAAATCATAGTCTACAGCTCCCATTGCAGCTAGTGGTATAAAGGGTTGAATTTTTGACTTTGTCTGGGTTCTTTTCTTCCATAATTGTGGGGACTGGTTCCATGAATGTTCTTCCTTAAATGTATTTTCCTTTTTCTCTACATATAGGGTGTTCCCTCTGTCCTTTCTGGCTGTGGGAATATAATGAAATTGTAACAGATGTCTTATATATGAGATTGTAGCATACTTGTTCTTGTATCAGATTATCTCCATTTGGGTTTTAGACTTATAGATTATAGCATCAAGGGTGTGTACTCTTTCTATTTGCATTTCCAGTGAGTGTCTGCAATAGAGTTGCTTTCACAGAAGCAGCTAAGTCTAGGATTGGTGTTCAGATATGTATGGGTTGGGGTATCAAAGATGCATCATGCTTGTCTTCCAGTGGATGCTGGTTAATGTATTACTTGTTCCTAGGTCTTCCTTTAGATAAGTGATAACATATTTGGGTGCATAGGTGGTTTGGTAATGTATGATCTGGTCAGGGTGAGTGTGTTGTCTTCTTGTTTCATAGCTCTATTGCAATGATGTATTTGACTCTGTTGCCCATTGGATAAGGCACTGGTCTATGAGAGACATAGGATACTTCAGGGGTCCATTCAACCCAACATCAATCATTGAAATGAAATCCTTTCCCTTCATGTTGGTAGTAGTAGTAGGAGGTCCCGTCTAATTTTCAGACTCATTGCATGTAGAGTAGGTTGTTGCATAAGATTTGGTTTCATTAGAGTATAGGATACCTACAAGGGTCTGGAAACTATTCCACAATAATACATCTACAGGCATTTTGTTCATCAACTCAAGAGGAGTCCTGAGTGTGCAGATGAGGCAATACCTGCCTGAGTGATGTGGAGCTTGAAGCAAAAGGAGGATGTTTTTTATCCTCATCAATTGGCACTTTTTCCCTTGTCAGACTTTGGAATGAAGACTAACCAGTTTGTCAATCATAGTGTAAACCTAGCACCATGTGGGAACAAGTTTAAAGGCCAACATAGTTGACATGGACTTTGATGTTGTCCATACATATGGTTCCCAACCTAAGGTATCTAACAAGTCTAGTGTAGGATTAGAAGATTGGAATCCACAAATCACCTTAGTGGATGATGCTTCACTTGGTAGGATAAGTCCTAATTTGGGTACCTTAGAGGGATACTTGACAGATCCTAACTCTACAATCACCAGAGATGATACCATTCACATACATAATATTGAACCAATCATCGACCTACCCCTTGCCAATCCTCACTTAATTGATTGGTCTCAGCGCTATCAAGAGCCTCAGCTCCTAACTTTTCAAAATGACTATGAGATAGCATGCTACCTAAATGCCCTTGAACCTATAGTCTATTCCACCAGCGAACCAACTACAAGTATGATAGAACCAGATATCAAGTATGTTAGTTACAAAATGAAAAGAAAAGAAAAAAAGAATAAGAGTTTTGATGGTGAAAACCACTATGTGGCGGTATCAGAACCTAAAAAAGTCAAAATAAAGGACATATCAAAGGTGAAAACCTCTCTGAGGTGCCTAAGGATGAGGTACTTGATCATCTTCCCAGTTACTTTTAGGACAAGTCTTTAGTACTTGTTGAGCCTACACAGCAAGTTAATCTGTATACACCAGAGGCTCTACAAATTGTGCATTTAGCTCAGTCTCTATCAACACAAGAAAAAGAAGCATATACCAAGTTCCTACAAAGAAAGAAAATTAACTTTTCTTGGACTTTTTTAGACATGCCAAGATTGGACACTAGTCTCATTATGCATCACTTGTCTATAGCTCTAGGTATCAAACTAGTAAAATAGAAATTGAGGAAAATGCATCCTCACATAGCTCTCCTTGTCAAAGCTGAATTAGAAAAACTCCTCAGTGTAAGATTTATAAGAGCCATTGATTATGCCGAATGGATATCCAATATTGTACCAGTTTCAAAACATGACAAGTCCATTCATGTTTGCACAGACTTTAGAGATCTTAATAAATCATGCCCAAAGGATGATTTTCCACTTCCAAACATAGACATGATAGTGGACATGACCGTGGGTTATGAGATTTATTCTTTGATGGATGGTTTCTCTGGGTATAATCAAATCAAAATAACTCCTGAAGACCAAGAGAAAACTACATTCACTTGTGCATGGGGAACCTATTGCTGGAATGTCATGCCATTTGGATTAAAAAATGCTAGAGCTACATATCAAAGAGCTATGACTACTATCTTCCATGACATGATGCATAAGAATATGGAAGACTATGTGGATGACACCTTGGCAAAATCCAAGGAAAGGGATACACACCTTGCCGATTTGGAAGTAATTCTAGATTGTATGGAATAGTTTCAACTTAGATTAAATCCCAAAAAGTGTTCATTTAGAGTTACCTCTAGCAAACTCTTAGGATTCATGATTTTAGCTAAAGCAATAGAGGTGGATCATGAGAAAGTTCAAGAAATAATGGATATGCCACCTCCCAAAAACATCACTCAAATGAGGAGTCTTCAAGGATGCCTTCAGTCTATAAGGAGGTTTATTTCACAACTGGCTGATAGAGCTCAACCCTTTAATAAGACTTTGCATAAAGGGGTTAAATGTGTTTGGAATGAGGAATGTCAGTAAATCATGGACCAAATCAAATAGTACTTGGCTAATCCTCCAATCTTAATGCCTCCTATCCTAGGAAAACCACTTATATTATATGTCTTAGCAACAAAATCTTCCCTGGGGGAATTATTGGCTCAACTTGATGATACTGGAAAATAAATAGCCATATATTATATCAGTTGTACTCTTGTGTCATATGAGGTCAACTACACTAGTATTGAAAAATCTTGCCTAGCAGTAGTGTTTGCTTCCCAAAAGTTGTGACATTACATGCTAGCGCATACAATACACCTCATTGCAAAAATTGATCCTCTAAAATACTTGCTTGGTAAGGCTGCTCTCACAGGTAGACTTGCTAAATGGATGATGATTCTTTCATAATTTGACATAGAATATGTTGAGCGTAAGGCTATAAAAGGACAAGCCTTTGCAGACCAATTGGCTAATTTTCCAATTAGAGATAAAGCACCAATTCAAGTTGAATTTCCAGATGAGCACATAATATACATGATTGCAAGAACATGGAAGATGTTCTTTGATGGCTCTTTCATGCAAAATGGTTCAGGCACAGGAGTGTTGTTTGTTTCACCTCATGGGTACACAATTCCTAAGTCCTACAAACTATTGTTCCCATGCACAAATAAAATTGCTGAGTATGAGGCCATAAAAAATGGACTCAAAATGGCTATAGAATGGGGAATCACATAGTTGCATATTTATGGGGATTCACAATTGATAGTCAACCAAGTTAACAAAGAATACCAAACCAAAGATGAAAAACTGGTATCCTATAAGAAAATGGTTGATTCATTATGATGATACTTCACCTTTGTTACATTTCAACAAATCCCTAGAGTAGAGAATAAAGTAGCTGATGCTATGGCTACATTAGCTTCACTTCTTCAGCTAGAACAACATGAGTCCAGATTTGAATTCCTAGTGGAAGAGGTATGCTACCCTATCTATGACTCCCAAGAAAGCCAAGTTGTTTGCACCTTTATTGGCCATGAATCATCTCGCTATGGTGCCATTTATTCATATCTCCATGATGGTACTATTCTTGAAACCTTCAATCATTCTGAATGAAGAAACCTAATTTGAAATGCCTCTCACCACACCCTTATCTCTGGTGATCTGTATGGGCGGGGTTTAGATGGGACACTTCTTAGGTGTTTAGAGAAGGATGAGTCCAACCAAGCGTTAGTTGAGATTCATGAGGGCATTTGTGGAGGACATTCTAATGGTCTTTCCATGGCCCGACGGTTGCTTATGGTGGGGTATTATTGGCCTACCATGTAGACAGATGCAGTAACTTTTGCCAAATCTTGTGAAAAGTGTCAGAAACATGGAAACCTGATACATGCTCTAGGCAGGGAGCTTATTCCTTCTATTTCTCATTGGCCATTTCAGAAGTGGGCCTTTGACCTTGTTGGGCAGATTCATCCCAACTCATCAGGTGGACACAAATTCATTATCACTACTACTGATTACTCTACCAAATGGGTAGAAGCTGTCCCACTTTCTGTTGCCTCAGGCAAGACAGTTTCTTTGTTTATTTTGAATCATATCATCTGTTAGTATGGAGTGCCTTCTAAGATAATCACTAACAATGGAGGTCAGTTTAAATACAAGGACCTTAAACATCTCTACAAGAAATTCAAGATAAAATAGCATTGGTCCTCCATTTACTTCTCGCAAGGAAATGGACAAGCAGAGGCTTCAAATAAGACCATTCTCAAAATCCTCCATAGAATAGTTCACAAGAATGGTAGAGACTGGCATCTATAGATAAATCTGGCCTTGTGGGCCTACAGAATGAGTATTCGTTCTCCGACAGGGGCTACTCCTTTTTCCCTCACTTATGGTGCTAAAGCAGTGTTACCTTTAGAGGTGGAGATTCCTTCTCTTAGAGTCTCTCTCAAAGGTTTAGTGACAAATGAAGACTATCGCGCCATGAGGTTACAAGAATTAGAAGTTCTAGATGAAAAATGTAAAGCATCTTCTGATCACATGAGAGTCTACCAAAAGCGTATGTCCAAAGCATTCAACAGGAAGGTTCACCCTAGAGAATTTCAAGTGGGAGATCGTGTCCTATGAGAAAACCCTAAGAACCAACAAAATAGAAGCAAAAGGGAAATTTTTAACCTAATTATCTTGGACCATACATTATTACTGTTACTTTTGGGATAGGTGCTTACTTACTATCTGATGAAAAGGGAGAGCAGCTCCCTGATCCTATCAATGTGTTGCACCTAAAGAATTTCTATCCATGATGCCTATTCTGTCTGGGGGCATCCTTTGTACATATCTTATTGATCCTGAAAAAATTTCAAAAAAACTCATATATGATACTGAAAAAATCCTCAAAAGCATATAAAGTCCTGAAAAAATACAAAAAAATTAAAAAGTGCAAAAAAATTCAAAAAAAATAGAAAAAGTGCCTTGGTGAAAACTTGGAAACAGGCGCCTTGGTAGGAAAATACAAAAAAAATTTGAAAACATCTCCAAGTGGTGAAAATCTGGAAACAGGCGCTACTTGAGGCCTTTGCACCCTTGTTTCTTAGCATGCATCCTTGACACTTAGCCTTTCTCCATCATGCCTTGACCTTGTTGCCTTGGTTTGGAATTGGTCCTTGTCTTTGTCTAAAGGGCATAACTATGTTAACTTTGGTCTTTAGGATGCGCTGGTCTTTAGGACATCTTGCAAATGGTGTTCTTTTCAACACCACCCCCAAACTATGTTTTTTAACACTACCCTAGCGTCAAGTGTTTCTCAACACTTATCAGATATCTTACCCATAGTCTAGCATGATAGGGTATTTCTTATTCATAGATGTGATACTCAAAGTTTGACTCTATGACCTACACACACACACTTAAACACTTGACTCGCTGAGACTTGTTTGACTTTATTTCTTTGTGTGTTGTCTATGGTGATTTCTTTGATGAGTGCTCTCTCCCTTAAAAGTTTTTGATGATGCATCGCTAGAAGACTGAGGGCATGAGGACATGTTTTATTGCTTTTTTTGCTTGTGGGTATATTTTGTTGGTCCTAACTCTCATTAGCATTCATGCTTGTTCCACTTGACAATAGGATCTACAAGGTATTATCCTTGACTATTTGAGCAAGTGCATACTTTTATCCATCTTGACTTTCCTTGTGTCTCGATGCAAGTATAATCTTGCTATACTAAACTTAGGGAATTTCACTACACTAGTCATCTTGACCTATATGTCTTTGATGCCTAGGCGGGATTTCCACATTCCTATCTAATATAGATCATATTCAGATTCACATAGTTATTCTAGTGTGTATTGTATGATCTTGCGACACTACCAATAATGCTCGATGATGATTATTAGATGTCTATTGGTGTTGTGACCTTGCAAGTCAACCACTTTTCATAGTAGCTTGCATTTTTGTTAGGTTCATGATAGTTAGTTTTGCATCTTGCATATGAAGAGAGCTCTCCTTTTTTGTCTTTCATGGACCTATCGATCAACTATGCTCACAATTCCTTTTCTCGATCATGTCTTTTGCTCCTTGTCTTTCACATCATGACCTATTCCTATCATCATAAGGGGTTAATCTCATCATCATATGTATATCCTAAAGAGATCATTTTCAGAAACATAAGAACTAAACATACATCCATAAGAGAGAATATACATGCACATTTATAACATACATTTTGAGAAATATGATAAGACAATATCAAAACTGAAACATCCATCACAAGTCAGACAAATACATAGATATATCACAAAATCCAGTAAATCTCATATATATAACAATGTCACGATACAATATACAATATGAGATCCCAAAATCTAGATCAAAAGTCTCATGATATGTAACACATCTAAAAGCCTAAGGCTAAGTCTCACTGCCACCATCATGAGGACCTGGTGGTGGTGGAGGTGCTGCTGCTGCTACATCTAGCACCATATCTGATCTGCTGACTATCGCTGAATAAGGAGGTGCTCTCTAACCCTGTGGCACAACCTGAATATAAAGCCCATGATAGTATGCTACTCAAGCTACCTCTCTCCAGCTCTCTACTATAGCAATCTGAATATCTCTATCCTGCCACTCAAGCTCAGCTCTCATATCTATCAGCTGCTGCTCTCTAACTACTATGGTGATGCGCACTTGCTGCATCTCCATCTCTAGAGCCTAGATCCTAGCTCTTAGGTCCTCTCCTCCTTGATGTAGGAGCATCTAGGGTGCAAGAGAAATCTTGCATCACCCAAAAATATTTCTATTTTTGTATTCAATAAGTGCTATCTTTTGTAGAGCTGCTATTTATGGAAACTTTCTATTTTTAGTAAGTTGGTCATCTGATCTTGAAATGTTCTGATTTCTTCCCTGGAACTTCATTTTTGTCATATCAGCCTACCAATAAAGTTTCATTGACAGATCAAGTCTAGCTTTATAGATATTGAAGATTTTCAGTATTGGCAACATGGTACCAAAACTTTGAACTCAGTTTTGAAGGCTTTAGAGGCCCCAGATGAGGTCACCTGAAATAATTTTCCTTCAAAAAAAATTTTTGGGTTTCAAAAGTTATTTTGAGCTGACTTTGATGTAATAAATTGAAAACTAAAATAATTCTAAGTTTGGTCGGCCCTAAGGGCTAAATTTCTAGAACCTTCTCGGGCGGTGGAAAATGCCTATATAAAGAAGGTCCATAGTGTTGTCTAGGGAAGTTTTGGATAGTAGATCTGGGTATTAATTTGAGGCTTTTTCCTACAGAATATTGTAAGGGAATGCCCATGTGGCTTTGCATGTTGTAATTCTGAAAGTTTGTAATTCCACATTTGTGGAGATAATAAGTGTTGGAAACAATTGTCTGAAGGAAATTGCTACTCAATTATGTATTGTCTTTGATGTCACACAATGTCATAGTCCACCGCAACCAGTTTCTACTGAGCTCAGTCGGTCTGCCAGACAGGAATATTAGTGCTTACCGAGTCCACTCGGTTATCGAAGAAAAGCAGTGTCTACCGAGTTCACTCGGTTGCCAAAGAAAATTTAGTATTTACCGAGCTCACTCGGTTATCGAGAAAAGTTAGTGTTTACCGAGTTCAGTCGGTCATCTAAGGAAAAGTTAGTGTTTACCGAGTTCAGTCGGTCATCTAAGGAAAAGTTAGTGTTTACCGAGTTCAGTCGATCATCGAAGGTAAAAGATTGTCGGTGTTTACCGAGTTCCCTCGGTCTCCAAAAGATTATAGAAAGTTATGGTCACTGAGCACTGTCGGCCCTTGAAGGATTTTTGCAAATAGAGTTTGCTTATTTCAGCCGACTGTTATACTAAATAATGTCAATTTGATAAATCTAAAATCATATAAATAAAAGGTCAAATGTGAAAAGTAAACAAGAAATACAGCAGAAGATTTTACAGAAGAAAAGAAGGAAAGGTGTATGCAAATTTGTGAAGGATGTTCAGATATCCTTGAGGTGCAGCAGAGATTTATTTGATCAGAAAAGATCAGACTTATGCAGAATAGAGATCTATAATTAGCAAGATAGTTGCATTATTATACAGGTCATTTTTCATTGTTACCTTCTTATCATTGTAACAGTGAATTCTAAATCTCTTAACCGAGTTGGTTTAACAACCATATTGTAAATCCTCTAACAAGGTGACAATTCCATTGAATTGTTTTCAAGACCTCTTACCAGGCCACTCCTAGCAGGGTGTTTTAAATCCTCTAACAAGGTCACACCTAACAGTGTGTTTTGTAACCTTTTACCGGGTTGGCTTCTAACCGGGCATCACTTCAAAAAAGTGAAAATCAGTATCTAAATACATTGGTGGTTTTTCCCATATTGGGTTTCCACATTAAATCTTGTGTCTCTTGTGTTCTTAATTGCTTTCTCAATCATATACATGTGCTGATGAATATCTAAAGATAATTTTGCTAATACTTTCTGCATCTTAAAAGTTACTGCAATCTATTTACCGAGTGCTAAAACAGATAACATTGTTAAAATATCCTAAGGGTTCTAAAAATAATTAATTGTGAAGTGTTTTATGGTTGACTGATTCACCCCCCCTCTCAGTCACCTCTTCCATATTCCATCAATTGGTATCAGAGCTTTTGGTGCTTGCAGGAAGGGTTTCAAAGACCTAAGCTAAAGATCAGGATGTCTTACAAGAGGGAAATTCCAAAGCTTAACAGAGATAACTTTTCAGCATGGCAAGGTCTCATACGACTTCATCTGGCTTCCATTGGTGATTCAGGATGCAAATACATTGATGAAGAATACACAATTCCTAATGGCACATTAACTGTTAAAGACATTGCAGATAAAAAGACTCACAACACCATGATGATAGACATTGCATCTACTCTCAGCTATGAAGAATTTGATGATATTAAAGACTGCACTACTGCATATGAAATGTGGATGGCACTGAAGAAAATATATGGTGGTGATGCAAATGTGAAAAGAGCCAAAGCAGAAAGCCTAAGAGGATAGTTTGACAAGATGAATATGAAGGAAGATGAAAACATTGCAAAATATGTTGAAAGAATCAAAGCAAGTGTAAGTGCAATTAGAGCTTTTGGAGGAACAATCTCAGATGAGACTGTTATAAGTAAGGTACTCAGAACATTACTCCCTATCTATGCAATAAGAGTATCAGCTATTCAAGAAAGAAGATGTGAAACAAACCACAATATAACTTTGGATGCTTTAGTTGGAAGATTGACAGCTTTTGAATTAGACAACTATGACAACTATGTTCCTAGTTCCAAAAATATTGAATCAGCATTTGAGGCCAAGGTTTCACTAAAGAAGAACAAGAAAATTAAAGAAGTTCAGTCAGAAAGTGAAGAAGTATCAGAAGAAAGTTCTGATAGTGATCTTGAAATTGTAGAAGCATTACTTGCAAAGAAGTACTCTAGAGGGAAAGGTAAGTATAAAGGTAAAACTCCTTTAATCTATTTTTCATGTGAAGAAATTGGACATATTGCAGCTAGGTGCCCAAACAAGCAAGTCAAGGAAGAGAAGAGAAGTCACAAGTACTATAGCAAAAAGAATTTCAAATCATACAAGGATAAAGGTAAGAAATCATGTTTTATGGCTAAAGATTCTGATGATAGTGAAGAAGAAATTGTCTTTATTGCTATAAAAGATGAATCTGATGATGATGAAGATAAGATGGCACTTATTTCTCATATAAGCAAAGATGATATATGGATAATAGACAGCGGATGTTCACACCACATGACTGGTGACAAGACAAAATTTGAATATCTAGAAGACTGTGACAGTGGTAATGTAAGATTTGGAAACAATGAACCTTGTTGTATAAAAGGAAAAGGAAGAATCTCATTAACCAAAGAACTCATATGTGATAATGCTTACTGGGTTGAAGGACTAAAACATAATCTTCTAAGTGTAGCACAGCTAATCAACACTGGTTTCAAGGTTGAATTCATGAATGGTCAAGCAAGACTGCTGGATGGAAAAGGAAAACTCATTGGATCAGGCAAACAAACAAAAGGTAACTTATTTTATCTTGATCTCAGTGAATATTCATGCTTTATTGCTCAAATAGAAGAAAGTTGGCTATGGCACAAAAGGTTATGTCATGTGAATTTTGATAACATGATAAAAATAAGCAAATTCAAGAAGGTTAGAGGCATTCCTACTTTGAAGAAACCTGACACTGGTCTATGCAAGAATTGTCAGATTGGCAAAATGAGTAAAACTAGTTTCAAGAGTAAGAACTATCAGTCTAAAGAAATTTTGGAAATTGTGCATACTGATTTATGCGGACCTATTGGAATACAAAGCTATACTGGAGATAAATTCTTTATTCTTTTCGTTGATGATTATTCTAGAATGATGACTGTTATGTATTTAAGAGAAAAATCAGAAGCATTTGAAAAGTTCAAATGGTACTTAGCAAGAGTGGAAAAGGAAACAGGGAAAAGATTGAAATGCTTAAGATCAGACAGAGGTGGTGAATTCATCTCCCATGATTTTAACAACTTTTTCATTGAAAGAGGAATCAAAAGATAGGTATCAGCTCCTAGAACTCCTGAGCAGAATGGAATAGCAGGAAGAAGAAACAAATCTATTATGGATTGTGCAAGGACTCTAATGATAGAAAAGAACATCGCTATAAAGTACTGGAAGGAAGCTATCAGCACTGCAGTTCATACCTTAAACCGGGTACAACTGAAGAAAGACACATTCAAAACTCCTTATGAATTATGGTATGGCTATAAACCCAATATAAGTTACATGAAAATATTTGGTAGCAAGTGTTATATCTTAAAAGAATCCAGAAGAAATAAATTTGATGTGAAAAGTGATGAAGGAATATTCCTAGGATATTCTAGCAAAAGCAAGGCATACAAATGTCTGAACTTATCTACTCACAAAGTCATAGAAAGTATACATGTAAAATTTGATGAGTTTGCAGAAAAGATTGAAGAAGAAAGCAAAAGGGAACCTGAGAACTATAGAAGATTCGTTTACATTGAACCTGAAACATTGACAGACATAACTATCAATAAGGAAGCTATATCTACCGAGCTGAGCATAGTTACCAAAGTTCAAACTGAGTCACAGGAAGAAATTCAGACCGAGTCTCAGCTTGAAGTTACCGAGCAAATATCTACCGAGCCCGAGCAACCTGAAGAAGAGATCCTAGAAGACAATAGCATGAATCATTCAAAAGGAAAGGAACCTGTACTAGCCAAATATGTCAGAAGACATCATACACTAGATCAAATCATTGTAAACAAATCAGATGGTACTATGACAAGAAGCAAGCTAAAAGGTACATGTCTGCTTACTGATTTTGAACCTAGAAATATCAAAGATGCATTGGAAAATGAAAGTTGGATTGAAGCAATGAATGAAGAATTAGAACAAATACAAAAGAACAAAACTTGGACTCTTGTACCTAGACCTAAAGATAAGAATGTAATTGGAAGAAAATGGGTATTCAGGAATAAGCTGAATGAAGATGGTCAAGTATCTAGAAACAAAGCTAGACTGGTATGTAAAGGTTATTCTCAAGAAGAAGGTATAGATTATGGAGAAACTTTCACTCCTGTTGCAAGATTAGAAGGTGTAAGAACTCTACTTGCTTATGCAGCACACAAAGGATTTAAGGTATATCAGATGGATATAAAATCTGCATTTCTCAATGGAATTCTTGATGAAGAAGTCTACATTGAACAACCTGAAGGTTTTATTGATCCAGATAAAAGGGACATGGTCTGCAGGTTACACAAAGCATTGTATGGTTTAAAACAAGCTCCTAGAGCATGGTATGAAAGACTCCATAACTATTTGATTCAGATTAATTTCAAAAGAGCTAATGATAACAATAATCTGTATATTAAAGAAGGACCGGATGACAAAATTGTATTGGCAAAAATATTTGTGGATGATACTATATTTACAGGGAATGAGGATCAGTGCAAAGAATTTTCAGAGCAAATGAACAAAGAATTTGAAATGTCTATGTTTGGTTTAATAAAATTCTTTGTTGGTCTTCAAATTTAGCAAAGCAAGAATGGTATATACATTACTCAATCTAAATACATTAAGGAAATACTTAAGAAGTTTGGTATGGAAGATTCAAAACCAGTTGGTACACCCATGTGTACTGGACTAAAACTTACCAAGAATGATGATTCAAAAGAAGTTGATCAGACCTATACCGATCTATGATTGGAAAATTGCAGTATGTAGTACATACAAGACCTGATATTGCCTTAGCAGTCGGTATAGTAGCTAGATTCTCAGCAAAACCTAAGGAAAATCACATGATGGCAATCAAAAGAATCTTAAGATACTTAAAAGGAACTGAAGAATATGGTTTGTGGTATAAATTTGGAGGCAATCTAGACTTGAAAGTGTTTACTGATGCTGATTGGGCAGGAAACATTGATGAAAGAAAAAGCACAAGTGGTGGAGCATTTTTTCTTGGAAAAAGACTGGTATCCTGGACTAGTAAAAAGCAGAATTGCACATCTCAATCCACAGCTGAAGCAGAATATGTTGCTGCTGCAGTAAACTGTTCAAATATTATTTGGTTCAAACAGCTATTAGAAGGTATGAAGGTTGAAATCAAAGAACCAGTTGTTATATTTTGTGACAACACCAGTGCAATAAACATCTCTAAGAATCCAGTGATGCATTCCAAAACCAAGCACATTTCTATTAAATATCACTTTGTCAGAGAATTGGTGTAGGACAAGGAAATCAAATTAGAATATACTCATACAAAAGAACAGATTGCAGACATTTTTACCAAACCATTACCTAAGGATGCATTTATGTATCTAAGAGGTAAGTTAGGGGTCATTCCCCTATCCGAGGCTCACTAAATATAGTTTTAGTGATGCATCAACCAGAACATGATTGAAAATCAACCTGTTGATGCAGCATATTCAAGGAATCATTGCATATGAATCAGTACTTGAGGTACATTAATTTTCATCGATAATATGTGAATTGTCTTTGGAATGTGTTGTCAAAGAGGGAGTGTTTTCTATGTCTTTGCTATTACTTCAAGAAATTTTCAATAATCAGAAGGAAGAATTTTCAGGATAAAGGAAGTTTGCTGACAGAGGGGACAGAGGGAGATTTGAATCTGAACCGAGCTAACTCGTTCAAATTTCTTATGATATGACATATTGTGTTGCCATCAATGCCAAAGAGGGAGATTGTTGGAAACAATTATCTGAAGGAAATTGCTACTCAATTATGTATTGTCTTTGATGTCACACAATGTCATAGTCCGCTGCAACCAGTTTCTACCGAGCTTAGTCAGTCTGCCAGATAGGAATATTAGTGCTTACCGAGTCCACTCAGTTATCAAAGAAAAGCAGTGTCTACCGAGTTCACTCGGTTGCCAAAGAAAATTTAGTATTTACCGAGCTCACTTAGTTATCGAGAAAAGTTAGTGTTTACCGAGTTCAGTCGGTCATCTAAGGAAAAGTTAGTGTTTACCGAGTTCAGTCGGTCATCTAAGGAAAAGTTAGTGTTTACCGAGTTTAGTCGGTCATCGAAGGTAAAAGATTGTTAGTGTTTACCGAGTTCCCTCGGTCTCCAAAAGATTATAGAAAGTTATGGTCACTGAGCACTGTCGGCCCTTGAAGGATTTTTGCAAATAGAGTTTTCTTATTTCAGCCGACTGTTATACTAAATAATGTCAATTTGACAAATCTAAAATCATATAAATAAAAGGTCAAATGTGAAAAGTAAACAAGAAATACAGCAGAAGATTTTACAGAAGAAAAGCAGGAAAGGTGTATGTGAATTTGTGAAGGATGTTCAGATATCCTTGAGGTGCAGCAGAGATTTATTCGATCAGAAAGGATCAGACTTATGCAAAATAGAGATCTATAATCAATAAGACAGTTGCATTATTATACAGGTCATTTTTCATTGTTACCTTCTTATCATTGTAACAGTGAATTCTAAATCTCTTAACCGAGTTGGTTTAACAACCATATTGTAAATCCTCTAACAAGGTGACAATTCCATTGAATTGTTTTCAAGACCTCTTACTAGGCCACTCCTAGCAGGGTGTTTTAAATCCTCTAACAAGGTCACACCTAACAGTGTGTTTTGTAACCTTTTACCGAGTTGGCTTCTAACCGGGCATCACTTCAGAAAAGTGAAAATCAGTATCTAGATACATAGGTGGTTTTTCCCATATTGGGTTTCCATGTTAAATCTTGTGTCTCTTGTGTTCTTAATTGCTTTCTCAATCATATACATGTGCTGATGAATATCTAAAGATAATTTTGCTAATACTTTCTGCATCTTAAAAGTTACTGCAATCTATTTACCAAGTGCTAAAATAGATAACATTGTTAAGATATCCTAAGGGTTCTGAAAAGAATTAATTGTGAAGTGTTTTATGGTTGACTGATTCACCCCCCCTCTCAGTCACCTCTTCCATATTCCATCAAATAAGAAGCCAATTTTATGTTCTTGCATATTGTTGTTGTTTCTCTATTTTTGTTATGTGTTTGTGGTATTAAGGGGAGCACCCTTCATCACTCCTACAGGCTGATCCTACCTAGCCCCCGACCGTTGGTGAGATGGCCTCCTTGTGTCATCTCCCTCATCTGCGGAACCCTGTCCCTATGGCCATTTTTGGCCACCTGATTGAGAGCTCTATCCAGTCTCTCTGACTCTCCTTCTCCCTCCACCATCCCCTGCATCTCCTCCATCCCCATCATCTCCCTGAGCCTCCAACTATGTATCTAGTATAATAAATCTAGGAAATGGAGCCCGTCGCCGCTCTTCTCTATAGGCTGCATTAGCCCCTACATTTTCCATGTCGGGGAGGTAGTGCCATGGCTCTTGGAATATAGTTGATGTGTCCTATAATGCCTGCTAATAATCCAGCATTGGCAGCCAACTATGGCCCTCCTCATCCCTCACCCAAGCATAAGTGGTCATCTCGGTAGGTACCCTCTACTAGCACCCAAACTATCTCTAGACGTGAGTAATCACAAACCTCTCCACGATATCCACATGCCAACCTACAAATGGCTAGCTTCATAGCATATAATCCAGCTCATACCTATCCCCCCACTACTCACATGACTTGTACGATCTCCACACAAATGAGGAGAGCGCATCTAGTACCCTCCTATAATATATCACATCCCCGCTATGTGGTTGTGACAAGAACCCTGTATACCTATAGATAAAGGGATATCTGCGCTCCCTTAGCTACACTCGTGGTCGCACTACAACAATGTGCTCCCATGCCCATATCTGGGCCAAAATTGCACCACATGCCTGTTAGAAATTTGGCTAATGTGGATGCATAGATGTTGTCATTATGGAAACATATGATCTCTATTGAGAGCATAGAATCTAGAATGCAAGTATGGAAAGTTGAAGAAAGAAATTGTCTAAGTATGGATACAATGATCCTGATAGAGCACCCAATGAAGATATAGTTGGTGACATCCACTGGAGAAATATTTTTATTTGCGCAGTTAACTAAAGCTTCTATAGAGTATGAGGATACCCCATCTTAGTGTGCATAAAGTTTGGAGCAGTACAGACAAAGGTATTCAAAGTTTACCGAAGATAGTTTTTGTAGACAGAACAATTTTGGAGACAGTATTAGCAAAAGAGTTAATGGATTATTTTTGCTTGTCAAAATAATGACTTAACATTATAAAGGGATGACATCCTAGATGTTTACTCTTGGATAAAGATTTTGGAAGCCGACCATGTAAAGTTATTAGCTTTAATAACTCATATATTAGGCATACTTGAAATGTAATGAAACATACAAGTGATATGTAAAAAGGAAGAAAAGATAAACTTGTGATAGTTGTATATTGTAATAGCAGCAAAGGCTATTGATGCAAAGTTGTAAGCAGTACCATATTATAGTTAGAAACATTTTGTATTACCTATTTGGGTAGTGAGCTCAGCTGGTGATCAGGTTTTGTAATCTAACTCCTAACAGGGTTAAGGCTTCTAACAAGGCCTAAAGTCCTTTAACTAGGACAAATCTACTATATATTGTAAATTGACTCCTAACAGTGTCCAATATCCCTAACAAGATACTTTTGATTAGTGATCTTTGTGGGTACCATCCCCACTAGGGTTTTCCCTTGGCCAGGGTTTCCTCGAGAACATATGATGTGTTATGAGTTCTTTCTATTTACTGCTATGTTTGTTAATTAGCTTGATAATCTTTGTATACACTAAAGTAATCTGTTATATCCATAAGTGGGCAAAAGAAAAAGTTTTTGAAATACTGATTCACCCCCCCCCCCCCTCTCAGTATTTCCTATTTCTAACAATTGGTATCAGAGCACAGTTACTCGGAGAAGGAACATTCAAGGAAAGTTTAGCAGCTTGAGTAAGATCTCTATGGATATGGATCAACTTCAGAAGAATCTTGAAGAAGCTCTTGAATAGATTGATATGCTTACTGATGAAAGAAACTCCTTAAGAAGAAAATATGAAGATGCAAAGAATGCTATTGACAAATTGAAAGGTAAGATTGAAGATCTGAAATCTGAAAAGAAATCCGATATGCTTGTTGAAGATTGTGATGAATTAGAAAAAGAAAATGAGATCCTTAAGCATGAGTTGAAGATAGTAAATCTGAAGCTTAGTATGAAAGATGGAAATTTGAAATCTGACAATGAAAAATTGAAAATTGAGAATGAAGATTTGAGGTCAAGACTTGAAAAGGAAACATTCGAATCTGGAAAAGTAAAAGTGCAGTATGTGGAACTTGAGAAGTATAATAAAATTGTGAAAGGTGAACTAACTCAATCTAGACAACAATTTGAAAGGCTATATTCAAAAAGTGATAAGACTGAAAAAAAAATTTCTTTTGAAGAACCATTCTTTGATAGGACTAGATTTGGATATAGTATGTTTAGAACAAATAATGAAAGTAAGAAGCCAGCTCTGAAGACATCTAAAAGTGTGGACGAAATAAAGCTAGATGAGAAGACATTGGAAGATCCACCTAAAGAAGAACCACCTAGAGAGAAAGAAGAATCAAAGCAAGAAGAATCAAAACAAGAAGAATCATCTAAAGGTATGCAAAGAGAATTCAAAGGTAGATGTTTTTCTTGTAATACTATTGGGCACATGAAGAGAGATTGCACAGGTAAGCAATTAAAACCCTTTAATGGACATTGTTTTAATTGTCATAGTTTTGGACATAGAGCTAACGAATGTAGAAGACCTAAAGTAATTTTGAATAATTATGATAGAATGATTGGGAATACTAACAATGCAGATAAGAAATCTATTGAAGAAATGAATCAAAGAAAAGTGGTAGTATGTTTTAGATGCAACAAAGTAGGACACATTGCTAGAAATTGCAGGTCATAAATTAACCAGCAAGGATAGAGATTTGGAAACAATGGAATCATTTGTCAGATATGAAACAAGTTTGGACACTCAGCAAGATTTTACAGAATGAACAATGGAGGTTATCATCATAACCCTAACCCTAGGAACAATGCAAGAAGGAATGAAAATGCAGGAAACAAAGAGAAAGGTTGTTGTAGCAATAAAGATGAAGTAAAATTTGACAAAGGCACAAATCAAGGAGGTATAGTCAACACTGAAAGTAGTCAGGAAGGTAATGTAACCAATGGTAAGGATGAATCTTTACCTGACACTTCTTTAAGTACTTAAATTATGTAAGTTTTTGTAGTTTAGGACTTAGGATTAGTGTAGATTAGGAATTTGAATGAGTTAAGTTTTGCATAGTTAGATATAGGTTTATTATGTTGTACTAATGCTATGGTTAAGTGCACAAAAGAAAATATTGTGTTTTGCAAGGTCACATAAAATTTTATGGTTGCAGGTTTGCAGAATCAGCTTTTTGAGGTTTTAGCGGCAAAATGAATGAATGCGATGTCAGATCGAGTTAATGTGAAGTGTTATAAGGTCAAAATTGAAGTTATTATGATTACAAAGTGATTGAAAAGTGATTTGAAAGAAGAAAGGTGAGTTGAGGATGATTTGAAGAAGTTTGGAAGTAGTTTGCAGCGATGATCATACTGAAACCCTAGATTTGCAAAGTTGAGGTATTTTTTGATCTTTAATTAGTTGATAAGATGGATATTTCTATGGTTCATAATGTTAAGGATAAGAATAGACCAAAGATTAAGAAAGAACCAGTAGAACCAACTGAAATTGATGACAGTCTAGCATTATCATCTGTACCAGACAGAGTATTGCACATTGAGAATGTTAAAGGATATTTAGGTTGTAATTGAAACTTTGGGAGATGTAGATTTTAGTGATGATTATACAAAATTGTACAATCAAGACATGTCAGTTAAACCAGCTTATGGACACCTAGAGAATAATGAAATTATCAAATATTCCATGAAGTATGAATTCAATGATGAGGAATGTACCAAGATCATTTTAAGTAGAATCCACAATGGGAAATTCTAGATGGAGGATAGAGTTATTGATATAACTGCTGACCTAATTCATGAAGTTACTAAATTATCAAAAGTTGGAGAGATTCCACTGAATGAAAAGAACATGAGAAATATTGTTTTAGATAACACTGGATCTAGTTATAATGGTAGAGGAATTGTGATAAGTAAGATTAAGCAAGATGATGTTAGGTACCTTTGCAAGATCCTAACAACTAAATTCTATGGTAGTTCAAGGGAAGATGACATGGCTGTAGGAATGATTCATGTAGCTTATCTTATGTGTATTGAGAAGAAACTAGTAGACCTATGTGAAATTTTGAAAATTTAGTTATTTGAGAACTTAGAAAAGATTAAGAAGGCTAAGTACACACAGTTTAGGTTTTCATCTCTGATAACCTATATGTTTTTCCATATTTTGAGAAGATTTCCTTACACAGTTGATTGGAGTGACAATGTGAACACAATGGAAAGAATAAACTCAGTCTACATGAAGCACCTTTTTGATAAAGTTAATGATAGTGTGAAGCTTGTATTGAAGACTTTTCAGAATATTGTTAAGAACAAATCAAGGATTCCTCAATCCTTAGTTGAAAAGCATAGAGATGACATTTTTTTTATGGTTGACACTGAAGCAGTTGAGCCTAGAATGGAATTCATAGACCCTCTTGGCTATGAAATATCTGAAGTAGAAACAGTAGGATATGTGAATAGATTGTTAAAGTGTGAGTTGGATGGTCATGCAAATAGGTTTGGAACCTATGAAGAGAATTTCAACTCTGCAATAAGTTTGAGAGAAAAGAAGCAATCTAGTAAGAGAGTTGAATCTACTATGAAGAAAATATTGAAAGAATCTGGTATGTCAAGTCATGAGTTTGACATAGCTAAGAAGACTGCAGAAGCCCTGACGCAAAGTGAAAATCTTGTAATTTCACCTGAGACATCAAGTACAGATCCTGTTGATCCTATTGTCGTAAAGGTAAAAGTTGAAGTAGCTGAAAAAGATGGAGATAAATCTTTTTCTCCTATTCCTAGCAAAAGAGTAAAAGTGAGTGCAACAGGACCCGGCAAGAGATAGAAAGTGGTTGTACCACCTATACCTAGAAATGTAGTAGTAATTAAAGATGATGATGTAGTTTCAGTCAAGAAGAAAACTTGGAAACCAAGAATTGAAAGAGTTAATGAAGATATATTGAAGCATGGAGACTTCACTAAATTGAATAAATTATATGATCTATATGGATCATTTGACAGATTAAATTTTGAAAATGCAATGGTTACACATATGATTGTGGCAGATAAGAAACTTAGCACTATTCATGGTAAGATCCCAGAAAATTTGTATAACAGACTTGTGAATAGAAAACAAAGAGCATAAGAAGAGGACATAAAGATGAGAGAACATGTAATCAAACAGTTCTGTGAAGTTAAGGATGAAGATCATTTGAAGAGATTCTTGAAGTCTCTTGGAACTTTATTGAGAACTAAGAGAAGAACAATCCTTATAATGGGAGGCAAAAAGGAGGAAGTACAGAAAGAGACAGAGCAAGTAGTAATGCAAGTTCTTGCAGATATAGTTGTAGAAAAGCATGTTGAATCAAACCCTTAGTAGAAGTAATCAGAGGAACTGCATGCAGAGGAAGTTGGTATTGAAGAAATTCCATCTTCTTCACATATCAATATTGGCAAAGAATCAATGGATATTGAAGGCACCAAAGTGATTCTAGAATCAGATAATGCAGTATTTCATGATCTAGGAAACATTGTTGACAATTTGGCTTTGGGAGAGCAAGAAAAGGTCACAGAATTAGAGAAGAATATAGAGGCAGAGGAAGCACCAACTATATCAGAATCAGTTCCAACATAGTAGTCAGTTAAAGGAAAACAAATTTTGACAGAGGTCACTGCCTCTAGTGCACCTTCTATACTAGTTGAAGACATTAGTGCACTTGACAGTAAGAAGAGGCATATTGGTTCAATGTTTGAAGACCTTGGAAAAGAAGTTTAAGATGATGATCAGCTTGAGTTCATCACATCTCTGAATAAAATTATTGGAAAGAATAAGAAGGTGAAAGACCTTGAAGGCAAAGTTAGAGTTTTGACAGAGAAACTTGTGAGTGTGATTAGCACTAAGGTATATGAATTGGATCCACTTGAGAAAGCTAAAATGGTAATGAATTATTTTGACTCTGACTTTTCTAACTTGAAGGATATTGCTAAAATAAAAGTTCAAGAAGAATTTGAAGTAGAAATGCAACAAACTTTAAGTGTAAATATTCGAAATAATATTGGTAGTTTAGATGTATGCATAAAAAATTTGAGACATTTTGAGACAGGAAAGAATTTGCACATACAATGCACTAAATTAGAAATTCTAATAATTGAAGAGGATAAGAAGATCAGAGAGAAGCTAGATGCTATTACAGCTGAGACAAACACCTTGACAAGCCCTAATGTCAAGATAAGTTCTATAGAGAAGACCATAAGGAAATTGAAAGATGAAATCAGAATTTTAGTAGAGGAGAAGAATAGAAAGATGATCAGGGTTAACATCTTGAGAGAGCATGTCTCAATCAAGATATCAATTGTTGAAGATCAAATTGAGCAGTGTCTTTCAACAAAGACATCATTTCAGAAGTTTAGCTTCAATTCCCTGCAAGCTTGTCAGACAGCAGCATACGGATTGAGTACTCTAGTCAATTTTGTTGAATCCATTAGGAAGATATGGGAGAAAGATTTTGAATCTTGGAAGTTATATTTTGGTGATTGTGTTGCAAGTCTACCGGCTTTGCAATAACTGATAATAAGGTATAAAGTTTTTGTAATTTTTGTACACCCTATCTTTGTCATTGTTGTCAAAGGGGGAGGGATAGCAGAAAATTGAATATATGTTGAGGAAGGATACTCATAGGAGGAGCTATTCTATGGAGTATGATATTGTATACATATTGTATAACTTTTGGCCACAATTTTGTATAAGTGTTTTTGAAGTTTTGTTTGCACACTTAGCCAATTTTCCCATATGTTGCCACCGATGACAAAGGGGTAGATTGTTGAAAATTTGGCTAATGTGGATGCATAGATGTTTTCATTATGGCAACATATGATCTCTATTGAGAGTGTAGAATCTGGAATGCAAGTATGGAAAGTTGAAGAAAGAACTTGTCTAACTATGGATACAGTGATCCTAACAAAGCACCCGATGAAGATTTAGTTGGCAATGTCCACTGGAGCAATATTTTTGTTTGTGTAGTTAACTAAAGCTTCTATAGAGTATGAGGAAACCCCATCTCAGTGTGCATAAAGTTTGGAGTAGTACGGACAAAGTTATTCAAAGTTTACCGAAGCCAGTTTTTGCAGACAAAACAGTTTTGGAGACAGTATTAGCGAAAGAGTTAAGGGATTATTTTTTCTTGTCAAAATAATGAATTAACATTATGAAGGGATGACATCCTAGATGTTTACTCTTGGATAAATATTTTGGAAGCCGACCATGTAAATTTATTAGCTTTAATAACTCATATATTAGGCATACTTGAAATGTAATGAAACATACAAGTGATATGTAAAAAGGAAGAAAAGATAAACGTGTGATAGTTGTATATTGTAATAGAAACAAAGGCTATTGATGTGAAGTTGTAAGTAGTACCATATTACAGTCAGCAACATTTTGTATTACCTATTTGGGCAGTGAGCTCAGTTGGTGATCAAGTTTTGTAATCTAACTCCTAACATGGTTAAGGCTTCTAACAAGGCCTAAAGTCCTTTAACTAGGACAGATCTACTATATATTGTAAATTGACTCCTAACAGGGTCCAATATCCCTAACAGGATACTTTTGATTAGTGATCTTTGTGGGTACCATACCCACCAGGGTTTCCTCGAGAACATATGATGTGTTATGAGTTCTTTCTATTTACTGCTATGTTTGTTAATCAGTTTAATAATCTTTGTATGCACTAAAGTAATATATTATATCCATAAGTGGGCAAAAGAAAAAGTTTGTGAAATACTGATTCACCACCCCTCTTAGTATTTCCTATTTCTAACAATGCCCAGGTCCTACTGTCACGATAGACGATCTCATGCAGCTCATGATACATGTCTGCCAAGATCGCCAGGCCCCCATGCCATCCACCTCAGTTGTGCAACTAGGTCCGCTACCAATCTACCCCATCCTAATGGAAGCCCCTTCTGAATCCTGCTAGTAATGAGGGCCTATGCTACAATCAAACATACTATACATGGCACTCGAAAGTCTCTGCCATAATCCTCTATCACTCGATCCCAGCTGATATGCCTATCGATGATGGTAACATCCTGGAACATGCCCAAGATGGCCTACCATCCATCTGTCAGATCCTGATCGTAGTACACTTGTGCCATCAAATAATCATGTCAGTTTCTATCATATGGAAACTTTACATCTATGATTATTTATAAACATGATTATACTTACAGGATTGCCATGTCTAGGCACTCGCAAGATTCGGTGCAAATCCTCAAGAGTGATCGATGCCTCTCCAGTAGGTAGATGGAAGGTGTTGTGCTCGCTATGCCATCTCTCATCTAGCGCAGTCAACAACCCATGGTCAGCTTGAATGTGTGGCAGCTGCAGTAAATACCCAAAGCCCATCACCCTCAAGTTTGCCTTTCCAAGATCATTAAGATCCCAGACGCATCGAAGCCTAGTCACCCTCGAAGCTCTAATGTGGAGTGCAAGAAAGTTCTCCTGCAAGCCATTAAAAAAAACCAAATGTCAAAATGTATCATGATGGATGAGTGAAATTAGTACAAAGCATATTTAAAACAAACATTGTCATGACCCATGTCATTTTTCTCAAAATATACCAAACTTGTCAATTTTTTTAAACTTGTGCAATACTATTTTTTTGATAAAGTATCGTACGATACTTTGTCCTATAGTAGTGTGATAGTATCTTGAAGTGCGATGCTTCACATAGCATCACATGATGTTTCATCTAGTATCATGTGATCCTAGACTTAATGCCAATACGATACTATATTGACCCACAAAGTATCCCATGACATTATCCCCCAAAGGGTGCAATACTTCGCAAATGTCATACAATTTTTTGCATGAAGGAAAATTTGAAAAATTTAAAAATAATTAAAAACATGTTTTAAATACATTAAATGCTCATAATAACTCAAAAAAGGCAAGTTTTTTTCTAAAAACATATCGGGGCACCATACTGCGGAGGCTGGTTGTGCAACCGGGTGTGCT